>CM057162.1:27308873-27453817 GCA_029962745.1 Echinometra lucunter | reverse complement strand
CCAGGCTGATTTTGAGATTTGTGAAACTTTAATCGAATTTCCTTTTTACCTTCTTCTGATACCGTTGTATTGGGAAATCATACCAAATTAAGTTTTGTTTCAATAGCTGTTATAGTGAAAAGTTTGTCAGTTGAAAAAGTTAGGGATAATTTTGAAGTACTTTTCTTTTTATCTACTATTTTATAAGAAGGTTGTCCATGGAAGAATATTAGATTAAATTTTTAAATTCCCCTGTTGTTATCTGCTGTTTTTAAAGAAAATGTTCATTGAAGAAATTAAGAGATGGTTTTGAAATGTTCTTTTTCTCTATCCCGTTTATGTAGGTTAAATGGTTAATTTTTTTTTAAGTTCAAGAAATTTTGTCACCCATTCCATTGAAGGCTGGCAGTCCATAAATAAATCAAGTAAAAGAGACATTTTAAAGCTTGTATTTGTTATGAAAAAAAAGGAGAGATCAGGGTCCCGTAACACAAAGCTTAGCGATCGGTCGTACGATTGATTTTCACGATTGATAGCACATAGTGATGAATGCAATCAATCGTAAAAATCAATCCTACGATCAATTGCTAATCTTTGTGTTACGGGGCCCTGAAAGCCATGATTTTGGCTATGGGCATGATGGGCAGATCAGAGGCCCGTAACACAAAGGTTTGCGATCAATCGCAAATTTAAAACAATCATTCTGACTGGTCCAGGGTCACCTTTTTGAACGAGATGCGCATGAAACAATGATCTTGATTGGCTGTTACAACTTTGCGATTGATTGCAAATCTTGGTGTTACGGGGCCCATTGAAGATGAAAGGGAAGAGAGAGAAGGGTGAGAGAGAGAAATAACGAGAGATAGGGAAGGAGGATGGAAGAGGAGGAGGTAGATGAGGGCGAGTAAGATCAGAGAGAAAGGGAAAAACAGAAAAGAGAAGAGTGAGAGGAGATGAAAAAGGGTGAGAGGGAAAGAGGCCGAGAGATAGGGATGACGGAGGGGAAGAAGAGAGAGAGGGAAATAAGATGAAGGAAAGAGAGGGTGAGAAAGCAGGATGGAAAGAGCGAAAGAAAAATTACTACAGACGGAAAACAAAAGTTGAGAAGAGATCGAGAGTAGAGAGAAATTGGCCAGGGGGGGGGGGGGTGAGAAGACTTGGGAAGAAGAAGCATGACGTTATGATATCAACAATTAACTCGAGCCCATCTCTGAACCCCCGCCCCGATTTAGATTCCTTTTCATGTCGCAAGATTACGCAATTCAGTCTACTTGGATATTTATTTTCACTTTATTTCTAAAGGCAACCTTTCATCTCACTCGATTTTCTTTCTCCTTTATATTTGCTTTGAAATAGTCCTTTTCGCTACTACCCCTCCCCCCTTAATTTCTCTCTCTTTCACGGTTTTTACTTTTTGTTAACTGCACTCCAATCATTGTAGCCCTCTGTTTCTTCTTTTATTATTAGGGGCGTTCACACACAAGGTAAAAAGTGAGATTCAAAAATCGATTTTCTAATCGCGATTAGAATTTCGATTTTATTTTGTGTGTGGACAGAGTAATCTCACTAATAATCGCGATTCTAATCGCGATTCAACTAGCAGTGAAAAGGTGATTTTTCAGAATAGCCTAATCGCAATTATTTCCCGTGCGTTGTGTGTGTGAACGGAATCGCGATTAGAAAATCGGTTTTATCTATCCCATCATCCTTTGCGCGTGTGCGATCGATGCGCTATGCATGCAGTATGCATGTATGCAGTATGCATGTATGCAGTGTATGTCGGGAGTGTATGCAGTGTGTGTTACGCAAGAGGATGCATGCACTGTATAAGCATGGACGCACTGCGCACGCTATCCTGGCGCCGTTGATCCCGGCGTTGATCTCGCATAGTAAACAAATGTTTCAATAGTACATAATTATTTAGCATTCAATTATTGAGTTTGTTGCTGTACTTTCTGTGTATTTTCCCCCTTCCAAGATCGTGTATAACAGAAGTTTCTGGGCTCTCCTGTCTATTTCCATTGCTTCCTCGTGTGTGTGAATAGTCAAAAACAAAATCGGAATTTGAATCATGATTAGAATCGCGATCCAAATTTCGATTTTTCCTTGCGTGTGAACGGTAGCAGTAAAACTGAAATTTGGATCGCGATTCAAATTTCAATTCCTCTTGTGTGTGAATGCGCCTATTATCTCTCTCTCTCTCGCTCGCTCGCTCCCTCTCACCCACTCTCTTTCTCTCACTCACTCACACACACTGTTTTCTATCTCACTCTGTATTTTTTCTCCCTCTCCCCCTCTCTGTCACTGTCTTCTCTCCTTCACTCACTGTCTTTTTATGCCTATCTATCTCTCTCTCCCTCTCTCTCTCTCTCTGCATCTTTCTTTCTTCAAATTTCCGCATAAAATTCTTATCATGATCCAATAGTCAGGAATTCATCAGATCTGTGAGTATTTTTTTTTTTTTTAGTGCTCCTGGAAATTGTTTGGTGGCGGTTTTACGTGAAGAGTCATCTGACAATGCTTGTGCAGTAACCATGGTTAGAAAAAAGATAGATCATGACAAAGCCTAACTGCCTTTTTTGTTTGTTTGTTTGTTTGTTTGTTTGTTTTATAAAGTTTTGAAACTGGTAATGACAAAAACGAAAATTTCCCATTCATGCCAGTCGGGAGCTTGAAAAGATAAATTAAAGCAAAACAATTTATTCATTTTGTTGTTAATTCTATAAATCAGAAATAAAAAGCATTTCAATTCAAACAAACTATACAAATAAAAATATGAACGACATGCAATTGTGATAAGCTATAATAAATACCAGATACATAGATTTTGCAAAATAAAAAGCTCTCATCTTTTAAGATGTTTACATGTATAATTATATTATTTGGTATCACAGCTACGTATTAGCCACAGTGTTGTATCAGAAATTTCTAATTTTTTTCTAGCATTATTTTGGGCTACACTCGGATAAGGGCTTGGGGCAGATTTTATATCAAATCTGCTAATACATTTGCCCGTAGAAAATACATATATTCAAACAAAGAAAATGAAGAAAATAGAAAGTTCCCTCAACTTATATATCTAAGATAATTAAAGCAAAATAAATAAAAGATATATCCCCAAACTTGGAATTTGAGGACAAAACTGAATTGCCTACAAATACTCCTTATTGGCTGCGTCATATACTGTGCTCTTATACTTTTTTTCCCTTCTCTTGATCTCACCCCCCCCCCCCCTCCGTGGTGCCCCTCTGTCAATATCATTACTCTGAAACCCCATGAAGAATCATACCATCGGACAATTATACAATTTAATCCATGGCGACGGGCAGACTTCGCACAATTAAGTAAATAGAGAAATATTACAGGCACAAGATCGATTTCTTAAAACAACTTTTTTAAGATAACATTTTCGACATCCATTTGGAAAACTAAGTTGAAAATGATCAAGACCTGCCCCCCCCCCTAAAAAGAGAAAAATATTAGATCACAAATACACAGTAGTAAATTCTTTGCTCCAGCTTTTTTGTAATTATTGGTTGATTATTATCGTGAGTTTTTTTTCGGAGGGAATAATCATATCAGAGTAGTTTTTTTTTTCCAAGAGAACATTTTTATGATACGAAATAGTACATCTGTCTTCAATAAGCAGGTGATGGTTTGCTTCAAGTAATGTATCAAACCTTCATCGTCCTGTAATAATAGTGTCCCATTGTTCGTGAGCTTTTCATTAAGTTGACGATCACAGCTTCGTCTGCTATATTAATCAACTTCCTCTACTCGTGGTCCTTCCGACTGCTGCTGTCCAGACCCTCCAGACCCTCCGCCCCCACTACCCTGATGAAGTTTAGCCATGATGGGAGAACACTTCTTCTGCAGTTCTTCCATCTTGAAGTTAAATTCATCCTTATCTGCCAACGAGTTGCTCTCTAACCATTGGATAGTTTCTTCCACCGCCTTAAGGACTGTTTGCTTGTCTTCTGCAGATAGCTTGCTCTCCACAGCAGGGTCGTTCACGGTGGATTTCATGCTAAAAGCGTAACTCTCAAGTTGGTTGCGTGCTGAGACGCGTGCGAACTGCGCCTCGTCTTCAGCTTTGTACTTCTCCGCATCACTGACCATACGATCAATTTCCGCCTTGGACAGTCTTCCCTTGTCATTGGTGATGGTGATTTTGTTCGTGCGGCCAGTGCTCTCGTCCTTGGCCGTAACGTTCAGGATGCCATTGGCGTCAATATCGTAGGTGATCTCGATCTTTGGTACACCACGTGGTGCAGGAGGTATTCCCGACAGCTGGAAGTTGCCAAGGAGATTGTTGTCCTTCGTCATTGAGCGTTCGCCTTCGTAAACTTGGATACTGACGGCACTCTGGTTGTCTGCGTAGGTTGTAAAGGTTTGCTGGGCCTTTGTTGGGATGCGGGTGTTACGTTCAATCAGTTTGGTCATGACACCACCAGCGGTTTCGATTCCTAGGGACAACGGTGCAACGTCCACCAGAAGAACATCTTTAACCTCCGAGCTTTGATCACCCGACAGAATTGCCGCCTGGACCGCTGCGCCATAAGCAACAGCCTCGTCGGGATTAATTGACTTGTTCAGTTCCTTTCCGTTAAGATAATCCTGCAGGAGTTTCTGGATCTTGGGGATACGCGTGGAGCCGCAACCAGAACCACGGTGTTGATCTGGCCTTTGTCAAGTTTAGCGTCCACAATGGCTCTTTCAACAGGCTCAAGACACTTTCTGAAGAGATCCGAACAGAGTTCTTCAAACCTAGCCCTGGTCACACTGGTGTAGAAGTCAATACCTTCATAAAGGGAATCCACCTCGATGCTGGCCTGGGTACTACTGGATAGAGTGCGCTTTGCACGTTCCGCTGCTGTACGCAACCTCCTCAAAGCCCTTGGGTTGCCACGGATATCCTTCTTGTTCTTTCGCTTGAATTCTTCCACCAGGTGATTCACCAAGCGGTTGTCGAAATCTTCTCCTCCAAGATGAGTATCTCCAGCGGTTGACTTGACTTCGAAGATACCTTCATCGATGGCCAGAATGGAAACGTCGAAAGTTCCACCGCCGAGGTCGAAGATGAGGACGTTCTGCTCACCGCGGAGCTTCTTGTCTAGACCGTAAGCCAGAGCGGCCGCTGTGGGCTCGTTGATGATACGCAGGACGTTCAGTCCCGCGATCTTACCCGCGTCTTTCGTCGCGGTCCGTTGCGAGTCGTTGAAGTACGCCGGCACTGTTATAACTGCGTCGTTGATCTTGTAACCGAGATACGCTTCGGCTGTCTCCCTCATTTTGGTGAGGACCATAGAGCTGATTTCCTCAGGAGCGAACCGTTTGCTCTCGCCCATGTACTCGGCCTGTACCATTGGTTTGCCGCTGTTGTTGGTTACAGTAAAGGGCCAATGTTTCATGTCGGATTGGACAGCTGAATCATCGAAACGACGTCCTATCAGGCGTTTAGCATCGAATATGGTGTTTTTAGGGTTCCTGCGCAAAGGACAAAAAGGTGAAAGAAAAACAAACTCACATTTTAGCGAGGGAATACATGTATCACCAACTACGTAGGCCTATTTTGTTTTTGCTACTTTGATAAGCGAACCGAAGAAATGGAGATTGTCATAATCAAGGTGACTTCTAATTAATTTTCCATTTACACCATCACGTACATCGACGACTAGAGTCAAAATGAGAATTCACTGTCAATGCTATTTAATAAAAAGGCAGATCAGAGATATCAGCAAAGGGGAGGGGAAGGGTGCCTGTAGGGTTTGGGTTGGGTGAATAATGTAAATTTGAATTTTCACCTAAAAATATATGATATACTGAAAAGAAACTAAATAATATTAATGAAGAAGAACACTCGTCAAAGAGCGCTGGTTTACAATGGGCAGGATGGAAGGATGCCCCTTCTCCTTGAATATTTCTTCCACATAGTAGCGTAGCGTATAGAGCCAGCTATTGACGGGGGCACTAAATCACTGGGGGGGGGGGCGTTTTACCCTGTGAATGAAATACGGTAGCAGTGCCATGAAGTAAGAATATGGTGGGGGAGGAATCCTAAATCCCCCTCGTTATCGACTATCCCCCTCCCCTCCCTCCCTCCCTCCTTTATTTCTAGCTTTCTTATTTGGTTAAGAATTCAATTAGGGGAACGTGCCCCGAACCCCAGAAGCTACACCCATTCCTGGCTACGCCAGAGCTTTCAATGATCCACCAGTGCACTGTTCGAAAGAGAAATGAGAACTCTAGCTACATGCATCCCTCGTGATGGCATGCGGGGAATGTGATCATGGCTGTAATAAACCTATGTGGGCTGTCTGCTCTAGAAGATGGGTTACATCCCACCAAGTGCCTGTGGACTGTGGCGTAGCTAGAAGGGTGGGTCTCGGGGCACTACCCCCTCTTTTTGATAGCGGAAGAAAAGGTGAACAAAAAGAAGACGAAGAAGAAGAAGAAGAAGAAGAAGAAGAAGAAGAAGAAGAAGAAGAAGAAGAAGAAGAAGAAGAAGAAGGAGGAGGAGGAGGAGGAGGAGGAGGAGGAGGAGGAGAAAAGAAGGAAGGGAAAGGAAACGAAAAAAAGACACCCCGCTCTTACGATTTAACCCTGGTCACTGGCAGGGAAAATTTATTCATTTATCTACTTGAGTGAGATCAGTGCCCCCCCCCCCCCCTCCTATTTATGTCCCTTCAAAGCCTGTATATCCATGTTACGTCTGAATTTCTGACTGGGGCGGGGCCCTATGGGGATTCATTGTCTAATTTGTAATCTGATCACAGTACAGTGGAGAGTGTGAGAGGGTAATTTGTACGGGGTTTTTTTTTTTTGGGGGGGGGGATAATTTACCTCATGCATCTGAGTTACCCCATCAATAATAACCTGAATTTTACTCAAACAAAAATAATACCAGCGCCCTTATTTCGCCAATTATATTATACCAAAATCCCTACCAACCAGGGCCCGCTGCATAAAAGTTACCATAATAATGGTAACTCTGCCATCAATGGTAAATACCATTGCTCAACAACCAAAAATCAAATTCAAGGTTTCCATGGAATTTAGCAATGATGGAAAAATTGTAATGGTAATTCTTATGCATCGGGGCCCAGAATTATATATTCACCCCTACCATCATCGTGAAACCATCTTCATCAGTATACCACAAACAATATTTCAAACCTACTTTCATAGAACCACAGCATGAACATCATCCTCCTTACCGGTGACGCGACATTTGCTCCTGCGATAATTGCTCCTGTCTTAATTTCTCAGAAGATATAGGGTTAGGGTTAGGGCTGTGATAGTGGTTTCAGTTCAGAATGATGCGAGGATAAGGATTAGGCTCAGTGTTAGGCATGCGGTTAGGTTTTATATTTCACTTGACGTGCAAATTTTTCTATGGGAGCATAATGTCGCCGGAGCAAATGTCATGGAACTTCATTACCGGCATCATCAAAACTATCATCGCTACAGTATAATCTCCATCTGGGAAAATGACCTCCACCATCACCACCACTACCACCATCACCACCACAGGTACATAATCACACAACCTATAACCCCATCATTAATAACCCATGCCAGTTACACTTGCGTGATACGCTCATGGTTACACTTACATCGCTACTTGGTTCTTTGCCGCATCCCCGATCAATCTCTCTGTATCTGTAAACGCCACGTAACTGGGCGTAGTCCTGTTGCCCTGGTCATTGGCGATAATCTCGACGCGTCCATTCTGGAAGACGCCCACACAGGAGTATGTGGTCCCCAGGTCAATACCGATCGCTTTGGGGTTGGACATCTTTTACCCCGCTTTCTCTTAAAAGTTTTTTTCTGCGAAAATAAAAATGTTTTTAATGTGCGTGATTTACGTTTTTACGTAATACGACTCATCTAAACGAATTGCATGGCTCCTAGATCAAAACCGATCGCTTTCGGGTTTGACATATTTTACCCGTTTCTATTTATCATTAGTCACTGAAAATGTAGTGTAATGTTGATCATTACGAATCAAGCAATGAAAATTGACCAATATTTTTCGCTATAGCACAATAAGTCCAGGGGCATCGAATCCGAGACTACGAGAGGCGGGTGTGAGTGGCACCCCACCCCATATCAATTTTAACAAGACTGATGGTTAATGATCAAGTCATGCTTAAGCAATTTGCATTCATGACAAAATGAAGAACATCAATATTCTTCGTATTCAGTTTAGCAATGTAGACCGTTGGAAACACTTATCTGGCAGAATATTTTTCTCCAATTTAATGAATCGAGGTGAAAAATTCCGCTCATTTTTATTAAAGAATAAAAAATGAATTTCAATACAGCAATTAGAAAAAGTGGAAAAACATCCTTACCTTCAGTTACAACGAATACGGATTGAAAAATAAAATTGTCTAAATCCTCGATATTTTCCGTGTAATCTCTCTCCGCTCTGTCTTTTGAATGAAGGTATACTTCTCTTAACACTGCCAAAATGATAATGTGGGGCTGTACACGCCCTGCTGAGAGTTCTGATTGTCTACTCCAGTAAGCCAGTCATTGATGCTGATGTAGGAAGTGAAGAACGAATGGAATGCATGATCTATATATCTCTCCCCAAGGTCTGATTCCAGAGCATTCTCCGCCTGTCCCGGGCATCTATTTATGATGATGCCGGGCGTATATTTGTGAAGGATTGTGAGTCAAAGAAAATGAATAAGGTTTGTCGAAATTTCCAGTGGTTCATTAATGCAGACAAATGAGGATATCTATTATCATTTTCAAAGAATATTGGTCTCAATTATAATTACAACCCCCTTCCTCCTCTCCCCCCCCCCCTCGCCCCCTCCCCCCTCCCCCCCCCCCCTCTCGATCTCTCTCTCGATCTCTCTCTCTTTCTCTCTCTCTCTGTCTCTCCACCTAATCTCTCTCTCTGTGTCTCTGTCTCTGTCTCTGTCTTACACGTAGTCCTTATCATTCATTAATAAGCACACACTTAAAATGAGAGAGAAACAGATTTCATAAAGTTTCGCTGTATATTTTAGTTATCATGGTTATAGAGTAAAGAGCATACATGCAATCTGATGAGAACGATGTTTTTCATAATTATACACCTGAATTGTGAAGAGAGATAAATGGGAGCGAGAGAGGGAGATAGAAGGAGAGAGAGAGAGAAAAGGAGAAGGAGTTGGCGAGAGAGATGAAGAGGGGCGGTGTGGAGGGTACTATAGTTTATTTCACACTTACATCTTGAGATGATCGTTGACAATGAACTGCATCGTTGTGACTGGGATTCTAAAGGCCATTGTCATTACAGAACATTCCAGTCCACTAATCATTTTAACAGGCTATAGTTACATTACAGTCAGTCCCCATTAATTGAAGATAGAGCCATAGAGAGAAAAAGAGAGAAAGGAGGAGAAGAAGTTGGCGAGAGAGATGAAGAGGGGCGGCGTGCAGGGTACTCTAGTTTATTTCACAATCATTTCTCGAGATGATCGTTGCCAGTGTCATTCAAGAACATTCCAATCCAGTCATCACTCTATCAGGCGAATCAGGCAGTCCCCATTAACAGAAGGTAGAGTGATAGAGAGAAAGATTGAAAGAGAGAGACAGAAAAGGAGATGAATAGACATGGGGAGAGAGAGAGAGAGAGAGAGAGAGGAAGGATGGAAAACGATGGGTGAAACATTCCAATCCATTCATCACAAAGGGATCCGGTAACTGTTACTGTGTAGACTTAATTTAATGAATTGTTGAATTTTTATGTCTGTGTTGTATGTTCCGAAGGATAAATAAAAACAGCCAGAAATATAAAGGTTTTGAAAAATAAGATGTAATGATCAAATAATCTATCCCTACGCCATTTGCAAATTCATCCTATGCTTTTGTGTAAAACTGCAGTCTACAGGGTACAAAAATGTCTGGCATTTCCGGTCACTTGTATATTTTCTCTTTTCTTTCTTTTTTCTTTGTGAAGCACATGATGATGCTTTTGAAGTGCATTTTTTTCAGGGCTTCATTCCATTCCATTCCACTCATTACTCTATCAGCACAGTCAACCTTTCTTAACCGAGGAGAGAGATGGAACGAAACAAAGAGGGAGGGGCTGGGGAGAAATTAGAAAAAGAGAGAGCGGGAACGAATATAATTTTCATCCCACTCATCATCACATATCATTATTCTATCACGCTACCAGGTACTGGATATAGCTCGCTCTCACTCCTCCCAGCCTACCCTCCCCCTCCCCTTCTCCTCCCCCCTCCTCCTCTCCCCCTCTCCCCCTCCTCCTCCTCCTCCCCCCTGCTCCGCCCCGCCCCTTCTCTCTTTCTGTCCCCCTTTATCTATCATCCGTTCCATTTGTCATGCAAAGTGTTGTGTAATGAGCATAGATCTATATACCTGTAGAGTCTTCAAGCAAGTCGAGTGCAATCTAGAAAATAATGTTGACAGGCCAAGACAAGTGTTTAGTATTTACCACGATTCACCAGATAAATATTCAGCCCTGGGGACCGTTTCATGAAAGTTGTTAGTCACTGAAAATTTCAGTAAAATCCTTGGTTTTGATTGGCTGATAAGCACTGATCACTGACTGTTACTATGGTAACTGTCCCTGACTGACAACTTGTCAGGGCTGACAACTTTCATGAAACGGTGCCCTGAATGTTTTTAATATAAACACATTGGTGTGAAGTAGGTCACTGCATCTGAGGAAGACGTTAAAATGTTTTTCATTGGTTCATTGTACTATACCTTTGCTATCCTTCACTATGCCGGTAGAACAACGAGAGAGAGAGAGAGAGAGAGAGAGAGAGATCTATTTATCTATCCATTCATCTATCTCTGTACCTATGTATGTATCTTTATTTCTATCTCTATTTATCTTATCTGTAGCTCTGTGGATCTATTCTCTTCTCTCGCCCTAATTGTTTAAATTTCTATCCTATTTATTTCTCGCTCTCTCCAATCCCCCCTCTATCTATCTTTATCTCTCTCCCTCTCTCTCTCTTTCTCTCTTTATTTTATTTCCCTCTCTTCTTTCTTTTACCCTTTTCTCCATTCGATGGGAGGGTCACCTGCCTACCAAAGCCCCCCCCCCCCCACCCCCCCCCCCCCCCCCCCCCCCGTTCTGCACCCGATATTAGTGGAAATTACGTGTCTATACAGCTTCGAATTATAGTGGGTTTTTTTTCTAATAATCATCTAATCAAAGATTATGTTTTTATAAACGTTATTTGTTGGGAGTGTTCCAGGACTTTAACCGTAACTCACTGACGCAGATTGACGGGGTCATGTCCAGTAGCTTACGGGGAAGCACGGGTTAAGAAATTGATCTGCTCGCGTTGAATATTTGGAATGCTCCACCGTCTGCTGCCTCGGGCATTTTGCTCATGAATGGCTGGGATGTCAGTTGCAGTCAGATTTAAGAAGACTAAAAAATATGACGATAATAATCTTGTTGACTATTTTGAGCAAAGATATGCATGGCAGGGACATGTTCCATCGACACTTATTTACTAATTAATACCTTCTTCTATTTTTAACTTCTTACAAAAGGGCACTAGACTCTTATAAACCTATTTATATTGCATCAACATGGTTTTGAACGAGGGGCCTTTCGATTACGAAGCTAATGTTTTACCACTCAATCATAGCCACACTCAGCTGGGACAGCTTGGGGCAACACCCCCCGGAAGCTTTTTTTTCATGAAAAACAATAAAACGCAATACAGTATCAATACTACATTGCACCGCCCCCCCCCCCCCCCCCCCTCAGCCTCGACCGAACTCCTCCTGGAAAGATATCGTAATGAATAATAAATCATATTACATTTACTTGATGGATGGATTATTTTGAGGTAAGGAAAAAAAAGTGTTTCAACTTTACCAGCAACAGTGTATAAGAACAAAAGCCACGTTAGATATCAATATAACCACACCAGGGCCCCGTCTTTAGAGACTTGCGATTGATTTAAATGGATTGCAACTATATATGAGATTGATCTCAACTGTGTACTTAAGAGATAAAAGTTGAGATCAATCTCAGAGTTTCGATCGCTTTGAATCAATCGCAACTCTTTGTAAAACGGCAAGGAGAATCCCAAATGATCGAATTGGTTTGGTGCGGGTCAGATTATCATAAGAATCAATCACTTTAGCTATTCGTAAACAAACGCAAAAACATTTTCAACTTATCAGACATAAGAATCATAGAGCACACAACATACAGAGTTCAAATGAGCTCCAACAATGGAAAAACGCGACATTTCATGACAAAAAGCAACTCAACATGCCCAAGATCAAATGCAACCAACATGACTAATGCATTTCGGCATTTTATAAACATTTATTAATCTAGATTATCACTATTATAGGTAAAATATTCATTAGTACAAAAAAAAATTGATTGTTCTAAGCATGTACATCATAAGATATCACTTTTTTTCGTCAATAAGTCAAAATAGAATATAATTATTTGAAGAACAGAGAATACAAATAGAAATTGAATTTTATATGATGGTGATGTTGGATTAAAGTTTTATAATAATAATGCCACATGATGTTGACTGTGCCAGTAACAATATGCAGACTTTCAAAATTATAGATTATTTGGCTCTATTTTCGTGAAAAATATCATTAGTAATTATAGCGGTCATTTGATAGAGATGCACACACTGCATAATTACTCCTTTCAACAATGTCATCTACTTTGCATTGTATGTTTATGTAACTTATTATAACTATCATGGAAACATGTTCCTTCGAGGTATGTCGTAAAAGTGCAGGTATTGAATCAGCATCAGAATAATGTAATAATGCGGGCAGGCCCAGTTGTGGCTGACTCCGGATCTGGGGTTGCCTCTGGTGTTAGGGCTGTGGAGAGTGATGGGCGGGGGGAGGGAAGGAGGGGTCTGACGGGGTTGTCTTGGTGTAATGGGGGTAGGAGTTTGCTGGGCAGTGTTATCTATGACAAGATCTCACTTCTCTTTTTTTCTCTCTCTCTCTTTTAGTTATAATTTATGTATTGATTCTTATATATGTATTTTTTTATGTTTTGAATTCATGTTCATTTCAGTTGTTAAACTGCGAGACGTGAAAAATGATAAAATCCATTTATCTATCTATCTATCTATCTATCTATCTATCTATCTATCTATCTATCTATAACCTTTCGTTGTATACCTTTGCATGGTAGTGAACTCCAGTTAAAGCTTAAACAAAGATTTCATGGCTGGAATCAGTTGCTTGTCACATATGCAGACTGATTTCACCTTTGAATAGATGTTGTATATCGCCATGCTCTTTAACCCATTCGTGACAGGAATTATTTAAAGCCTAATTTGATCAGCTTTTATTCTTCAAATTGGCAACACCAGCATTCTTATTTTATTGCTACATTTTTCTTATAAAATGCCATGTATCTGAAATGAATATAAATTGACAGAAATTATGATGAGAAGTCAAAAAGTTGTCAATTTGCAGGGGAAAACTGTGATTTTAAACTTTCTATCACATTGCCAATTTAAGGATTTTAATGCTTATTTTCCTTTAAAAAATTTTCAGCATCAAACAACAAATATTGACACAACCAAAATGGGGACAATATGTGTAGAATTTTTTGCTCTTTCTGCTCATGTATTTGGTATGATTTTTAGGGCTTTGCATCAAAAGATATTAGGCCAAACCACAAATTGTGGACCCTCTGTCACGAATGGGTTAAATTTCATGAAAATAATAATGAACAACTGACATCCATTGACGAAAGGAAGCAATCTTGTAGAATGAGATTCTTGGTAAAATGAAGGAAATATGTCACTGTTTTAATGGGGAAATAGATCTTCTATGGAGGCGCTTCATTGGATATGTTTATATTTCAGAAATTGGGGATCACGTGACCTTAATTTCTTTATCATCATAGTAGAGTATACAAAAAAGTAACCCAAATCAAGAAAAAGTAAATTTTGAAAGAAAAAAAAATGGACGGCAGTATTATCACGATTTATTCTTTTTGGGTATAGCGCTAGTCGCTGACGCTGTCTGACGCATCGAGTAGGCCCAGTCGCGCTCACTGCTCTTTTCATCGTGCATTCACTTTCCACGATGTGGCTGTCACAAAGATCGGTCAAAAACTCACTGACTTAGTTCTCCGTCAGGCAAAATAATCGACGCCTGGGTGCAATCGGCATTAAAGAGTCATAATGTGTTAATTTCCAATTGACCAAGTTGCGAAACAGCAATGTTTTCCAACATTCTCCACTGACATGTCATGGAGAGGGGGGGGGGGGGACCCCCCCCCCCCCCCCCCCCCCCCCGCTCGCAATAAAGTCTATAAAGTCTATATCATCTCGTAGATCCCGGATCTTCTGCCGCTTTTATTTTCGATCCTGACTTTGTTTTCGTCGTCCTGTTGGTGTTGTGGATTTTGCCCCTGTGCGACCGCGTTGTGAATCGCGCCCTCTGTCGTTGTTTCTCTTCTTCTTGCCCGTTGTCTTGCCACTTGTCAAACCGAGATTCTCTTTCGTCGAAAGTCGAGCTGCAAATAAAATCAAAATATGATGATTATTATAAATGGGTTCAGGAAATTTGAATATCACCACTATTTTAGATCGCACTGTAACCTAGCCGAACGTTTTTTCCAGTAAATTTTCCTATAATTTCATTTCTTTTAATAAAAATTCGTATAAAGTTTGAATCTGATTTTAAAATCATTCCTGTCCGCAGTAAAATGAAATGCAAGATTTCATTGTTGTTCTCGTTTGAGATGTTTTCTTTACTGTGATGATCCATCTGACGTCTAGCCTGAGTAGCTACAAGAAAAAAAGCTGTATACGATGGGAGAGGGTCGGGAGTGGGCAATAAATAAGCACAAAGTCATGCAGTACATAATTTTATTGAAAAAAAAAATCAGTCATAATTCCTTTTCCATTGTTGATCTTGGTACAAACACTATTGACTTATTCACTTTGAACTTCAAGAAAAGGAATTTGCTTTTACTAGCCACGGCCTTTAACATTTCATCTGCCTAAAATGCCATTTGGCATGGTCGCTCGTTTGTCACACCTGAACATCGGCACAAAGCAATATGCACGAACCGAAAAAAGGAAAGTTCTACTTTTTTAAAAAAAGGTCGGTAAAACTACTCATTTTCGGGCTTGATTAGCTTCATGTCAACCCTTGAGACACCCTGTAGAAATCCATTTTGCTCTTAAACATGTTGAATATAAACTGGAGTTCTGGGGCATGTAACATAAAAAAATACAATCAATCTTACGATTGATTTGAATCGTAAGTCTATGGCAAACCAGAGTTACAACTGATCATAAGATTGATTGTGTCTTTTTATGTTACACGCCCCTGGTCATGCTATCATATTAATGTGAAAGAAACTGTTCAAAAGCAACTGGGAGAGTTGGATTAGTTGTATGTAAACACAGGTGTCTAGTATGAGATTTGGAGATTATCGAATTGATGTGAAATTCACTTACTTTCCCCTAAAGGTACTTGCACTGAGCAAAGGAGGTATATGAGACCCCACACAAATCCGGCATCAATGTTACCCCGAACTTTTCAGCTTTTTCTTCTCATATTTCCAATACGAGGGAGAGCAATCCTTTTCATAATGATATTCTTCCTAACTGACAAAGAATCATAAAGCTCACAAATTATTTTCACCTTTCCCAGGACTCACGCTTCTCTTTAAAACACTTTAATAATCTTAGAGCCTTTGGAGATCCCTTCCAGAAGAAATCCAGCGTGGCACATGGAAATCCACTGCGTGGTTTATAAAGAATTTTGAATAATGAATCGATATTATCAAATGGCTTGAACCTTGAAAGGGTTATAGGGCTGATTCTAGCTTACCTAAGAAAGCAGCGTCGATAGCCTCGTTGTCATTCAACAAAGGTATGTAATGAGGTTTGGATGATACGTCGTTTTCTGCATTTAATAAAAAAACAAGGAAAAAGGAAAAGTTGAGTGGAAAATAAAACTGATTGAAAACTAATAGGAAGATCAATTGAAGTTGCTATAGATATAAAGAAAATAATAAGAAAATACATGTATATGATACTCTAGGTCATAATTCCAAACTTTTTCTTATTTACATGTATATCATAGAATAAGCATGATATTGTGAGGTATCAGAATGGAGGGCATTTTTTGTTTGTTTGTTTATTTGTTTGTTTCACACCAATGGTGGAGTTACTTTAATTTAATCTGTTATTGCAATCAAACTCTTCAATTAGAACGACATTACACATTGAAAGTCAGGAGCACTGTGGTGAACCTGACTCCCACTTACAAAATACGGTCATGGTTTTATCTGGAGTGAACTCTCAATTGAACGTTAATACTCTCCCCTTTTGGAAACAAAATTCCAATGCTATAAGAACTTTCCAAAATTAGCAACAACTATACAACGTTTTCATGATTGTACAAATTTCTTCCAATGTTAAAACATTCAACGTCGTCATCTAATCGTTCAACGTCGTCATCTATCTAATCGTCACTATAGAGACACTCCGAAATAAAAATGAATCTCACTTACTTCTCACTTTTATTAGACCAACAGCATATAACTCTCTCGTTCTTTGAGCATCTTACTGGCATATCTCTATTATGTTGATTCTATGAGAAAATTGAAAAGCCCCTTTCCACTACTATAGGCCTACACATTCAGAACAGTCAGTTCAAGAGATGATGTCATGAAATGTCATGAAATGTCATGAAATGTCATAAATAAAGATGTTCATACCGCTGGACTGTACTCACTTTCAACTTTAATTAGAACGAAAGACTCTCTTTCTTTAAGCACTTCGTTTGCATATCTCTGAGGTGATTCGATGAGATGTTTAATGTTTCCTTCTTGGTCTGATAAATCCACTTCAACTATGCGGAATGAAAAAAAAAAGACAAATATGACGAATCAAGAAAATATATCATAGCGAAATAAAGATATTATTTCATGTCGGGGGTGGTTAAGGAGGGAAGTGTAAACTCCTTGACATGAATGAATGCAGGAATGAATGAATGAATGAATGAATGAATGAATGAATGAAGAATTTGAATGAATGAATGAATGAATGAATGAATGAATGAATGAATGAATGAATGAATGAATGAATGAATGAATGGATGGATGGATGGATGGATGGATGGATGGATAAATGAATAAATTCATTCAAAAACCCAAACATACATGAAAATAAAAACACAATTTTATAACTTATTACTACTTTAGAACAAAATCCTGAATATGAAGGTTTTGGGCCCCTGTAGAAGCCAATGAGGGTTGTGAGTTCATGGGGCCTCATGGGGCCTCATTAACTACTAAATAACAATCAAAGAACATTTCTATCAATACAGTTAATATAAAATCTAAACATTAGCATTAGGAGACTGGGACAAATGGCCTCTCTTTTCAAAATGTGCATGATGTGCGTTTCTAAACGCACTCTTACCATTCATTGACTGATAGCAATTTACATCAGTTTATCAGTTATAGTATGTTAAGGCTGAATCCTATACACCTTGTGGTAGTACCATAACGAAGTTTTGCTCATGATTATCCTTGCCCACACTTTTCCCAAGCAAGTGCTCTCATTATGCCAACTGCCTCTAATGTAAAGAGGGGAAAAAAAATGAAACGTATGCTTTGCCGTGAGCCCCCCCCCCCCCCCCCACCACCACCAAGGACAAAGTTGTCCTTGGTGGTTCTACCTCGCCTGGGGAGGCCCGTGCATAATGTTATTGGGCGTGTGTTACCCTCTAAGCACATGCCCGATCGATAACAAATTACATGAAAACAATCTTGTTTTAAGATCGCTATGAACACCCTGTCAGTCGAGCACAGTAGCACCAATCAATATTATTGATATAGCAAATAGGTCGCAAAGGAATTATGTTCAGGTATAATGATCTACTGTGAGGTATTATATAGGTATAACATCGAATACACTCACACTGACCCATTTCGCCCTTCCATTGGGTAATATACAGTGTTTATTTAAAGTTCGTAGACCTATTTGCCGCTCCTCATCTTCTATAATTTTGTGTTCACAGCAAAACGTAATCAATGCTACTGATAGAAAATGGGTACCATATTTATACTCAGGCATATGATGATTAAATGTGGGGTATGATTTTAGAATACATTTAGGGGACCCAAGAACCCCATCCACCCCATACACAACTAACTAGAACGGGGAATTGTACAATTTATTGTTTACCACAAGTTCGTAAACCTATCTTTAAAACCCTTTCCTATACATGTGTATATATTTTAAAGTTCGTTAACCTATC
Source organism: Echinometra lucunter (assembly GCA_029962745.1). Taxonomy (NCBI): domain Eukaryota; kingdom Metazoa; phylum Echinodermata; class Echinoidea; order Camarodonta; family Echinometridae; genus Echinometra; species Echinometra lucunter. The sequence goes on along the minus strand of CM057162.1, from coordinate 27,435,556 downwards.
TGTATAACCCTTCTCTATACTATCTTTTAAAATACTAAGTTTATAGTGAATCCGATGGCATAAATCAATACTATTGATAGCTGGTATCGGTCACAGGAGGATTTCGCATGCCTGTGGGGTCTGATATCGAATACGTTTAATTTCGGAACGCAGTGACCCCGCTCACTCCTAAAGACGAAAACAATAGGAAGAATGAATGCTTATACAAGCTCGCATTTCAGTCACCCCTGTAGAAATTACATCAAATCTTCCGAAATTCTATGTACATAAATAAAACAAATGATATACTGTAACAAAATTGGTGAAAACATATCCAGGCTTATTGAGCATTATTTTGTTTTGTATAATATATTCTCTTTTATGCGCAGGCACCACTATATCATTATCATAATTATTGTCCCACTCAATTTCCAAAAATTTGGACAATTTTCACCTCATATCAAGTGGGTATACCGGGTCTTTGAAGTTCGAAATAGGATTATCGCGACGATAAGATTTTATTGCAAAAATTGATAGAAACAGGGAAGTTGTATTCATGAAAGCGCCGTGATAGCTCCTAGAAAACTCTGTCTTTACACCCATGGGCCCCGTTGTGTAAAACTTACCTTTGATGGTAACTCTGTCATCACTGGTAACTACCATGGTAACATTGCTACAGCCAATCAAATTCAAGGTTTCCATGGAAGTTACCATTGATGGCAAATTAAGTTACCATCAATGGTAAGTTTTATTCAACGGGGCCAGTTTTGCTTTGTTTCCTTTTTATAGCAGAAGATAAATCTCCAGTTTTTCATCAAGATCACGAATGACTCACTTACCGTCTGTACTACATTTGCATCTTCTTTTGATGTCTTCAAGGAGGAGCATCGTCTTACAGTTAGGGTTGAAGAGTGCCTCTTCTTTCTCTGTCAGGGAAAGTAAAAACAGAACAAAAGGAAGAAGATAATCAGAATAAGAAAAGTATACTAATAATGATAATAACGTAAGGGTTTCCCAAACCATGCAGCTCTGCAACTAGTTAAATATTTTATTTTATTTCATTGCTAGACTTTTTAGAGATTAGTTTAGAGAAGGCAAACAAAACCCATTACCTTGTTAATAAGTTAAATGATGGTTTCATCAATCTATATAATCTCATGTATCCACCTTTACCACTTTGGTTGTAGTTATTTCATAATACGGTGCTATCCTTGCTTATATATTTTGTCCTTTTTTTAATGCCCTGCATTTTCCAGTAATTTGGAAATGATGTGGGTCTTTGTATTCTCTTCCTTTGTTGTGCAAGTTCTGACTCAATAAAGTGATGTTTAAAAAAAATAATGATCATGATAATTATCATAATTATCATTATTATTATTATTATCATTATTATTATTAGCATTATTGTTATCATTATTATTATTATCATTATTATTACTATTATTATTATTATTATTATTATTATTATTATTATTATTATTATTAATTATCATTATTATTATTATTATTAGTAGTAGTAGTAGTATCATCATCATTATTATTATTACAATTATTATTAATACTTTCATTATCATTTTCATTAATATTAGGTCTATTGTTTCTACAATAATTTCTAAAACCTCTCTCTCTATCTCTCTCTCCCTCTCTAAAGGTGTGATGGCAGGATTACTGGTAAATTGTCCATATCATTTTGTTACTGTTGTGAAAGTGTTTTTCATTGCCCAAGCGGAAGGAATACGCGTTCAAATTGATACGCTGTAATATGCATTCTCATTAATGTAAATAAAAGCTGATTTACCAGAAGTTTAAAAGTGTTTTATTCCCAAAATCAGTTACCAGTAAACCGGAGTCTCATTTTTAAAGGAAGGCCTGGAGTTTCCCTACCACGCTGACAGGAATTTGATACTTTCATCTGAAAAATTCACGCAGAATTAATAATAGCCTAAATGAGTTTTATTGACCCAGGATAGCTACATTAGTATTTCTATTGCTCTTCCTGCAGGCCCTGCATTATTATTATTTTTTCATTTGATTTGATTTGATTTGATTTATTTGTCAAGTTCAGAGACATAGTGATAAAGAGCACATTGAATTGAATTGAATTGAAAATGGTTTATTGTGATCAACACATCGCATCTCGAAGGCTGAATTGTGTGTAGTTTACAATAAAAACAAACATAGAAATACATGTATTTACAATCTTTAAAACATCATATAAATATATACAGATATACAACACAATAGTAGTAATCAATTCATTTAAAGAAAAGAATGTAATATAATTATTATTATTATTATTATTATTATTATTATTATTATTATTATTATTATTATTATTATTATTATCATTAATATTAACATTATTATAGTTATTATTGTTGCTACTACTATTGTACATGGTATACATAAAGAAGAAGTTCATTAAAGCTTGACAGGATGACCCATGAAAGCTCGAAAGCTTATTTATGGGGCCCTAAAGAGAACAACAACTTGACTGCTGGTAACATGGCTGGTAAGTATTTAGCACTATATACATAATGAAACATATTTACAGGAGTTTAACAGCAACACACTTAAAACGAAAACAAAAATCAACACAAAAGAACGAAATAATACATATGATATCGATAAGTTAGAGAAAAGAATACTGATCTGTATGTCCAAAGCATATCATACAAGTGTGTAAATCATGTCACTTGTTTCTATTTTTCTTAGACTCAAGTGATAGGAACTCCTTTAGTAGTCTTTTAAAGTGTGCAAAGCTTTCAACTGCTTTAATATTATTAGGGAGAGAATTCCAGTATTTGATTGCGTTAATAAAAGCAGTTGCCAATACTGCCTACTCGGTCGGGCAAGATAAAATTATATTGACTATTTCTTGTATCATAATTATGCAAGTCTGCAACAAGATTAAAATTGCGGCCAATATAATGATTAGCCCAGCAATGTAGGTACCCATTCAGTATGGGTCAAGAGGGACATGTGAGCAAAACACCTTGTTCAAGGATGCAAGCACCAGGCGAGGATCGAACCCAGAACCTCTCGTATGAGAGGCAAGAGCCTCCACCACTGTGCCACAATCTCCCAAAATGATATTATGTATATAATGATGCACTTTCAAGAAAATTCTATGAGGTACCTGATTCTTTTATGCTTTAATCCAGCTAATCCCCGACCCGATAATCCATTTAGATCAGAAAAAGGGGGATGATTTGAGATTGGATTTGCTCTTGCAGGCTTCCTTATCCTTGTAACCAAGACCACCAGACAAACAGCTCATCTCCTTCTCTCTCTCCCTCTCTCTCTCTCTCTCTCTCCCCTCTCCCTCTCCTCTCTTGCTTTCTTTCTCTCTTGCTTTCATTCTCTCTTTCTTTCTATCTATTTCAACCCTTGCTTTCATTCTCTCTTTCTTTCTATCTATTTCAACCCTTTCTTTAATTCTCTCTTTCTTTCTTTCTGTCTTATTTCTAGTTTATCTCACTCTTTCTTTTTCTCTCTCTCTTCCTTTCTTTCTCTTTATTACTGCACTCTCTCTTTTGCTTTCTTTCTTTCTCTCTTTCTGTCTTTCTATCGATCTCTTTCTTTCTCTCTCTTGCTTCCTTTCTATCTCTTATTGCGCTCTCTCTCTCCCTCTCTTGTTTTCTCTCGTTTTCTCCCCCTCTCTGTCTCTTTCTCTTTCTCTATTGTCATGATTGTCTGTCCTGTGTTTACAAACTACCGATGATAATGCACCTGAAGGGCATTTGCTTTGAACAAACATCACATCTTTTGTCATTTTACTCCATTAAATTAAGTACATTTAATAAGGATGGGGTGTTTCAAATATTTTGAAGAAAAGAGGTGGGGGTGACCAGGGGGCCCGAATTCGACGCGAAATGCATATATTCTTCATTTTGTCTTTTATCTATCGATTTCAGTCTTCCTTTTTAATAGTTTTTTTTCCATCGTTTTCCCTCCCTCCTCATTTCCCTTTCCTTACATTCTAAAACCATCTTTGTTCTTTCTACACCCTCTTCAGGCATTTCAAGAGTATTTACAAAAGCTTGAATAGGTCTATCACAAAGTACCTAGCAAATACGCCGATCTATATACGTTTGAATGTTCGTTTAAGTGAACAAATAGAAGAATCTTTTAAAAGGTGGTCGGTTCTCGCGGACCCTCTTCATTGGAAACTATTTGCTTTGAAACGAAAACCTGCAAGTTTCACCTTGCCGGTAGTAAATGCTCTCTTTGAACAAATCTCCTGTAAGGAGGGTTAAAAATAGCCTTATTTCATTTAAGTCTTCAAGCTTAGTCCCGACAATTATTAACATAGCATAAATAGTACTAAAAATGGAGCGGGAAAATGCAGACAAAAGGAAAATGAATTATTTACCTTAATTACACCAAAGATGCGGGAAGTATGTTTTTTGTTGTTGTTTTTTTTTCTACGCATAGAAACTACTCAACTATTATCGTTGCTGTCAATTTCTAACTATTCTTTTTAAAATGATGTATTATCATTGATTTTTTCTTACATGATAAGATAAACAGAAATAAAAAGATGAAAGGAACTGTGTGGAAAGGGAGGTTGGAGAGGAAAAAAAAGAAAGGGGGTGAGAGAAAAAAGAGAATCTTTCTCAACGAAGGAAAAAGGGGAAGAGATCAAAGATGAAGCAAGTAAGAGAGAGGGAAAATAAAAGAAATAAGAAATAAGAAGAGAGAGATAGAGAGGTAAAGGGAGAGAGAGAGAGAGGTGGAGGGAGAGAGAGAGAGGTGGAGGGAGAGAGAGGTAAAGGGAGAGAGAGGGAGGTGGAGGGAGAGAGAGAGAGTGAGAGAGGTGGAGAGGTGGAGAGGTGGAGGGAGAACGGGAGAGAAAAGGAACGGGAGAGGGAGAGAGGGGAGAGGATTAACAAGAAAGCAAATAATTCTAAATCAAACATATTCTACTGATTGACTGGTAAACTATATAGCAAACAAGAACATCTAATACCCAGAGCTTGCCTACCAACGGTAGGCCGGGTATCTTCGTGTACATCAAGCTTGGAGGTGATATTATTACGTTCGCCAATGTTTGTTTTTCACCCTCTCTTTCTTTAATTTGCCATGTTTGTTCGTCTATTCTAAGCCCTAGCAGTGTACTTTTGGAATTTAAGTTGTATGCCAATTTCGAGTTATCAGGAGATCCGGTTGTGAGACAGCACTTTAAGAGATAATTATCGGGAAATTACTTTAAATGATTTAAAATGCATGACTGGTGATGCTTTTAGTTGTATGTCAATTTCGAGTTATCAGGAGATCCGGTTGTGAGAAGCATTAAGAGATAGGAGATAATTGCTGGGAAATTACTTTAAATGATTTAAAATGCATGACTGGTGATGCATAAGAATTCATGCACTCTACCTTATGAATTTAATGTTCTCACGTATAACTGAAAAGTGATTAAAAAGAATACTCAGGTCCTAAATACAATCACTGGAAGATTCGATTTGTTATGAATATAATTATTTCAATAATTTATTTATTCAGGATTTTAATTAATTAATTTATTCATTTATTTATTCATTCATTTATTTATCATTATTTTATTTTCCCCTCAAATGGGGAAGATTGCTCTTTTAACAGGTGTTGATTTTCAAAGGGATCTACAATTAATGTTAAAAACAAATTACAAATCCAGATTTACAGGAACAACAACTGGAGAAATACAAGAAAAATACGCAAACAAACAAGGCTCAATACTGAAGACAGAAAGAGATAGACAGTTTGTATCATGTTCATAGTGATTGCCAGAAAAGGGCACGCGAACTTGAAGGAGAAGAGAGAATTTAACATTATTCTCTTTCAAGTACACGTGCCCTTTATGATGATACATAATATGATATATGATGTATTAATTCTGATAAGAAATGTATTTTGGACCTGTTGAGTGAAGTTTGCTTACAGAGATCATTTCAAAGTATATGACGTACACATGGCAACAAGCAACAATTAATGTGCAAATAAAAACGGAAAATGTTGAGTATGTAGTCACGAGTACAACATAATGCTGAAGTTAAACTTGTTATTTGGGTGAAAGATGTAGATTTTATTTTTAAAGAAGAAAAAATCGAATAAAGGAGAAAAGGGAACAAAGTAGGGCAGAAGTAAGGAGAGTGAAGGAAATAACATAAATACAACACATGACGACAGGTAAAAAGAATATAAGCATATCGTTCCTATAGAGGCAATCTTATATATTAATTTCCCAAATATGTTAGTATCATATTAGTACATAGGTCAAAACGTAAATATTCAGTATTTTAGTATAACATGCATCAATAAGAAAAAGACGCCGTCAATAAAAACAATGATCATAACCACGATAACAATTTGTCATGATATACTCACCCCCATATTTTACCGTAATGAACATAATGACAAATCAGTCTTTCAATGTCGAAATCGTTGTTGATATGACTCCTTTCAACATTCACTCAGAGGAAATCAATGATTATTTTCGCCTTAGATCATCATGTTGCAAAAAAGACGATATTCAGAGAAGAAGCAGAACGGTGACCGATGTCTTTCAATATCTGTTTACTAACGATTGTACATGGAAACCTCTGTTCAATACAGCTATGAAATCATTTTCCTTGCCAGTGTTGCTAAACCCGCTTAAAACCTGTTCTTCTTGATGTGGTGACTAATCAAAGTTTTCTCAAAGTGAAACTGCAGCATTCGTAATCCCATATCTGTGAAAATATGTCATACAATATTATTCATTGTGAGATTCTTGCCAGAACGAGAAGTATGTACGTGCTAAGTCCGGGAGCATGTATCTCATGCCCGCATCATCACAATAGTTTCAACGCTGAATAGAATTTTTCTTCGAACAATATAGTACACATGTTGCTACTGCGCACGGGTGAACAAGCGGAGTAATTTAGGGAGAGATTACATGGGGGTAATAGCGATAAGAAAGAGGGGCTGCTTGTATGGGTTGTAAGGGGATTTTCATGCAAATTGAATCGATTTGGCAGTGTGACAATAGGGTGGCTTTTTATTGATTGATTTGTAATTCATTCGGTTGGTCTTTTTATTACTGATTCCTTTCACCGCAAAGCTTTGGATAGGTGACGTTTATTAGAGGTACTTTGAAATTAATTACCATGACGGGATCAAATGTCCTCGGTGTTATGAATAGCTGTTATTGTTGATTTCGACGCTTACGGATATAGGAAGAGATGAAGATGAAATATGATGATGTTTGTTAATGATAATCTGCATGAGAATATATTGTTGATTGTATCGGCCTTAGAAATGGTTTCCGAGTAGAGTTTATGTTCCTCATCTCTTCTCTCTCTCTCTCTCTCTCTCTCTCTCTCTCTCTCTCTCTCTCTCTCTCTTTTCTCTCTTCTCTCGGTCTTCAAGTCTGTTTAGTTTATAGCTCTCCCTCTCTCTCTCTCTATTTCTTCCTCTCTTAAATTTTATCAAATCTCTCTCTCTCTCTCTCTCTCCCTCCCTCTATCTCAATATCTCTCTGACCATTTCCCTCCTTCCTTCCATTTCGGCTCATGCTCGGACAAATTCATAATTCCTATACTTTCAAACATTTCAGTGGTTGTTTGTGCTAATTTGTTTGTTTGTTTTTGTTTGTTCCTTTGTTCTTTTGATAACCCGTCTCACACCTCTCCCCTCTCTCCCCCCCCCCTCCCTCTCTCTCTCTCTCTTTCATTCCCATTCTCACATAATGCTCTTGTACAAGAATATTTAATCATTTCAAAGTAAACGTCAAACAAAAGATCTTTTATATCATGTTATTGAAATTTTCTTGACGACAGGCATGACTGGTAAAATGAGAGATATATACAAGAACATTTCACTGTCGTCTACATAAGGATGATTTATGTACATTCTTTAGTCTACACCCCCAGCTGAAACAGACATATTCAAACCTTTGAAATACATATATCAGGCAAATTAACTGTACATGCAATATACAACTTCGAAAATGATATGAAGTGGCTTATATAGCTCCTGGAAAGCTTTCATAACATTAATCACACTCCTTGTAAATCATTCTCATGGAATAATTCATAAGCCTCTACAACGGAGAAAAGTGTCTATGAACTACCCAGTATCTGATTTCTTTAGTAAGTTTATAATTATCTGTGGAGCGTTTCATGAAGAGTTTTGTCGTTGATTTTCACTGACTAATTTGCTTTCAGCCAAGCAGATGCGAGGATTTTCAGTAGCTTATAACATCTGTCAGTGATTTTTCACTGACAAAATTCTTCATGAAACGCTCCCCTGCTTTGTTTAGTAAGTTGTTTTTTTTTTCTCTCTACTAAAGTGAAACAATGAGGAAATTATAAGAGCAAAAATAATTACTGTCATATGGTTACATTTCTGTTATCCTCGTATATCAAAACAGTCACTCATATGCGATATTTAAGGAAAGGCATTGCTACGATGTTTAAAGATGAATAATTGAACTGAATCGATAATGACCTTTTTTTATAAAAACTATAACACTGTACATAAATGCAGTATATTCTACAAACAAAGGACGAACAACAACAACAACAAGGAGCTTGTGTTGGGGACGCCGAAGACATGGCGACAACAATAAAAAGCATATTACTTTGAGAACATCGTCATTATTTAGTGCTGTCAGATGAGGGAAATTCTAGTGATAATGAGGGTGAGATTTACATGAAAGAAAGAGAAAAAGAGTGGGATTTGCATCGTTAATGTTACCGCATAAAATAACAAAATCATCGTAAAGATCGTAAAGAACAGATTTATGGTAGGATACCGAATTGGTTGCACTTTAAACTAATTAGGAAATAATAACAATGTACATGTATATCACAAAAATCTTCTGGAACTTCATGAAAACAGTTACTGGGCATTGCATTTCTTGGCTCTCTGTTTATCTCAGTCATTTATAAAAGAAAATAAAATACATGTTTAATTGCACTTTTCCTTTAGTTTAGTCTTTCAACAATGACACGAAAGGTCACAAAGCATTCCTTTGTTTAAAGTGGAAGAGCTCACGACTTTAGGAAGACGATGGAGAGGGCCTCATAACGTCTGACGTCACCGGCTGGAAGGCTGACGTCACTCGGGAAGACTTGAGCTGCATTTTAGAGCCTCCGAGCTCGATGGGTTTGAAGGACTCTGGTCGGGGGAGTGCCGGATAGAATTGGTAGTACGGATGGTGTAGCAATCCCACCGCTGCCGCCGAGGTGGAGGCGGAAGAAAGTGACATGCGAGGGAGGTGCGCGTGAGAGACCTGGTGAGGGATGGCCGTAGAGGGCACCTTCTTGTGTCGGCGCCATTTTGCACGACGATTCGAGAACCAAACCTGCAAAAAATGAATATAGAAGAAGGAATATGAGATTCAGATAAGCTCATACCCTTTTCAGAGGTTTATGTGAAATAGATTTTTTATTTGTTTCTTCATATCTGCCATGATAGTTCGAAGGAGACAATACTGGGAGAAAAGCACTGTTGTACTTTTTTTTAAAGTAAATTAAAAACAAACCAATTAATCAAAGTTACTTCATAATGTGACCACTAATAGTGAGAAGGTCATTCGTACTGAAATCATATAACAAAATGAATGCCATTCATATAAACTGGAGAACATGTTTGATTCATCCAATGGCAACCATGCAGTAATAATAGACTTTCATTAGGAACATGCAGTCACTCCTTTTTGCAACCACTGAGATTGGCAAATGATTATTTCAGGCTTTCTTCAACACAATCAGATTTTACCTTTAGCAACAACGTGAAAATTTAGAAGAAATGAAATTAAAATTTTGTAAAAGAATTAAACTGTATCGTGTATTTTTAAAACTATGATTATCCAAGAAACTCTGTTTTGGGATGGGGCATCATTTCAATTGTGTGTCAGTCAGTAAGTACGCAGAAATATTTTTTTTTCTTTGATTATTTATTACAGTTTAAACAAAAGAGTTTGAAGACTTTCAGACGGGGTAAAAGTAAGAAAAGAGCCCCAAACAGGCTCTCACCTGTACCCTGGCTTCCGAGAGGCTAGTCTTGGACGCCAGCTCCTCTCTCGTATTCACGCAGGGGTAGTGTGTCTTTTCGAACTCGCTTTCCAGCACGGCCAGTTGATTTTGTGTAAACGTCGTGCGACTGCGTCTAAGTTTCTTGCGTTCTGCCGAGGCAGCTGCCGCCGCTATTGACATCTAGTTTAAAAAATAAATAAATAAATTGTGTTTAGATGAGATGTTGTTATTGTTTTAAAATGCTTTCTAATCAGACATTAACCTTCAAAGGTTATCATTAATCTACTTACAAGGAAAATAGCTCAGGATAATCGCTCAACTAAGACAATCATAATATGTTTTCATTATTTCATTTTGATTTAAAGTGCGTTAATCAAATTGGCGAGATTCTTTTGTTTAAAAAAAACCGAGTAATATGGAACCCAATATAACAAAAGAAAAGATATGTGTTGACTGGTCCGATCCATCAAAGGCCCGCATGGGTGTTAAGCTCTAAATTTCTCTCTACGATCTTTCTTAACATGTAACTGCACACTTAAACCATACAATATGCATGGTGATTCTTCCACTTGCTCTAAAACAAATCTTTGCTTCAAACTCAGGGATTTGTGATTAGCTTCCTTTTTAAACGATTTGATGAGTGACTCGCCTCCCGCATGATCTGCTTCCAAGATAAACTTGCTATATTCTTGCCAGAATATTATTCTGGTAGCTTTACAAAGTTATGATGATATTTTGTTAGTCTTTAAATCGGTCAAATTTAATGAATGTAAATACAAATCCTCACCAGAAAAAAACTGCTCTGGATAATCGCTCAACTAAGATAATCCATAATTATTTAAAATGCGTTAATTAAACTGGCAAAATTCCTTTAACAAAAAATGTAATATGAATTACAATATAACAAAAGAAAAGATATGTGTTTACTGGTCCTATCCCCCGACTAGTTTTAGCTTTACAATTCATTAGCAAATGCTATCCTTTCTCTTTCTTTGTTCTCTATCCCATCTCATCCTTACTCAGATTCCCTTCATCTGATAACATTACAGAATGTCTGTGACGATGTTCTTCCATTTTACATACATTAAATGGTATAATGTCATCATGTCTTCGGCGTCCGCAACACAAGCTCCGCTTTTCGCCACCTTCTTCGCATTTTATATTGGATTAAACTATTAATGTTATTGTCTCAAAAGGAAATAAATGTGACTTTCAAATTATCATTACAATTATAATTATTAATATCATTATCATTATTATTATTATTATTATTATTATTATTATTATCATTATTATTATTATTATTATTATTATTATTATTATTATTATTATTATTATTATTATTATTATTATTATTATTATTATTACCATATTATTATTATTGTTATTATTATTATTATTACCATATTACTTAAACCGCGCTTTTCCCATTAGGCCCAAAACGCTTACAACAAATTGGGTTGTGCTAAGTACATGTAATTATAGATGTGAATGAATAAATGAATAAACTACAACCTGCCAAAAAGATGATTCAAATCACATCAAAAAAAAATCATTGTTCACCTCTGTGGCTGCCGCAGCTGCTGCTGCACTGTTACAATCCAGGAGACTCATATTGACGAAATCATCCATCGAGAAGGACGATGATGAGGAAGGTGATGATGACGACAGCAGAGACGATGTCGACGATGATGTGAAGAGCGAAGAGGAAGATGGAGCCGGGAAAGCGACGTCGCTTGATGAAGGATCGTCTATTTTTCCATCACTGATCACGCTTTGATTCACTTCCCTCGATTCGGTATTCGGCGATGATGATTCTGGTGAACAAAATGAAAGAAAATTTTGAAATCAGACTAATATAGCCAAATCAATGACATTCTTGGAAATTTATTCCTACGACTAAGATTATAGCCAAATTTATTTATGGTTAAATGGTTAAATGATTGGTTATTATACCTGACTGCTAAGAAAGCATGCGTATGCTTGTTAGTAAGCAACCAGGGGACCGACGGCTTTAAGTCCCATCCGAAGGACTTGGTAATGAGGATTAATACCTTACCAAAGGGCATGAGCGCATCAACTTGGTTTCGAACCCGGGTACTCCCGGTTACGAGACCACTGCTCTACCACTGAGCCACAGCGCCTTTGTCATTTTCAATACATTATGATAACAATAAGAACGGCTCATGTTCTAAAGAATTTTTCTTTCTTTTGCAATATCTTTCTTGTAAATATATTTTTTTCTCATATGTACTTCATGTAAAATGACAGGGCCGTTGTGGAAACCTGTTCTGTAAATTACAATGCTCCCCTGGGTTAATAAAACATGAAATAAATGAATAAATAAGGATATAAACAAATAATAAACAATCAAATTAATAAATGAGCAAATGAATTGATAAATGAAGAAACCATTAAACAAATGAATTAATAAATGAGCAAATGAATGAATAAATGAATGAATCATTAAACAAATCAATTAATAAATAAACAAATGAATGAATAAATTAAGAAATCATTAAACAGATAAATAATAAAGAAATATAGGCTAAAATAACAAATAAATTAATATGTAATGAATAAATCAAAGAAAAAACATGTAAATTTACAACAGAAGGAATAAACAAATAACCATTTCTAATGATCATTCTAACCTGCATCTGTCGATCCAAAGTTGTTGTTATCTATCGGAGGAGAAGCAGAGCCGCAACATCCTCTTTGAGCTGGCATCCCTGGAGATGAATGACTGGTGTCTGACGTAGATGGCGTTTTCTGAATCTTATCGAGTCTCAGAGCTTGAGCCACCGATAACGGATTGAAAAGCTGTGGGAAAAGAAAGACATTCAATAATTTAAGAATCATACTTCCACAACCTCAAAATTGATAGCCAATGTTAAAACTAACACATCTCATATTTTAGAAATGGTTAAAAATGCAACATTTCTGTACATTTCACTGCATATTCCTGCAATGATATAGAATGCCCTCTGTAGAAATCAAAGATATTACAATTATTTTTAAAATTTCATATGTTGAACTCGAGCAAAATGCATCTAAGTTAATTTAGGAATAGCTTATCTTATGCAAAATGACAGAATCTCGAAAATCTTGATTTCTGCTGTATGAGAATTTTCGTTTTTTCACTTTCTTTGAACGACACAAATTTGTCCGTAACTTGGAATGAAGCGTTATCATCATGACAGTTAATACATTAGTAAAAGGTGAAATGTCACTTACTTGGGACCCGTGACAGCCAGGCCAGAGCTCGGGATATGCGCGTAGATAGGCTTGTTCTGTTGCGCGTGCGTACTCAGCAGCCGCTCGTTCTGCTGCTCGATTACGTAAGATACGGTTGATGGAGCTTACACTGGGTACAGTGGATGTTGTACATACGCCTTTAAAATATATAAAGAAGTATGGAAACACAGTCATTGCCTGACCAAGAGTTTCCTCCTTTCAGGCATGGGCGTCAGTCGGGGGGGGGGGAGGGGGTACGCCCCATCATTTTTTAAGGTTGGGGACACAATAGGGTAGGTTCGTCCCATGCATACCCCCAACATGCCCCAAAAATACGAACCGAAAAAAACCCCAAACGATTGACGCCCTTGCTATCAGGAACCATTAACCTATTTACTTAACCTAGATTAAGAGTGGCAGATGCAGATGATCATTTCTTGCCAATAATCGACGCTTGGGCTTGAACCCATGACCCCTAGCACCTTTCTCGTTCATTGATCACACCACTAAACAATAATTTTGCTCCACGTGTGTTTTTAGATCAAACCACTGCAAATGGTTAAAATCTCAAAATTCGTTTCTGTATAAAATAATTCTAAAAATAATGTCAAAATTTGTATTCCACCATACTAAGATCTGAAGAGTATGAACGTTGCAATAGTAAAAACCCTTTTTTTTTATCACTACCATAAAATCACCAAATATATACTATTGCCAGTCATGAACTCCTTCCCCCTTTTTTTATAATTTTCATGCCTTCTCATCTTCTCATTCAACGCAATCACGTATAGATCGAGAAATAAAGTGTATAATGATGATGGTGATTCGTGCACACTCTAAATTTCTTCGACTTAAATCACTGACAACTCCAAAATGCGATTAAAATTCTTAATTTAAAATATTTATAAATCAATCTTATTGATTAAAATTTCTTAATCAATTTCTATAGTTGTCCCTAATTACAATCGACTTAGTCGTGGGCTTCCATGGGGAATTTGACACCATGGGTGCTTACCCAGTAACAGGTGTTGTCCATCACCATGAGTTTTATGACCAACAGACCTTATGTAATGCTCTGTATATTCCACCCTTTGCCCCTTTTGGCAAAGTCATTATCTCACTTTCCCTGGCCCAACAATGCCCGAAGCAGGCCGAAGAATGTTTATGGTAGGACAGCTTATTTTGCTGTGCTCCAGAAATTTAGCTTCATTACAGATATTTCCAGTGCTTTTAACAAAGTCTGGTGTCAGCAAATTATGATCCACTCACCATGAAAGCCCACGACTGAATGTCTTCAATTTCTTATCTAAGAAATTTAGAGTGCAAATTCTTTTTTTTTTTTTCTCTCACTTTAATAAATAAAAAATAAAAACAGAGAGAATTTACTTACCATCTGCAACGAGTTTATCTCTGATCTCCCATGCAAAGATGGTTGGATTTTCATGTTTGTAACTCTCTATCTTCTCTACAACAGCTGGGGTAGCCACTTTAGGTTTACTACCACCTATGGCACCGCTACGGGTGGGCGTTGGCTCGTAGAGACGACCTGCAATATGGACATGAAAGTGAGAGAATTGTCTACTGATTGGTTGATAATTGAGTGATTGACTGATTGATTGACTGACTGAAGGATTTTACTGAAGAATATCCATATTCGCAGTCCGAAGACTGAATCGGAATGGTTACAATACATTATAAACAATTACAATATTCAGACAGTTCAGACATTCAATAATGGAATTTCAATGAAATACTTGTAAGTGCACAAAGGAAATGTAAAAATTGTATTATCATTATCAGTAATAATAATAATAATAATAATAATAATAATAATAATAATAATAATAATAATAATAATAATAATAATAATAATACTAATAATGATTTTTTATTTCCTTTGTGCACTTAAAAGTATTTTTTTATTGAACTTACAAAATCTATTATCAATAATGATTTTAAAAAGGACTTCAGTTTCGTCAATAAATTTGTAACTGGCATTCGAGAATATTCATATTCTGAATTAAATAGTGATTTAGTGGACTGATTTGAGTCTAATTTGAGCCTAGTGAATATTACTGATTTATAGGACTGAATACTTTTTTTCTGTTTTAATTCTGTGTACTTCATAAATCGCTGCATGAATATTCCAAGATGGCTGAATTAGCCTTGCTACCACGAGTGGTGTCGCTTCGAGTGGACATTGGCTTGTAAAGGGGCCCTTGCATTCGGAATTACAGTTAGGAAATCGTCGATGAGATCAAATGCTTATGTAAAACAAGAGTTTCCTTTTCCAGAAAAGTAATACTGAGCTGAAGATTCTTTCGATACATTTCATACGATTGTTTAAACATTTGAATCAGTTCAATTAATGATGATAAGCGCGGACATTCTTAAAGTAATCTCTTTGTGAACAACTATCATTAAAAACTATTTTTAGTATTCAAATGGAAATCAAGTAATTATAACATCGAAAGACTAGCGTAGCGAATTTTTCCAGTTGTGCTCAAGAATTTGTCGTTGACTGGAAGAAGTAAAAAGCTATAAAAGCCAACCATTACGGGGATTATATAATATCGATAATATTAATGGCATCCCAAATAATTATGTAAGAAAAAACAAGAAAAAAGTACATTATTATGAAAAGTGAGCATAAACATTAATCAGATCTGTAATACCCTTTCCTCCTTAACGTGATGAAGATACAAATTGACAAAATTAACTGCCCAAAAGGTACACTGTTGTTCACTTTGTATTTCCTTTGGAACCATTATATATATTATGCTCGATTTAGTAAATTTCTTTTTTCCTTTACAGTATACCAAGTTCTATTAGCTAATAATGTGTAATAAAGAAAAATATGTATGCTTTATTGGTTGAAAAGATTCGCCTTTCTCTGAAAACTATACGACCATATAATATATCCATCTTAAAAGGGTTAGATAGGTTGTAACTATATTTGCGAACTATGATTTAAAGCTTAAAAGCAATACCTTATCAAATGGACCTTTACTATCTCTTTAACGCGATTTTATTGTATTTGAATCACATTATTTTCGTATTGGTTTCATAATATATAGTTGTATATCAAAGTATTATAACCTTTTAGTTTAACTCACCAAAGAGTTTGCCAGAGTAGGTTTGTGGTATGGTAAGTAAGGGATGAGTTAGATCACACGCCCTTGAGTTACAGGGTACCATGCCGACTACTCCACGCCGGAGATCCTCCGCGGTTAGACGGCCTGGTTCCGATGACAGGAAGGTGCCGTATGGCGGAATTGTCCCTGCGCAAGATAATGAACTGATAAATGAATTCAGGGAATTCTCTCACTGAAGAATTATTCAATAAATCTTCGACTGTTATGCGAACTTTAGGATTGTCAGCGATGTCTTGTTTCTAATTCAGTCCATCAGTTGTTGTTTTTTTCCCCCAGCAAACATGAGAAACAGGAAAATTGAGAGAGAGAGAGAGAGAGAGAGAGAGAAAGGGGTAGGAGGGGTTGTATAGAAATTGGTAAACTTACTATTGAACTGATTTTTCTCCTCTCCATTTTTCGCCTTTATGAAAATTATATAGCAGAAACAACGAAGGGGAAAAATTGAGTATGAGAAAAAAAAAACAACGAAAAGAAGTCGCTCATCATGATCATAGTGCTTCCTTATTTTCAAGTTATATATTTTCAAGTTCAGTGATTATGGAAGTACCAAGCGAAAACTTACTGCATATCAAAATGTATAAACTAAGACCCCCCCCCCCAAAAAAAAAAAAAAAAATAAATAAATAAATAAAATAAAATAAATCGAACAGCTGCATCAAAGTTAATTCGAAGAAAGGCTTTAAACTCTCAAAATATAATTTCAGATTACTAAAACAAAAGCTATTTTTATTTCTGAATCATACAAAGTACAAATTATAAAATAAAATTACAATCAATAAAAAAGTACATTAACAACTCTAAAAATATTGGGTAAAATTTTACCTAGTTATGCCCAACTTTGGGCACTATTTTTACCCAGTGTGGGAAGCGTTTTGTCCAGTCAGGATACAAAATAATGAAGAAAAAGTACTTTAGAATGGGTAAAATGTCCATCAAATTGGATAAAAAGAAATTCCCAAAGAAATACCAGAAGCTGGTTGGACACAGTCATGATTACCTTCATGACACATTATTTTTTACCTAGTATTTTTTACAGTGTCGAAGCGGTCAAAGTAGGGAATTAGTAGTACTATAAGTATTAATGTAAATAGAAATAGGATGGGACCTATATATACAAGAAAGCAAGTTTTTTAAATCTATAGGATCCAATGAAATAATTTGTGGTAACAAATGGAGAACGGATATGATTGATGACCACGCCAAGATAAAAAAGGGCAAAATACTAGAAAAAGAAAGAAGAAAGAAAAAAGAGGGAATATGCAGAACAGGAAGAGTCTTGTCCTGAAATAGAATTTCAGCGAGATGCCAATCGCTAATCTCATTAAAATAACATAAACTTATAAATATAAAAAAATGAATAAAATTCATTCAATACTACTTAAGATTCATAATTGAATTAAGTTTCTCCAAAGGAAGACAGAACTCGAAGATTTTCAAAAGAACAACCAAAAAAAAAAAAAAAAAAAAGAAACGCATAGCAATTATAATGACTATAAAAAAGTTGATTTGAGCTCACCTTGCAATGTCATTTCTCGTCGGGAATCCTTCAGAATTTCTCAGCAAGAAAATATTAAGATATTAAGTCTCATTCGATGAGGCGCGAACTTGTTCTGATACCACTCGGTAACTCCGACAGGCATTTTATATGATTATCTTGTTATGCAGATTCTTCTCAAAACAGACATTATTATTCATACCGGAATTTTGATATGAAAGTATCACGAATTGATTGGATGATGATTGTGAAAGTGACGATTGCAGACATGGGTTGGTTAAAAGAGAGGCGGGAGAGAAAAAAAAATGGATGAGTGGGAGCGAAGTTGATAGTTTATTTAAAGTCGGACTTGCACGTGCGTTGATTGGAGCGCACTTTGGAATGACGTCATAGCGACAGTTTGCGAGCGTTCGATCTTAATCCGTCGAGCTAGATTGTGTGCGAGGCGACGCAAGCCGAGCCAATGAAAAAATTGAGCTCGGCTGGTAATCGGAAGTGGGCGGGACATAGACATGAAGTATTATCGTCTCCTGCGCGGGACTAACAACTTCTTAAAGAGACAGGTTATTTGGCTGACTTGGGGAGGGATGGACAGGAAGAGTCGCAGAGAGAGAGAGAGAGAGAATATGGAGAGATAAAGAGAGAGGGCGGCAGAAGAAAATCGACAGACAGATCATCAGACTAAAAGGGGAAGGCAACAGAGAGAAAGAGACAAACAGAGACAGACAGACAGAAAAAGAGAGGGGAGGGGAGGTGAGACAGTCAGACGGTATATCAGGGGGGTGTTTCATAAAGCGGCTCGTAAAGTAACGGCCATGACTTTACGGACGACTTGAATATGCAGTGCAAAATAGGATGCCCAAAATTTTTCCTAACGTCTTAAAAAAGTGTGACTGCATTTCCCATGATCTCAATTAAAATGTAGCAAAAAATATACTTTGCAATAAAAATGTTAATAAATAATTGCAATGTTAACCTACATCTGCATATTTCACATTTAGCTGATACGATATAATGACTGAGATCACCATATGGCTTGCCATAATCAAGTCGTTCGTAAAGTCATTCGTAACTTTAAGAACGTCTTATGAAACACCCCCCCCCCCCCGGTTGACAGAGAGAGAGAGAGAGAGAGAGAGAGAGAGAGAGAGAGAGAGAGAGAGAGAAAGAGAGAGAGAGAGAGAGAGAAAGAGAGCATTATTTCATTTTGAATATGGAGAGTATATAGGGATGCTATACCCCCCCCAAAAAAAAAAATAAACAAACAAACAAACAAACAAACAAACAAACAAACAAACAAACAAGCAAACAAACCACTATATAAAAAAATCACATTTCCTTTTGTTGACAACTTCGTTTTCTTGATAAATAATCTCAAAGTTGCAACGGAGTACATGTATATGCACTTGCCATATTTTTCTCTTATATAGTTTTTGACGATTATCAAATGTATTTATGGGCTGCCAGAAATTGCTTACAATGGCAGTCCTTCTTCCGCAAATGATTTAATGTTTGATGAATTATGATGATTATTTTGTCAATTTATCATTTCTCGTTTGTTTTTTAAAAAAAATATTGTTACATATACTTGCTTATCTATGATTCATTGTCACAAAGTACTTTTGTATTTTATCTAAAATATGTTACCGAAAAATATTGTACTTATATGAATGCGGAAGAAAAAAAAATCAAAATCATAAAATCAAAATCATATATTGCAGGAAGTACATCCTCAGGTATAAAATGTTAGTTTAGTTACACAAGAATCTGCTATTTCAGTTGATTTCTAAAAAGTTCGTAATGATCCATGATTCAACATGGAGCATCACAGGAAGAAAAAAAAATGTATGTAATCTTTTAAATGGATCGAGGCCTTTAAACCATTCAGGCATTCTTAATAGAAATTAAGAAATATGCTATCTTAGCTGCTGGCTAAATTAGAAGATAAAAACTGCCCTACTTTGGCAAAAGGAAGCAAGTGACATATCAACCAAATTTGAGTTATTGATATTTTGGTATATTACCTAGTGTGCTCTTCTTTTTGGTCAGATTTTATGCATAAACTCATCCTGCTAAGAGATATGTAAGGTAAGACATCGTGGTATTGCATTGACATCAGTGGACATTTTGCTCTTTTACAGGAAATGTCACTTTTGTCACTTGCTTCCTTTTGCCAAAGTAGGGCAGAAAATGTACCTGATCTACAAAGAAAAAAATAAACAAAATCCATCCAAAATCCTTCCATTTGACTTCATCAGTTTATCGCAACTATGTCATCTTGGATTCTGTGCTTATTTTACTTACAGTGATTTAGACCTATGCCTCGTATCAGTTATTGGTTAAGTCTTCATTTAAAGTTTTATTCAACTTAATTCTGTGTATTTTATATTTGTTTGTTGAAGCCTCTAAAGTGTATGGGAAAATTGTACTCTTTTTTAATTATTATTTTTCTGGACTAGAAAACAATCAAAGCTTTTGACTTCGATGGGAAAAATTATCATGGGGAACAGAATTGTTTTCTCTACTTATAGAGTTAGATGAATAATCCGGATTGTATCTTATTTCAATCCATGTCTGGATTTGATATGCTTCTATTGCAGTTGAATGTGGGGTTATGTTTGCTTATTGAAGCTTGGGAAAACAAACAAGTTATTAATTAAATCGAGGAGAGAGTATGATGATCATTACTTGTTGAATATTGTGCCCGTGTTGAGTTGTCTGCTTGGGATATGGCATTGTTCATATTGCCGATCTAATACCAATCATCATGATCGATATCGGAAGACAATGGGAAGTGTGCTGGTTGGAGAGTTAATAAAAATCCCGCATGGCCTTCGCCTAATAGTCTCTCTCACACATTAACTTCCAAAACTCATTTGAGATGAAAAACATGCACGAGAGAGAAACTTTCAATGCTGTGCAAAATTTTTCCTTCCGAGACAAGTTTTTTTTGTTTCATTGTGTTAATTAGTGGTAAATGATTTATTGCCTAAGCCTATATTTCGGGTTTCTCGACATGAGGAAATTGTGATGAATGTTTTGTGCGAATATATAAAGAATTATGATGAACAAATGTCGTTTTGTACGAGAAGGGAAAATGATGCCTGAACGTTCGACATGGCGGAGTAACATGAGTAAATAAAAAAAAAAGAAATTTGAAAAGAAACAAAGAAATTATAGAAATCAGACAAGAATAACCAAAAGCTGTGAAAAGGGTAAGTGAAAAATAAACCTGCAAAGGCCCCCTCCCCCAAAACAATCAAATGATAAAATTAAAACGAAATAAAGGAATAGTGAAAATGAATGCATGAGAAAAGGCGCAAATTAACACAAAATATACATTCACTAGAAAATTGTATCATAACTGAGGATTTTTTAGCTATCTCTCGCCCTCTCTTTAAAACTAATTTTAAGTTATGAATGTTTGAATCGAATGAAAAGATAGGAAAGCATCTTGAAAAGTGAGTTAAAAGGCCAAAGAAGGGGAGAAAATAAAGAAGGAAAAAGGAAAAAAATAAGAAAAGAAAAAGAGATGTAATACAAATACCAAAAAAAAAAAGAAGAACAAGAACAAGATGTTAAATTGACATAAGAAGGTTTTAAGGAAGCAGATTGATTTTTAAAAAAAATGATCAGTTCCAAACCAACCACATAAGAGCTAATAATCAGCAACAGGCATGACAGGTATCCCCTGAATATACACTCCTACTTTAGTCAACTGAAATATATTCACTTCTAAATTTTATACCTGTCAATATTGTTTCCTGATATTGGTTCATTGTAAATTGATATGTATGCTATTCATCAATCTGTAGCAACCATGAAGATCAAACAAAAAGTGACAATAATTCCCATATTTATCGCCACTCCACGACTCATTTCTTCTTTTCACTCTAAGCCCGTGCTATCTGGCTATGAAAACAAATAATATTGCAGTCGCCATTGTAACTTTGTTTGCTCATTACTCGCGTGGCTGAAACACACCGGTATAGTCACCACAATCTTTCTTCTCGTCTTCTACAATTAAACGTTCATGTCGAAGTTACAAAGGCAAGAATTCTATTAAACTCTGTTCGATCGTCTATCGAGGAACGATATGAATAACCATAGTTTTCAAAATTCTTTTTTTATTATTATTACAGTTTAAAGCAGTACTGGGAGGGGGCGGGGCTTATGAGTCTTACGTCATGGGCGACGGAGAGTAACGGGAAAAAAATAGATTTTGGTGGATCTCTTATCATTTTGTGGAGACTTTTTCAGATTGATGTAAAGTAATAAATATGTAGTTAATACAAATTATAGAAGCACACGAGTTCCAAACGATAAACTGATAAAGTTGAGTTTGTTTGTGATGTGTTTTATTCTACACATCGTGGGAAAATTGACATGTTATTGACCGGGAATAATATATAAACTGACTTGAAATACTAATCAGAAGCTAAAGCTTTCAAAAGACGTCTGAGATTGATCTAGTTCCTGTCTCTGTTTTCCTATCTCATATAATTGCCTCCATTATTGTTTATACATCATGACATCATGACAAGTTATTTAGGACTCTGACAAAAGAAGCGGATGAACTCCATTTGCCAATCAAACCTTTTTTCTTTAATTCTATTCCAAATTATTGTCTAATCTAGAACAAAAGCAACGAGAAAAGAACTGATTCCGATGTGGAATTTCTTGTGAATTTAGGTTTGGTTATCTTCCCATATATTCCCTGTCTATAAACGTCTCATCCCCTATTGTTTCGACCATGGGAAGTGAAAATCTGCCAGATAGCCAACAATGTTTTGGGAGCGCACCGCGGCGAACGTACACCATTATAGTGGCGTTGCATGCCAAGAGTTCTTCCAACAAACAGCTTTGCCATGCACCGCTATACGAAAATGTACGCCACGTCGGGCGGGGCAGGCACGCAAGGAAAAGTGTATTACCATGACCGCAGTTTGGCTTCCGGGGTGCGAAAGCGTGGCGTGTTTTTAGCCGATTGACCCTTCACATCACGTGTTATATTGTCCTTCGCTTTTAGCTTAAAAAGACTTTAGGGCCAGTGACGTCATTTGTTTTGGGAAGAATGGGAACTTTTATTTAGTTGCTGGACAAGAAAAGGTCAACTACAAATACTGAGAGGACGGCCAACAAGACCGATAAATGGTTCATTATGAACTGAATATGGTCACTTCTTCGTTCCAACCTTTCCCCTTTTCCGTACACATTTCTTTACCTATTATCTTTATTTTCTTTCGTTTTTCTCTTCTAATCTTCCTCTTTTCAATCTTATACCAGAAATTTGTCCATTCTTATCTATTCTCTTGAATAATTTCTTTCTTCATATTTTTTTTCCATTTCTGTATTACCGTTCTCTTGTTCTTGTACAATGTTCACTCGTTCCATCTTTCCTTTACCCATGAATAGTTTACCCCTTCCTCTCAAATTTTCTTTCTCTTATTTCTTTTGCTCACTTACTTGTGATCATATTCTCTTTCATATTCGTGATATTTTTCTTATATTTCCTTCTTTTCATCTCCTTTTTCTACCCTGCTTGTTTGTCTCGTGGGTTGTCCGTGACCCCTGAACTAAAGATACAGTTTTTTTTCAGCCAGAATCTGTACCTAACCACGTCCCCTCGAGTCTAATGAACTCACACACTATAGGATAAAGAGAAACCAGAGTGACTTTGAAAAAAAAGAAAGACTAAATTATGTAAAGGGCAATAGTATTTTTTTTTTTAATTCTCCAATCATTTTTGCATTTTTCAGTATGGTTATTATGGTCGCCTATGCCTTTATAAAAACAAAAATGATGATGGTGACGATAATGAAGATGATGATGATGACGATAATGAAGATGATGATGATGATGATGATGATGATGATGATGATGATGATGATAATGATGATGATGATGATTATGCTTCCCATCACGCTTTTTAAAGTCGGAGTAGGCCCGGGGAAAGGGGATCAGTCAAATTCATCCACGAAATATAACTCGTCTGTAAACTATATATACGCAGCGTGCTCAAGTAGGGAAGTAATGCTTTTCCTCTGTATGCATGTCCACACATCCTATTACGGGTCTTTGCACGTGTCTCCGACTCGAGTCCAAGGCGGAGTCGCCGGTAGGCGGCGGAGGAAGAAACTCTCCCCGCTCATGCTCCCCGTCAGTGCCAAAAAGAAGCAAGACGCCTTTGGCATTATCCCAGATTATATTCCATTTTAAAGCAAATGATACAAATATTTCATTGAATATGATGAGTAATTAAAATTTAATATGACTTAGAGAAAATGCTTTCATAATATCATCCACAAATACTTTCAGTGTAAACGATTTTAAAAAAGGCTTTAAACAAAGAACATAAATGTTTTCTTTTATTTTGCTGTTTTAAGACTTTCTCATTTAACTTGTAAAGTGATAAGAATAAATCACATTGATCAGTATATAAGTTACGGTTCTAATCTTCTAACAGCTAAAAGAAAACGTTTTCATCATCCCTGCTCTTTTGTTTTACAATATGACTTTAACTCACTATTAATTTTGTTGCAAGATTTCAAGGTCACTCACGTCCTTTTTCCACGATTCTGGACCGCCTCGTTTGAGCGGATCAACCGTTCATAATACTCCGGCCCAAAATATGATTTGAAAATACAACTTTCTGATGTCATTTTTTCCTCCTTATTTTATTTGTCTTGTCTATACGTATAAAGCGGAAATCCCACCTGCAGATCCTGATAGGGGAGCGAGACTTGCACCCAGATAATTCGTGGGAAAGACAATGCAATGAGCAGCAAATATTACATTCATTAGGATTAGTTCAAATAGGGGGGAGTGTGTATAAGCCGTTTTGTTTAAAAGGGTTATGAATAGATGAGCAAATAATCTTGATTATGAGCAAACATTGTGGTAAGTTAATATCCGTGCAAGTGACACTGTATTCTGGTATTGGCGAGTTAATCAAATTAATTAAAGGTATAAAGGGGAAAATTAAGATATAGTTAGGTCAAACTTATAACACATATCAGATCATCATGATTGTCACTTTTCAATATATATATAAATATATATGTATATATAAGATTTTAAATGTTGTAAAATTATACCGGGTGTCCCAGAAAAAGAGTAAGGGTGGATTTTTAGTACTTTACCTTCAAAAAGTAGATAATTTGTCTAAATCATTGAGTAAGATATCCTCTACCGAAGGGAATGGTACCAAGATCATTGAATGCTGTGCAGCAATTTTGATTCTATACAAGTTTCTTAAAATACAGTCATTTTCAAATTTTAGGCAATTGATGAGAGGTGAATTGTGTCGGGATGGCCTTTCATAATCCGCTGTTTGAGGGAAGCCCATTGTGAATGACAATACATGCCATATGAAAGGCCATTCCCGGAACAATTCTGCTCTCATCTGTCGCAATAACCACGCGAAATTTGAAAATAACTGCATTTTAAGAAACGAGCATAGAATGAAAAATTACTTCACCAATTTTAACGATCTTGGTATCATTCTCTTTGGTTGAACA
Source organism: Echinometra lucunter (assembly GCA_029962745.1). Classification (NCBI taxonomy): domain Eukaryota; kingdom Metazoa; phylum Echinodermata; class Echinoidea; order Camarodonta; family Echinometridae; genus Echinometra; species Echinometra lucunter. The sequence goes on along the minus strand of CM057162.1, from coordinate 27,410,166 downwards.
TTCTTTACCCACTCTGTTTTTTGAAGGTAAAGTACTGAAAATCCACCGCTTTTTCATGGACACCCGGTACATGTATATATATATCTATCTATATGTATATATATATATATATATATATATATATATATATATATATATATATATATATATATATATACACATACATACATACCCATAATATGTTTGTATAAAATTATCTTCTTCATATTCTGTACGCATTATAACTCTCTCCATACAGTGACTTTCTTCGTCCGCATCCACTCGATCCTCTCACTCTATCCCCACTCTCTATTCTCGTCTTAAGTATTTTATTTTTTTGTTATAACATCTTGTATTTGAAAAAAAAAAAGATTAATTAGCAATGCTTTCTTTTCATGATCTCAACCTTGTACTTTTATTTGTACAGCTAATTTAGGGGAGAAGGAAACAAAAAACATTTTTAAAAAGGACAGAGAGAGAGAGAGAGAGAGAGAGAGAAAAGGAATTTGGAAGTACCATGAAATATGGACATAGAGATAGAGATCAAGAGAAACCGAGAGGTTAAGGAAAAGAGGGAGAGAAACTGGAGAAAACATGAAATTTGGAAGTATGAGAAAAATATTGATTTAGCAATAGAGATAGAGAGAAACCGAGGGGCAGACATGGTAGAGAAAAACGAGGGAGAGAAACAGGAAGAGAGAGAGAAAGAGAGTGTGTGTGTGTGTGTGTGTGAGAGACAGAAAGAACGTGATGGAGAGAGAGTAGAAAAAGCTGTGAGTTAACAGAGATTATAAAAGGCATGCAAACGAAAAGGCGGAGATTGGAAAACATCAAGAAAAAAAAAAAGAGGGGAAAGCGAAGCGTTTATAGACATCATCTTCAAATCTTCATTGCGATTTAAATGACAACAATCCATATCATTCAATAAGAAAGCTGTCTCACGACTGGTAAGAATAAGCATGCAAAGACACGTCTCTAAATTAAACAGAACGAAGTGACATTCATCAGCCTTAAACCGCTGCTATCCGACAATTAAATAACGCGCGGATTAATATCTGTTTGAATACCACAATGTAAACATCACCACTTACGTCGAACGTCATTGAAGAGATGGATATATTATTAAAAAATTTCTTTATTGGTTATCCTTTGTTTAATAGTTCTTCAATTGTGTTACAAGTGGGCCGCTTATGTCGGTAGAAGTGACTATTATCAAGCTAAAGAAGAAATGAATTAGCCATTTCATATTGCTAATATGCAACCTTTTCGGTGTCTACGTAGGCATGTTGGCTAGGAGAGGTGGGGGGGGGGGAGGGATGAAAGGTGCCCGCCTCATTAAGGGAGGGGGAGGGTGAAAGAAAGAAAGTGGGAAGAGAAATAGAAAAAGTGAAAATACTTTTGATCTGTTTTGTGACTTGTTTGGAAATATCGAAATGAAATACGCAAAAAGATTACTCTCGGAGAAAAAATGCCTAATACCAGTCTGAAAAAAACTTCTGGCTGAGACTGAACCTACTCACCATTGTTTGAATCCCTAGAAACATGGTAAATACACTGTGAACCGTATTGTAAATCTATTATCTTGCCATTGCCACTGTATAGTTTACATGCATTATACCAAGTACACTCTAAAAAAGGAATGGTAAAAAAACTACCAGAGAAATGTTGATGGCAGACCGTGTCTCTCAAATATGTACTACTGTAACTTTTCATTTAAGGAACATTTCTCGAATTCGAAGATACATTACTCAATTTTAGAGTTTAGATTACTGTAATGGCCTTCTTTTCACTATCCCTGTTACTCAATTAGATCGCATTCAACGGCTTCAAAATTGGGCGGCTTGCCTAATTTATCAGGTAACGAGATTTCACTCCCCTAAACCTCCCCTTGACTTGTTACACTGGCTTCCAGTAAGACATCGAACAGTTTTTAAATTACTTTTGTTAGTGCTCAAATCCCTTAATAAGCAGGCACCTCAATATCTACGTGATTGTTTGACCCTATACACCCCTCGCAGGAATGTACGATCCTCCAGCGACCCACTCCGTCTTACATATAACATCACACCGAAACTGGCTGGAGATAGGACTTTCACTATAACTGCATCGAAATATTGGAATAGGTTACCTTTGATACTCAGGCAATCACCATCTGTCCCTTCATTCAAAAAGGGACTTAAAGCATTTCTTTTTTCTAACCCAGATTCTTAGAATTGTATGTTTTCATTTTAAAATATTTGTGTAATTTTCTTGTAAGCGCTCTGGGCCATCTTTGGAAAAGCGCAGTTTATAAATAATAATAAAATAAAAATAAAAATAAAAATAAAAATAATAATAATAATAATAATAATAATAATAATAATAATAATAATAATAATAATAATAATAATATTAATAATATTAATAATAATAATCCAGTTGGTCAACACCATATTGATTATTTTCATCCAAAGCTTTGGTCAAACTGTACCAATTACATTGTTTAACCACCAACCATTTGAAATGGTCAAGAAACATTGGTTGTAACAACCAATGTATTGATCATGGAAATCAATGAATATTCATATGCGACCATTATGAATATTCATGATCTAACATAAAACAACCCAATTTTTCGAAAATTTATAAATATCATTTGATATCTTGTATTTATGCATCAGTCATGTCAGTAACATTTTAAACTGCAAAGCAAAATGTATTTGCAGTAATTATCACTATGAACTTGACGGACAAAGAAAGCGGACAAAATAAACAACCCCTCATTCTACCCTTCACAATGGTTCTGGTAGTCAAAAGAACATCTCTTCACTGCTATTGTCTAAAATATGTGGAACAGGTGTCGCATGCATATTCACCTGGAACTACATGATTAAACATAATAGCTGTGAAGGGATGTGCTTTTGACTACCAGAACCATTGTGAAGGGTAGAATGAGAGGTTGTTTATTTTGTCCGCTTTCTTTGTCCGCCATGTTCATAGTGTATGTTCCATATAATTTGAACATGTATTTATGAGGAGGCATTTTAAAAATCTAAATTAGAAAACTGGAATGTGTAACCGTTTTTAAAACAAGTACTCCAATATAGCCCCCTATATAATGAAGTAGATATCACATGCCAGGGTTGGTTATAGGAATAGGTTAGTGTAGGATTAGGGTAAGTTAGGATTATTAGAGGCTGCTATGTGCGCCGTTATGCGACTGATAGAAAAGACCCTGTGAATTATGCAGTTACTTTTTCATTTTATTTTTTTTTTCAAACTGTAAAAACATGCTGTCATAAGCAATACATTTTGGTTACTCCGTTGGAGCTAAGCCAATTCATGACCAAACATAATTTAATGACCAAGAAAAATTGGTTAAGAAAATGAACACAGCCACTGTATTGGTTGGAACAACCATCTGGAGATTGGTTAGAAATATAACCAATATTATTGGTTGAAAAAGACAACCATCTCGGATTGGTTATTCTAACCATTATGTCGGTCGGACACATATTCACCAATAGCTTTGGTCGGGATTGACCCATATTTTGGTCATTCTGACCAATCCTTTTTTAGAGTGTACGATTGTTACTATGTTGCAGTCTTCTTCTACTACTTGTTCTTATTCTTTTCTCTTTACTCTAAACTCTCTCCCCTCCTCTCTATTTTTGGCCACTCTCTTCCTTATACACCTGTTATATAAGTACTTGAACTTATGATATATATATATATATATACTAACTAACGACTTCCCTGTCTTTCCCCCTATGCCACATGTGACAGTGAGAACGTAGTCTACTGAATCTCATGTTCTAAATGCCCCTAAAGCCACGTACATCGGCGAAACAGGAACCAAATTCAGACTACGTTTCAATAATCACAGAAGTTCGATCAAACACAAATATTCACTCCCTGTCGCTGAACACTTCAGCTCCAGCAACCATTCACTTGATGATCTAAAATTTTGCATAATTGGCACTCAATTCAAAGACAGAGAAGCCAGGAAATTGGCAGAAATGAAATTCATCATCAACACCAGGTCTTTCGAGACTGGACTTAACAAGGATCTAGGATGGCTGAGCAATTTCACTTTTTAGAGATGAAATCTTGTTCATCTTCCCCATTGCATCTTTGTATTTAGTGCAGAATTACCATTATATTTATTCCTCTTTTCAGGGTACTGTAGTTCTTTCCTTTCACCTCTTCCTATATCACGTGAGGTTTTTTTTCAAGTAAATGGTCTCATTTTTATCTTGATACAGACTTATAACTGCATGCATGCTTGGCGCAAATCGCGCGCAAGCGCGTAAAAATGCCATATGCAATAACACGGTATTCTGAAGACCATTTTATCTTCTGTTTTAACTTTTTCCACTGGACAATTCATGCTCACGAGATAAAACAGGGTGGGAGGTGTTTTAATTTTGTATGTGGTATGTCATGGCGGCAATTTTTCTCGCTCATTGTGTTTGGGGTTGCAATGAGGGGGATAACGAGATCCAGTAAACCTTTCTGATATTCCAGAACAACATTTCGAGAGAATTTTTGCCTCGCATGGAGAAATTTGACAATTGTCTGCGATAATATCAGAGATGATTTGCACAACTAATAATTCTGTCACATCATCGCATCAGATAATTCAAGCAAGAATCTAAGCGCATATTAATGCGCTCATTTACAAAGCGAATATAAGTTCACGCATTTCACGCACCCCTTCCCCAGGGGGCGATCTTATTGGCTGAATCGTCTTAGAACCATCTCTTACGACTTTCCCTATTGGATTATATTTTTGTGGTGGGTGTGGCTTTGATGACTTATAACACCGTTAAAACACCGTTACACATTTTACATATTGAGATGTATTCTGGTGCGTGTCTGTGTGTTTGTTGTATGTGTGTGCATGTGATGTGATGATGTGTGTATTTTGTGTGTCTGTCATATTCTTTTGATTTATGTTATGTAATTAATTCGACTATTTGGGGTTTTTTTTGTCTGTTACTTTTAGGAACCCCCCACTTGACAAGCTCTTGCTTTTTGGGGGGATAATCCTGACCATTTTATGTTATGATTGATTATACTCAATTATTTATTTTGTTATATTTATGCATTTATATGTATAGATTTATTTGTTTTTAAATTGGTCAAATAAAATGAAATGAAAACAGTTCCCAGAATACCATTTAAATACTGTTTTAGCGGTGTTGTAAGTCGGTGACTTAAAACAGAAGTTACAACAGAACTTAAAACACAGTTAAAACGGTGTTCAGAATACCACCCCAGGTTTTTCTTCTTCTTCTTCTTCTTTTCTTTTTTCTCTCTCCCCCCCCCCCCTCTCTCTCTCTCTCTCTCTCTCAAAGTTCTTTCTCTTTTAACCGTTTACTTTTACACTCTTCGCCTACATTAGGGGAGTCTGATATTTTATTTATTTATTTATTTATTTATTTATTTTATTTATTTTATTTATTTTTCATTTTTTTTTTATTCATTTATTTTAGATTGATTTTTTTTTCAAACTCTGATTATACTCAAATACATTGGTGCTTCGAATCATTGATTACACTTTTGGTATATTATTATTTCTTCTCTTCAACTGAACGCTTACATAAGTTCTGGCTTCTTAGCAACGCTCTGTACGCAGTCCGCGCAGAGCGTTGCTAAGGAGCTACTATAAGGAAAATTTTGTTTGCATTTATCTTGTCATTAAACTGTATACACTGAGGAAGGCCCGAGGCGGGCCTAAAATTCTGAACAAGAAAAGCTAATGTTGGATCTACACATGGCGTACCTTCGACTCTTTGTGAAGTTATTACTGTCTACATTATACCCATATATATATATATATATATATATATATATATATATATATATATATATTATATATATATATATATATATATATATATATATATATATATATATATATATATAAGAATCAGAGTTGGTTGTAGAATGCCAATAAAAAAAAAATCATAGATATAATCATAAAATCATATATATATAGACCAATTTCACAACGCAAGAGGGCAGCAGACTGTTCGACACAGTTCGACATACTGCGATGGGCGCTCCAACTTTTATAGTACACAAGTCAATAGCGCGTTATGTACATTCGTTCGATTTTTTGTCTATTTTGACCAGTATATGCAGATTTATTTTAATATTTGCAATGAGAAATTATCAGGGAAGTTCAGGTTGCAGCTGCGCGGTGCTCAAATGCCACAAGAATTAGAGAAAGTTTAAAAATTGGAAGCTAACTGAGTGCGAAATTCACTCGCTTTTGACTCATGAAGCCTGTTTGTGTGAGAAGCCGTACTCCCTACACAGGTTTCCGTAAGCAATGTGAAGGAATTCGTCGCCAGTGGGTAAAAACATCAACACAAAGGACTTTGAAGTCAAGAAACATTATCATTGTGTACTTTGGCGTAAAATTTAATGAGTGAAAACATGACTTTGTAAACAGGGTAAGATTTAGGGCTCCCGTTTACTACGGCTTCTATGCTGCAATCGAACTTTTACTGACAAAACTAAGTTGAAAAACCATCGAAAGTACAAAAATACATCATACCTTCATCCGTCAGATATGACCATTGTCTTACCTCATCTACCCATGTATCCATGCTTTGTTTGATTGATCTTGAATAAAGTAAATGGAACAATATCGGGGCATATCTCATATCTTACATTCATTTTGTACACAGAGCCAATCGCGGTCAGCGCGCCTGCCCACCGCAGCAATGGCGTCGCCGATAGAGGGCCAAATACATAAACCGGAGGTGAAATTGGTCTATATATATATATATATATATATATATATATATATATATATACATATAATAAGTTCAAGTTACACAGTTGACGTGTTGTTCATCTGTACTTTATCAAATCGCTTCTCAGAGTTTCACGCACCATGAGATGCGATCTTCAGGCAACTAATAAAGCATCAATACCATTTGCACAATTCATTGAAAAAGCGCGCAGAGCGCGCAACCCCATTTCACGCAGATGAGCGCAAGCTACCATCGTGATTTTTAGCGCGCTGAGATGGTTCCACTGAGAAGAAAGAGAGAGAGAGAGAGAAAGAGAGAGAGAGAGAGAGAGATAGAGGGGAGAGAGAAGAGGGGGGGGGGGGGAGATGAAGCGACTATGCACCAACATGACCGCGTGAAACTGGGTTTGGCAAGAAGATGCAAAGCGATTACGAAAATTCTTTCTTGAAGTTGCACAAGTAGAACTTATTCAGATGACGACATTTAGAAATGAGTTCCGGTCGCTTATTCAGGAGTGATTGCTTATCAGCGTTAATTACGATATGAGCAGTTTCTCAGATATAAGCACAGGTCACACCTCTTGGACTCGTTGGTGTATGGATGCACATGGCGGGCAATCGACCACTCGATGGTGTAGGGTGTATCGTGCCGTTTCAGATCCCAGATGAATTTCGATAGCTCCGTGCTGTATTGATACCTCTCATTTCGGAAGGATAGGAGATGGTTGCTGTACCTCAACTTGAAGGGGGGCTCCGTAAGGCCGATGTAGACCATCGTTTTGTTTGGGCTAGTAACTTCGGCGTTATAGATGACGTTAGTAGCCAAGCAGTTTCCTTGGAGGGGGCAGAGGTTCTTGTTCCGGCAGTTGCATGTTCTGCTGCTACTGGCTTTCTTGTCTTCTTCCATGGATTGCTTGTTGTGGGCCTTGATGATATTGGCAACGTTCGGCATGCAGCTGTAACTGACCTTGAGGGTATTCCTGTTAAATATGCGATTCAGTTTTGATTTCTTGGCGAAGTGCTCGTCGACAAGCTTCAAGAAGGTGCCACTGATGTTTGTAGAGACGTTCTTACTGAACGGCGGGTTGAACCAGATAATGTTCCTCTGCCTGTTTTTCCTTTTCCGCCTAGGTCGATCATTCATGTAGGACAAACCTTCCGGGTACCCGTTGGATTTCAGGGCACCATCGTAGATTGGGGTGGCTTTCCTGAAAGTCTCTTCGTCGCAAGAGATGTCTGACAATTGTCTGCTTATTGAAGCTGAAAGGTTCTTGATGATCGATGGCGGATGATTAGATTGGCTGTGGATGTACATAGGCTGGTCATTTGGTTTCCGGTACGGGTAGTACTTCCCATTGTTCAGGTTGAATGTGACGTCGAGGAAGTTCGTGATCTTAAGATTGCAGCTGATGGTGATTCTGAGACCCATCTTCTGGAAGGTTTTCGTCATGTTTTTCCTGATGCGATCGGCTTCGCTACCCGAGATGTTCTTAAAGACCGCCAACCCATCATCTCTGTAGAGGCCAATGTTATCCCTGCCGTACGCGTTTGACAGAGTAACAAGTATGTAGAGACCCACCAGTTCACAGACCTCGGCGCCGTCAAAGCTACCCATGGTGACGTCGAAGAGGCTCTCGGTTTCCTTTTTCCTGCAAGGCGTACCCTTGTAGAATAGAAGCGACTTTCTCGCGTGCATGATGGTTCTGACGTCTTTACTGGAGATATTCGTGTGTGACTGGGCAAATTCAATGGCTTTCGTTAACAGCTTCTCGGAAATGGACGGGTAAAAGCTGACCACGTCGAAGGTTATGAATTTATGCTTCTCCCTCTCGCTTATGCTCTTAAACCATTCGATGACGGCCTTGGAGCTCCACCATTGGTTTACACATGTTGCTCTGCTTACGGCATTGTTGATTCTGTCCAGCAAGGATTTGCTGATGATGCCAGTTTCACCCTTGGCGGGGTTGATAAGTCTACAAGGGAGTGGGATCTCGAAATTATCCTTGTGATCCTTGAGAGTAATGAAGGCTTGCTTCTTTGCCATTGCCTCCATTCGGTCGTCAATATGCAGGTCAGCGGCAATTGCCTGTGCTTTTGCGTTGATACTGTCGACTGTTTTCATGTCGGTATTTTGGTAGCTTTTGGTGATGATTTCCCGAAAAAGTTTCTCACACAGGGGGTAGTCCATCTCGTAGAGATTTCTCGTTTTGTCTGCAGGGGTCAGCATTTTATTCGAGCTCTTGATCTTCTTGATGTCTGCTTTGAGGCTATCTAGGTTTGACACATTATTGAAGCGCAGGTTCTCCATCATTTGCAGCAAGTCATCTTCAGACAGCTTCAGTTCATTAATTTGCTGTGGACATTTCCTACTTTTGAATTCAAATTTACCATCTTCATCGTGGGCATCTAGGGGTGTTTCATCGATGTCGGTCCTGCCGTTACCGTCATCTCTCAGGAAGAAAAACGCTTTCCATCTCATGCGCTTGATGACGTTTTTAACCTTTTTAATCAGTCTCTTTCGAAATGAATTGCGCGATGGTATTGGAATGTTCTTAGTGGAATAGTTGAACGTCACACGGTTTAGATGATCCATTACGTCGTCCTTATACAGATAGGCAAGAGTGCTCGACTGGAAACAGGAGAAGATAAACACTTGGTGAATGCTATCCTTATAAACTTAAGAGTGCTCGATGTCCATGTTGAGGCAGAACATAAAAAATAATAAGTTCAAGTTACACAGTTGACGTTTAGTTCATGTGTACTTTATTAAATCGCTACTCAGAGTTTCACGCACCATGAGATGCGATCTTCAGGCAACTAATAAAGCATCAATACCATTTGAACAATTCGTTGAAAAAGCGAGCAGAGCGAGCAACCCCATTTCACGCAGATGGAGCGCAAGCTACCATGGTAATTTTAGCGCGCTGAGATGGTTCCACTGAGAAGAAAGAGAGAGAGTATATATATATATATATATATATATATACATATATATATATATATATATATATATATATACATATATGTATATATATATACATACATATATGTATATATATATATATATATAGGAATCAGAGTTGGTAGTAGAATGCCATAAAAATAAAATCATAGATTTTAAAAGAAAACGGAGCATAGCTCTCAAAAATGAAAGGCGAAGTCACACTCTTCGTCAGTGCCCACGGTGTGACAAAAAGATGTAAATCAAAATCCGTTTCTGAAACAGACGAAAAAACACGTCTGTTCATGGGCAGACGGATTGTGAAACTCACCTTTCAAAGGAAATCAACGCGCTGAAGATGGAGATGGCGCGAAGTAAATAACGCATCCCAAGACACGTTGTCATGACTGCAAGATGACAATGGCGAATCTCCGGCTCCAAAACAGGAAAATCTGAAAAGGGCCTCACCGCCAACAGTCATAGGGTAGCAGTAAACAGGTAAAAAATACCTAAATAAAAGTGGAGATTAGTCTGCGTGGCATCTGGAAAATACAGGAATCAGAGTTGGTAGTAGAATGCCATAAAAATAAAATCATAGATTTTAAAAGAAAACGGAGCATAGCTCTCAAAAATGAAAGGCGAAGTCACACTCTTCGTCAGTGCCCACGGTGTGACAAAAAGATGTAAATCAAAATCCGTTTCTGAAACAGACGAAAAAACACGTCTGTTCATGGGCAGACGGATTGTGATATATATATATGTATATATATATATATTGTTCTGAATAATTGTTCTCGACTGAACAATATTCGCCACAAGCCCTTCCCTCCCTTTTAGGGATCTCGCTTTCTTCCATGATTTATGTTATGAAACAGTAAGATATGTTACAATACTGTATACAATTGGGAAAATGATTGTTAACTCCAGCAAATCAAGTGGAAGAAAAGAAATGTTTATTTGAATTGAATTGAATTGAACTAATATTAGGATTTCTAATTTGACCCCGCCCACTCATTCATTATCATGCACTGACATAACATGGGTGCAGACACCGAGAGGGTATAGTGTATAATATACATGCGTGAAACGAGAGAGCATGAGAGGGGTTGAAAGTAGTACTGCCACCCGACCATGATGATGGTGATGATGATGATGATGGTGGTGGTGGTGGTGGTGGTGGTGGTGGTGGTGATGATGATGCTGATGATGTTGATGTTGTTGACGATGATGGTGATGATGATGATGATGGTAGTAGTGGTGATGATGGGGATGGTAGTGATGATGGTGATGATGATGATGATGATGATGATGACGGTGATAATGAGGATAATGATGATGGTAATGATGCTGCTGTTGCTGCTGCTGATGATGATGGTGATGATGCTGATGCTGATGATGGTGATGATGATGATGATGGTGATGATGATGTTGTTGTTGATGATGATGGTGAAGATAATGACTAAAGATGAAGATGGAGCTGAGGATGACAAGGACGATGATGGAAATGAAGATGGTAATGACGGCTTGTATACAGCGCTCATTATTCACAAAACATCTGTTTTATTCCGTCGCAGTGGCGTAGGTAGGATTTCCTTTTAGGGGGGGGGGGGGGCGGTAGTGAGCACGCGAAGCGCGCTCCCTAGGGGGGAGGGTGCACGGCTGAGGGGGGAGTTTCCCCCAGGTTTCCCCGCTCCCGCGCGAAGCGCGGAAGTTCCGACGTTTTTTTTGTCATTTTTCCTTGTCTGCTCCCGCTCTTCTTACGTTCTCTTACCTTTTTCTTTTCTAGCTCACGCTTTTCCCCTTCTTTTTCCTTTCTTTTTTTCTTTTTTTAGGTTTGCATTTGGGGGGGGGGCGACCGCCCTATCGCCTTCCCTGGCTACGCGCCTGTTCCATCGTAGCTTTGATTTGAAAACTGCTTGACTTGAGGGTGATCAGTGGTGATGGTTTCCTTTAACTCATAGAAACCATCAAAGTGAAGTTGTCAATAAAATCGTTGTCGCCATCTATTGACGGAAACCGGCAAATTAGCATTTCATTTTAGTAGCATTTGAAGTACACAGTAAAAATAAAATTAAACAACATTGTATAAATTTTATGCAACCAGGGGCCTGTAACATAAAGAGATACAATCAATCTTACGATCGACTGTAACTCTTTAGTACATGGTTTGCCATAGACTTACGATTGATACCGGGGGGGGGGGGGGGGGATGTGTTTCATTGAGGCCTATACAGTCATCATCCGCGTAAATCACTTTCTGAAAAGCACCCTAAACGGGGATTAAGGTAGGGGTGATCTTGATACCCTAAACGGGGAAACCCATGAACGATCTCAGATTTTTCGACCCTTCACGGGGATTTTGAGAAGGACATTGAAAAACTGTAAGAATTCGAATTAAACTATTTTTTACTTAGCACTGTTTATTATTTTCATGGGGCCCAAATATCCGTGCATTTCCTGTAACAAAACTGTAAAATCAAACGAAAATGCAATGTTATGCTGTGGATGTGAAAGATGGATACACCTATCTTGTTCTTCCTTGGGATTTGACTTTTTCAATTCTACTTCAGACTGGACTTGTGACCTCTGTCAGTTAAATGAATTACCAAATCACTATCATGATGACGAAATATTTATGGATGATCATCAATCAACTGATGATGATAACTTGCATGAACACTCTGATGATTATACCCATAATGATAATAATGAAAGTATTTATGATATTCTTAAGAAGTTTAAAGGAATTACCATTACACATTTGAATGTTTGCTCGTTGTTGAAAAATATTGATGAAATTCGGAATATTCTGGATAAAAATGAAATTCACATCCTTACATTGTGTGAAACTAGACTAGACCAATTTGTAACAAATGATGAAATCCATGTGAATGGATACAGAGTGGTTCGACGGGATCGGAACAGGAATGGAGGAGGAGTTCTTACTTATATCCATGAATCTTTGAATTATCACGTTGTGCAAGAATTACATGTAAATACTGAAGGACTTGAGTTGCTTTGTATACAAATTCAATTTTCTAACAAAAACCGTTCATGTTGATACCTTGGTACAGGCCTCCTGATTCAAATATTCAAATATTTGATGCAATTGAAGAAGTTTTACAAAGTGTTGAAATACGCTTTATGGAATACATATTGATTGGTGACTTAAACTGTGACATGTTGTCCACAAACCCTTCAAGTCATACGAAACGTCTCTTAAGACTAGCGACAGAATATAATCTTACACAGTGTGTTAAACAAGCAACTCGAATCACTCAAGTATCGGAAACGCTCATTGATCATGTTTTTTCTTCTAATTGTGACAATGTTAAATACTGTGATGTAATACCACTCAGTTTAAGTGACCATTATATGATTGCCTTATCCTGGGAAGAAGTAAGCCCATGTCTCCCCATAATCATTGTTACGTTTGTTCTAGAAATTTAAAGAAAATTGACATTACGAAGTTTGTTGAAGACATTAGAAAGGTATCATGGGACACTGTGCTATTGGAGACTGATACTGAACTCGCATACATAAACTGGATAAATAAATTTAGAGCAGTACTTGATAATCATGCTCCAATAAAAAGAAAAAGAGTTCGACGTAGAAAATCGCCATGGATGAATGATCAGATCTTGGCTTTAATACGTGAAAGGAATAGGATTAAAAAAACGGCAGATCATTCAAAATCTCAAAATGATTGGGATGATTATAAAAGATTAAGAAATCATGTAACATCTAAAATAAGAACCGCAAAGCGTACTTATTTCACCGAAAGCATAAAGGCAAATTGGGGAAACTCCCCTTTAATGTGGAAATTATTGCGAGTTTTAATTCCTAGCAAAAACAAATCTACATCAATCAGGAAAATAATTCACAATGAAAGGGAATATGTTGGTGACATCAATATAGCAAGTGTCCTAAATGAGTACTTTTCTACTGTCGCCAAAACCCGTAAAGAAACTGTCATTTTTAAAAGTAATCCAGAACAATATGTTGAACAAGTACAGTCATCTTTCAGTTTTGAACTGACCACTTGTGAAAATGTTAAAAAAGTTTTGCTCGAAATCCCTAGTAAAAAGGCTACTGGTATTGATGACATTCCCTCCAGTATTTTAAAAGATTGTACTCCAAGTATTGTTGACTCTTTGACTCACATTATAAACTTATCTTTGAGGGATGGTCATGTACCCGAAGAGTGGAAAAGGGCTAGAATCACTCCGCTTTTCAAGGGTGGGGATGCAACTAACCCAATGAATAATATAGACCAATTTCGGTTTTACCCGTGTTATCGAAGGTTTTGGAAAAAATTGTCTTCAAACAAATGTATAAATACTTGAATGAATCGAACATTTTAGCGCATAATCAGTACGGGTTTCGACCAAATTTTTCAACTTGTCATGCTTTGTTGAATATGACAGAAGATCTAAATAAAGCAATTGATACAGGTCATGTCATTGGTTTAGTAACATTAGACCTGGAAAAGGCATTTGACATGGTATCCTATGAAATCCTTTTAAAGAAAATGAAATGTTATGGTTTCGATGACACTGTTCTCAGATGGATAAAGGATTATTTTTACCTTAGAAAACAGGTTACAATTATCAATGGAAATAGGTCGAAAGAATCTTTTGTAACATGCGGTGTGGCTCAAGGGAGCATTCTTGGCCCATTGATGTTTATTGTCTACATGAATGACATTCCTCGTGTCACCAAGTACAGCACAATGTCGCTTTATGCTGATGACACGTGTTTGTATTTAGCATCCAAAGACCCTATTCAGTTACAAACAATGCTAAATTCTGACTTGCAGTCTATTCACAATTGGTTGTTGCATAACGAACTCTTGCTAAATGTTAAAAAGTGTAAGGTCATGTTATTAGGTACAAGACACAGACTAAAATCGTTTAGAGATGTTTTCTTTCATATAAATGGTCAACCATTGGAGGTTGTCGATGAATGCAAGTATTTAGGCATTGTGATAGATAAACATTTGTCCTGGAAAGGCCAAATAGACAATGTCAAGTCTAAATTGCTTCGAAGTTTTTTTATGCTCAGAAGAGCAAGACCATACATTGATGAACAAACTGCGATGATCCTTTATCAAACAATGATACACCCGCATTTCGATTACTGCAACATCATATGGATGCATCCAAACTCCCAACTGTTAAAAAGATTACAAATAATCCAGAACAGAGCCTTGCGTACTGTGTTACAAGTAGATTTCCAATATAATAGAGTTGAACTATTCAAGAGGACTAAGGTTGACTGTCTAAATGTTAAAATAAAAAAGGACTTAGTAACTCTAATTTTCAAACTTTTAAATAATCTAGCACCAGTTCTTATTTGTTCCAGACTATGTACCAAAACGAGCTCATATTCACTAAGAAATATTGAAAGAACCCTAGTTTTAGATAAACCCAACACAAATATTATGAAATTGAGTACACTGTATAATGCATCGCATATTTTCAATGAACTTCCTCACTGGTCCGGAATGAAGTAACTCTTTCTTGTTTTACCCGAAGCATATCAAATTTATTTCCCATGACATTTTAGCTTTATCATTAACGACACGTGTGTATATGTTTGGTGGTTTGGGGGGGGGGGGGGTTGGGTGTGTGTAATTAAGTTGTGAAATATGTTATTCTAATGTCACTTTGCTTTTATTATTCACTCATGTATAAATTTGTTTTTGTTGTTTTTATATTATTGTATGTATGTTTCTACGGACTTGCTGAAAAACAGCCTGACGGCTGATAGCAGGTTTTTTACCGTATGTAAATAAATAAAACAAACAAACAAACAAACAAACATTTTATATCTTGCATTGTTTTTATATACCCTACGCGGGGATATCTTGAACTAGACGTTTTCCCCTGTTTTTCAAGTAAAAAAAAATGCTTGTAAACACATTAAAGAATGTTCTCATTAAACATGTTAAAAGAGAGGTATTTTTTTCTTTTCTTCACAAAATACACACAATAACAGCGATTGATTTGCCATATTTTCATTCCATCGTCAGGGTCTATCAAATTTCCTACCCATTTTGGGTTCCGGCACTAGTTGATACCCTTTTTTTCTGATTTTTGCTGTTTTTGATACCCTATAAAGTGGATCCCCGGGTTCCACGCCCAGTGCTGAAAAACGACCCTTTTTCTACGTTTTTGTTTACGCGGATGATGTACAAGCCTCAATGAGACACATCCCCCCGGGGATTGATATCAATCGTACGATTGATTGTATTTTTTATGTTACTTGGCCCAGCTGGTCTACTACTATATTATGAACTGAAGATCAGGTATTGTTTAAAACTTTAAACAAGTGTTTAGAAAGTTCAACAACAATGTTCAATTTTTGAACAATAAATATAAAAAATTGAACCTTGCTGTTTAAAACTTTTAACGGTTGTTTAATCTTTTAAACAATGTAAAAGACATAGGATGCTTATTAAGAAATTACATTTCTTTGTGAAAAAAGTGGAAATTTTATCTTTAAAACTATGATTGGCTCGAAAAGATTATAAAGTCGGCTTTGTTTCAGACTGAAATAGCTCCTTAAAATTCAAATCTATATTTTAGTTTCAAAACAAACAAATAAAAAAAAGAACTTAATATCTATAGACGTAAACAGAGATATGGCTGACATTTTTGCCATTTCCGCAACCGATCCTTTTTCATTGGGAATTGGGATAAAAGTTGTATATTCTTATTTTGAGCATTTCTAAGTTGATGATGTAATTATTTCTGATATATGCATTTGTATTTTTTTGGATTTTTTAATTTTTTATTTTTGGTGTGTTTTATGGAGAGCTGTGCCTGGGCAAGCGCATTATAGGATCCCCAAGAAAGCAAGCTAAGTGACGCTGGTATCTCTCCGAGGAAGACTGGGTGCGCATAGCTGGGAACAGAAATAGTTGGAGGGCAGCGTGGAAGCAAGGCGCCACTGATCCCTGAGGTCACCCCTGAAAGAGTGAATAAAGAGTGAATATCACAATTTTTACTCTTTATTTACTCTATTCACTCTAAAATGCACTCTCTTCTGAAATTCACACCTAACAGTGAACGCGTTCACTCTTTTAAAAAATTTTTTTTTAGAGAGAGTAATTAACTAAATTCCCACTAATCCTTGGACCCGAGGAATCAGCCATCATTCATTTGTATTTAATGTTGAAGATGAAAAAATAAATGAAATGAAATGAAAAGAAAAGGAAAGAAGACACGAATCGAAACCGAGGTTTTCCATAATTACAAGGGGGAGGGGGGAGAGGCAAATGGATAAAAGATATTGGCAAGCATTACACAATTAATTAATGTTAATTAACGTCTTCAGCTTGTACATCACACTTGCCCCAGACCCAACTAGCCTGTATAGTTCGCGCCCTTACACAATCAGCTGGCTAGGCTGGTATTACTGAAACTTTGCATGCATGGACCTTGTAGCAATCATTCAACCGAAGAACTGCTATTACAAGAGCAACGCAAGCTATATCCGGATTCTCTTGAATAGAATGGTGTACATGGCACCTAGACAACAATGACGCTAGCGGAATACCGCCTAGCCTCATGAAAATAAACACGGGCACCTGTCGCGTGCAATGTAATTGAGTGATGAGATTTTGACGAAAAAGACTTCTCGAACTTTTTGTAGCACCGTAAAACGACTCAAAATTTTGCATCGCTGGCCGATGATTGTGGAAGAAAATATGACGGAAACGTAGAAAGATATGTGATGACGGTGTTATTGATGTCTTTTTCGTGACTGTATCTGTAATTTGAAGAGGAAATACGAAAAACCGGAAGGAGATTTTGACGAGTTGAGAGCGGTAAGGAGCAACCCCCGCGGAAGCATGAGGACCGCGCGAGGTGTCATGCTACCCTGGACCAGCGGGGTAGCGCTCCCTGGATATTTACGATGGAATCTAAACGGATCCTGGAAACTACTTTGCATTTTGATGATTTGTTATCTCCTTAGCGTGGAAACTGTATCAGGTGAGCTCATGATAGATCACGCACTAGAAATTCCTTTGAACTATATCAACAGGAGATTAAAAAAAAAAAAGAAAGGTTGAATGAAAATAATTCTGAATTGAAATTTGAAAAGCATGTCAGTCATCATGGTCACTTGTCAGGCCCACGGCAGGCATTCCAGGCCAAGACAGATAGTGAGAGAAAATTAATTCAGTTACAGAGTGAAAGGTCTAATGTTAAGGAGTAATAGTTAATCTGTTAACATTTTAAATAAATGATTAAAGAAAAACATAAAGAAGATTAATGATCAACATTAAATTGGTTTGAAAGAAATGATGCATGATGCATGGAATGATGCATGATGGTTTTTTATCGTGTTTGATGGGACTAGTTACTGGGACTCGGAAGAAGGCCTACTCCCAGCAAATCTTCACTCTTGAAGGAGGCAGATCAACCTTGAAGAAGAAGAAGAAGAAGAATGTCCACAGTCTACACTTGTATCATGAGTATGGAATATACACATGGTAAAGGGGACATAGTCTGAATGTGAGGTACATGTACATGTATGTTAGATTTTGTTGTAATTGAATTGGTTATTGAGTTCAATAAATTTCTTGATCTTTTCATAGGAGCATGTGATTGTGCAAGTGACTGTGCATCAAGCTGTACTGCAGGCCAGTACTGGGATAGTAATGCTACAGCATGTATAGAATGCCCACCAGGATATTAGTAAGTATCAGTCAAATGTGTACATGATGTCACAATCATAATACCAAACCAGCAATAAACAAAAACAAAACAAAAATAAAAAATGATACAAAACCAAAAAAGAAAAGAAAAGAGAGGAACGTAAAAAGACAACCTGTAAAACACCTAGTCAGCTGAACAACAGCAAAAATGATCTAGTGCAACCCATGAAATCTTGCAGATAAGACTAGAGGCTCATTCACATAGATGTACAATACATGTACATGTACAATGTACAATGTATCTAGCGGTAAAACCCCTGAGTTTTTTTTTGTGTTCACACATGTGTATGGCGCTGTTTACCACACCTCTTTAATGATAATGAGATGCACATTGTATGCATCATTGTTAGTTCATGCTGCAAGTTTGCCAAAAGATGCACAGTTGCTTCTTGTAATGTCATATTTTGTGCTAACTTCATGAAAGTTTGATTGGTCCACATATTTTGCTGCCTATTACCTCCTCAAATACCATTCATTAATAAAAAGGAAAAATACCGGGGGGGGGGGGGGGTAATACAGCAGGGGGTTTGCCAGCTCCGCATTAAGTTAACAAGCCTTTAAATTGCTCTCTAGAAAGCTTTCTCCTTAAAATTAAGGCTTCATGATCTTGAGTAAGTTGAGGGGGATGTGTCTCGGCAGTTCTTGCTGCCTACAGTGTTCTGACGGTCCATGCTTTGACCTGAGGACGGCTTTTTGATGGTTCGTTCATGAAAATGCTGATAGTTTGTGCAAGGAATGAGAAAACTGTGAACTTTGTGTGAGCGAACTGTGTCACAAGAACTTTTGGAGCTGCAAAACCTCTCGCTTGACAATTTTAGGCAACTGGGATATCCAGATCGGCAAGTGAATTTAGGTACATGTACACGTACCACTCGACCACTAGGGCACCTTGTCCAAAATTTCAAGGCAAATACATCTTTGATCTACATGTACATGCCATAATTTAAATCTGTACTGACCACCTACACATACATGTACATGTACATGATCTTGCACTTAACAGATATTGAGAATTTGAGATATAATCAAAAGATTTTTTTATGATTTACGTGCAAGTGATAGATGGTTACAACTAATTTTTGAGTAACTTGAATGCATTCAATTCCAGCTGGAAAAGTTGGGAAGAGTTAACTTTGAGACTGGCCAAGTACAGTAATTTCAAGATCCTACCATTCTCTCTTCACATTCTTCTAATTACCTTCCAATTAAAGCTAGATGTTGTGTTATGTTTCTTTAGTTTATACTTTGAAGAATCGCTCTAAAGGTGTATACTTCACTGAAAATCGCTGTAAAAATGTATGTATAAAGAAAAATTGCAAGCAGACCAGTTAAAGATTGCTGTGAAAGTGTAAACTTCAGTGAAATATGTCTGTAAACATGTGTTCTTCAGTGAAAAATCACTGTAAAAGTGTATGCTTCAGTGAAAAATGGTAACAGTGTGTGTACTTCAGTGAAGGTCGCCGTAAAAGTGTATACTTCAGTAAAAAAATCGCTGTAAATGCATGTACTTCAGTGAAAAGTCGCTGTAAAAGTGTGTATTTCAGTGAAAAATTGCTGTAAAAAGGAACACTGCCCTATAAAGTCAATAACATAGGCTGGTTATCTTATGATGCTGGTTGATGATATCTAAGCCAGACTTTCTGTACCAGGATATGCTCATTACACAATATCATTCTGCTGATGCATTTTGAGAAGGTCCAAAGATTACCCAAAGCATTTTAACAAAGTAATACTTGCAAGGCAATCATTCATTATTATCACACAGATGAGGATCTTTCTTGACTTGTAAGGTAAAGGTCAGTTCCAATGGTTTTATATCTTTAGAAACAAACAGTTTGAAGTGCATGTACATGTATGTACATGTACATGAAGACATTTTCTGGAAGATGATCAGATAGTCCTGATCAAAACTTGCCATGTTAAGATTGGAAGGGAAAAACACAAATTGAAAAAGGATATGAAAAAGAGAAAGAAAGAAAATCATAATTATTGGAGATTTATGATTATAGGAATCAATTCATAAATAAATGAAGTAAAAAAAAAAGAACCATACATTTTTAAAGCTTGTATCTCAGCTTAGAGCTTTTTATGGCTCATTAGGGCCCATCTATTCCTGAAGAAAAGAACAGTTGAAAAAGAAGGTAAAGAAGAAGAGAAAAAGAAGAAGAAGAAGAAGAAGAAGAAGAAGAAGAAGAAGAAGAAGAAGAAGAAGAGGCAGAAGAAGAAGAGGAAGAAGAAGAAGAGGAAGAAGAAGAAGAAGAAGAAGAAGAAGAAGAAGAAGAAGAAGAAGAAGAAGAAGAAGAAGAAGAAGAAGAAGAAGAGGAAGAAGAGGAGGAGGAAGAAGAAGGTTGTAACTTTTTGTTAGTGTAAATTTGAGAGATACATCTGACATTGCACAGAATATGCATACAAACCAATGTCAAGAGCTAATGTTATGTAATTGGTTTGAATTTTGCATTCAAACTAACAATTTCATGACAGACATGTCTGTTAATGGGTCTTTGTTGTACATGTAAATGCAGCAGCTTGATCTACTGTTTAAAACTGTTGAATGCATTGTGAGTAACTTGAAAATAGTTCAGATCATAGTCTTTACCCATACTGTAGAATGTAGAAAGAACATACTGTCCCTCATGAAAGTCTCATATTTCTTGATCATTGAGTCATTATGAAACTTACCTTTCATTATGAAACTGAACTGACCATAGCATTTTAATTATTACCTCATCAATACCTGACTGATTGGGCCCATTCAGCGTAGATTAATCGTCAGTTTGACATCAGTACCATGGCTACGGGACGCTATGGGAGAAACATGTTGATTGTTCTACTGTTTGCTAAGTCTTCACTGTCTTTCTTGGGACTCCATTTGTTTACACAGTCCGCCAATCGTAGAGTGCTTTCTTTTCATGAAGGCATGCTCACAATGTAAAGAAAGGCTCTGATTTTAAAGATGAAAAAATACCCCTGGCCAGTGTCTAATTATAAAATGACAAGTACATGAAGTATAATTGGAGAAGAACATTTCTGATGCTTAGAGCAATTAAAGTGTGATGTACATGTACTGTACAAGTATTTTGTGAGAGTTCAGTTAATATGCATTCAGGCTCTCAGAGGACAACTTCTTTTTTTAAGAAAGATCTTTTCTTCTCATTAAATTTAATCCATGTTCAATGCAGTATACATGTATGTTGTGTTGTTTTTGAATGAGAAGAATTTAATTGTAACTGATTATTAAACTCTCGAATTTGGCATACATGTACATGTACATGTACATTGTATCTGTAGTTCACTATTTTTCTGCACATTTGGCAGTTTTTTCTGTTAGATTTTGCCATTTTCATTCATATTGGCTCATGTGCATTTTGTGTTTTTCCAAACCCTGCATGAAGGAACTTAGAAAATAAAATAAAATAAATGTAAGGAAAGTGAGGAGGAAAAGGTGAATGATTTACACAAAAAAGTTAGTGCTTTTAAGAAAACTTTGTACTGCTGTGGGTTAGAGATCTATGTTTGCAGCTCTACACTTTCATTTTTTCCTTTCTCCATTATTAAAAGCTTATTCTACATACCTGTTTAGAGTCAGAAGAGCTTTAGGAGTAATTTCACAAAGAGGTAATGCCCTTTTGGCACTAAGCAGATGAATTATGTTTCCTCAGACTGAATTTGAAGTTATCAAGTTATCTAGAAGTAGAAAAAAGTAAAGTTACATGTAATTTAAATAAAACTGGGAGGGAAGTGGCTGAATTTCCAGGAAGAGAAGAAGAAGAAAAAGAAGAAGAAAAAGAAGAAGAAAAAGAAGAAGAAGAAGAAGAAGAAGAAGAAGAAGAAGAAGAAGAAGAAGAAAAACGAAGGTAGAAAGCAAGAGTATGAGTCAGATAAAAAAAAGGGAGAAGGTAAAGAAACATGAAAAATAAGGATCAGTTTTGTTGATATGACAGAAGAATTGTAAAGGATTTTGTAAGTGAACAATGATGAATATAAGACAGAACAGCATGCAAGCAATCCTTCAGGCCCCCCTTTTTTTAATGTGCACTATTATTGTAGGTCTATTTTGTTTTCTCCAACATTTCTGTCGTCTTCCAGAAGATGATATGTTTGTATAACTTGTGTGTAATTTCTTTGTGCAGGGCAATATGTGATAGCACTGTAATTGAGCATGGTACAATTGTGTATCAGTGTATTTGATAGCACACTATGGTAGATAGCCTTCATTATACATTTATTCAATGAATTGAAGTTTTCAAGAAGAGATTAATAAATGACACTTTGATCTACTGTGGTAATACATTTCCAGTTTACAGTGTGAATAAGTTACCCGGATACCAATGCTGCCAGTGTCAAAGTCCTTTTTATTTATGTGCACAGAGCCATTTTGTTTCCATAGTAACGTATCAACAATCAATAATGTATGCTCATCAGGCGTGACGGTGAACAGAAATTACTCTGGCGCTGGGAGACGAATTAACCAGCTTTTAATATTGATATTTGTGGCATAATACCAGCAGTCTCTTAATACAGGAAATATGATAGCATGGTTTTATTGATTTTTGCACTATGGGAGGGGATTTTTCTCTCTGTGTGATGGGGAAAAAAAGACTGGGCTAAAAACATACATGTACATGTAATACTGGGAATGTGTTCACACTCAGTCATTTGTGCAGGAGCATAGAAATGATTTTTTTAAAAAGTCTGCCGGTACACATTTTATTTATGTGTAGTAAAATTTGTGGTAAATGTACATGTGTGTTTCGATTTAATTCAGTCGAGTTGCATTAGAAAGTGTGTGTGTGTGTGTGTGAGAGAGAGAGAGAGAGAGAGAGAGAGAGAAAGAGGGGGGGGGAGAGAGGGGAACAAGATATAGAAAGTAACATTAAAGAGTTCCAAGAGAAAGAAAGAGGAAAGAAATAGATGAAAGACACAGGAGTTAAAGTGATTACACAATGGTAGATTTCTTTTTGATATATGATCGAGAATAGAGTTCTAAGAAGAATAACATTGAAAATATGATGATTTTTCAATCGAAATAAATGCATTTTGGCTAATTTTCTCCTAAAAAGTCAAGAGTTGACCAAAAAATTTGAGGATGAGGTATGACGTAAAAGTGGGTACCCAGCTTCGCGCATTGCAGTTGTGCTGCGCGCTAGACTGTACAATATGTATTATAACTTGCGCGCATTTAGCTAGAATTGCGCGACAAGGTACCCACTTTGACGTCATTTTGACGTCAAAGTGGGTACCAAGTTGAAACTTGGTCACAGCTGAGGGGTCAGAAATATCCTGAAATCTTACCATATCGTGGGGTTTCCTTGGCAACACGACTTTAAAAATAATTTTAGGCTGATGATTTTCTGCTAATAAAATCATGCTCTTTTAAATGGACTAACATTGTTTCAGCATTGGGTACCCCCTTTAACAGAAAAAGAAGAGAGACTAATATACAGAGAGAGAGAGAGAGAGAGAAACAGGGAGTGATAAAGAAATTGGAGAGGGAGTGTTGAGAAAGAGGATAAGAAAAGATAAGGCAGTAAGAAAAAGAGAATGAAGAAAGAAGGTACAGTATAAAGAGAAATAAGATGAATAAAAAGCTCTAGAATTTTTTCTGTACAGGTACTGTTCATGCATTGGACAATTTCTCTCAATTCAAAAGTCTTTCATTGTGCTAAGTGGCGGATTAATTGGAGGGTGAAAGAGGGACATGACCCCCCCCCCCACCGAAAATTTTAGATGTGGGGGACACAATAGGGTATGTCCCCCAAAGTTTAGAAAAAGAGAACACCTGGAAAAAAAAATCTCAGCAAATTTTTGGGTATGTCCCTCCAGAAAACATTTAAGCTGAGGACCTTTTTCTTTCGTTGCTTGTCAGCAAAATTTTGAATAGTGCCCCCCCAAAAAAATTATAAAATGGATTGCCGCCCATGTGGCTGATCATACATGCACATTGCATCTGACTACAGTTGTCACAGTTCCCCTCCTTACCCTCTTACATTATTGATTGATTGACTCTATCTGATGCCCAATCATCATGCACACTCATGGTTGCATCATGAAAAGATATTGACCATACTCTGAAAAGAAAATCAGTAGATGAAATTGATAAGCGATGACGTTGGTTATAGAAATTGAATGGGTCTTTTTGTAGAGGAAAAAGATCAATAATTTGCGTATCAAGAACTGTGTGAAATATTTTCCCCCAATTTTTGGAGTAAGTTTTTGACAGCTCTTTCTATAGAACCAGCAAGGTTTATATTGATAGTTTTCATGTATACACATGTATTTCACTGTTTTCTAAATGTGTGCTCTTCTTGGGCTTTTTTGCGTTTTCCTAAGGCTCTAAAAGTAGTCTTTGCTCAAATGATGTCTGATCTTGTTTGTTTACTTTTGATTGAGAAGGTGCTCTTTATGAAACTTTACGAAGCTCTTTTTCTCTAATTCACTGGAAGGAATTACAAACTTTGGTGTTGGTTCAATTAAGTTCTGAACTGAACTTCTTCTTTATCACATACAGCTGTATATTTTTTCATACTTGTTTTTTGAATATCATGGCACATGAAATCAGAATTATTCTAACAATTAAAAAAAAAAATTCTTCTGCTGCTCCTCCCAGTCCCAAGTAATATTGATGAAATCAGGGGAGATGATCCTAACTTCACTCTGTATCTTTTCTCAATCTAGTTGTACGGGAGGTGGTGATCCCAGATTGCCATGCTCAGGTGGTACCTACAACAGCCTTGCTAGCCAGACATCACAGGCAGCATGTGTGGTGAGTTTTTTTTTTTTTTTTTTTTCAAAACGTAATGGTAAAAATTAATTCCTCTATCCCAGTCAGAATTCATACTTTATTCATTCTCACTGTAATTACTTGTATGATAATTCAAGGCAGTGTGAGATTCTTAGAGTTTGGGCATATTGTCTATTTACAGCCATGAGGGCCTAATTTACCTGGGGGTGTTTCACAAAGACTAATGGGGTGTTGCAAGAAGGTTGCAATCAATTGCAAATAATTGCCAATTTTGAAACAACCATTCTGATTGGCTCAGGATCTGCCCTTTTAAGAAGACGTGCATGCTACAATGATTTTGATTGGCCAATGACAATCAGTTGCAACTTGCAATCGATTACAACTTTCTTGCAACACCCCCATAAGATTGACTAAAATCGCACTTAACTATGGCTGGCCATTCATGCCACTACTTTCTTTCACCGTGGATCTCTCAAAGGATTTGCAATTCATCGTCACAAATCTGCAGAATTGACAATTTTTTATTGGTCATTGATGAAGAGAACTAAAAATCTAAATTCTGCAAATTTGTGACCATGATTTGAGAGACCGATGCTGAAAGCAAACAGTGGCATGAATGGCCTGCCATAGTTAAGAGCAATTTGAGTCAATCTTAGTCTTTGTGAAACACCCCCCAGGTTTTAACCAGGGAAATGTGACTAGTTACATTTCTTCCCTGCTTTCATTTATACTTAATGCGCTTCTGGCTCTGAACAGACAATGTGTACCTGTACGTTTACCTTTTGTTCAGGATATATTACTGTAGTTTCCACTGCCTGCACCATGTCTTCAATCAAGTGACTGGTTATCCTGCATAATGTTGTTGTGAATATCACAAAAATTAATGTTTCAGTTGTAATGTGATATCTTGTTTAATGATTGACATGGAAATGTCTTCCATAGTAGGAGTAGTAGTGGAACTTGGTGGTTAGTGAATTCATTGTAACTTTCATTATTGTTAGTATAGTGATGTATACATAATTATGACAATTACATGAGTTTATATCTGCCTGTGAAGATTGTATTATGTTTTGTTTCCTTAATAAAACAAAAAAATATATAAAAAAAAAACTTTCATTATTGTTTGGAATGACAGGAATGTTCAGCAGGAACGTACAGTCTTGATGCAGCTGAATACTGTGAATGGTGTCCTGCAGGCTATGCTTGCCCTACAACAAGATTGTCTGAACCCATCATGTGTGGAGAAGGTAAGATGGTGATGATGACCATGATGATGATAATGATGATGGAAATGTTGATTACGGTGATTATGATGACAGTGGTTATGACGATGATGGTGATAATGATGATAATGGTGATGATGATGATGGTGATGATGATGATAATGGTGATGATGATGATGGTGATGATGATGATAATGGTGATGATGATGATGGTGATGATGATGATAATGGTGATGATGATGGTGAAGGTGATGATGGTGATGATAATGAAGATGATCATGATGGTAGTGGTGGTGATGATGATGTTTTTCTGTCAGTGATTTTTTAAGCAATTTATTTTTTGGCAGGACTTTTTTCCCTTCATGATCCCACAATTTTCCCTCATCACTGTAAAGTGAGTTTAATTTGGAAAGTAGATTGCATGTATTTATAAAGTTAATCTGATATGATGGTGATGATACTGTTTGTAAAATACATGTATGTTAAAAGTTAGTATGATAATACTTCTTTTCTACCCTCTACTCCCAGGCCAGTACTCCTTCAATGGTAGCTCTTCCTGCCTGCAATGTCCGGCTGGTCACAAGTGCCCTTCCATCTACCAAGACCCCATCCTGTGTGAGGAAGGGTACTACTCCAGCGGGGAGGGGCAGACTGAGTGCCAAGAGTGCCCAGCGGGCTACGCCTGTCCTGACCGTAACAGCACCCAGGCCTGTACGGCTGGGTACATCAGCAAGCTAGGGGATGGGAGCTGCAGTGCATGTAGCCAGGGGTATTACAGGTGAGTTTGCCGTGGATGGATGTGCATGAACTTACTTAAAAAATAAAAGTCCATTATATTTATCGTTACGACTTAAGCTTCAAGCTTTACATGTATTCACCTTTGTGTGTTTATTACACTGTACATTTACTTGGTTCTGAACTCTCTATTGTGTATCTGATGTATTTGTACTATGACTACAATTGTATGTAAACATGTATAAATAAATAAAAAAATATATACCAGTAAGTAAGTAATTAAGTAAGTGAATGAATAAATGAATGAGTGAATGAGTGAATGAATGAATAAATTTATAAATAAATATCTGTGATACACATGTACTCGGAAATACCAGTTTTCCTCATATATCCTGCTGAAATTGAAATCTTTTGGAAATGTTTAAATTCACAAGCATACTGTATAAGGACACATTTTGTTGATTTAGGCTTCATTCAGCACCTTCCAGTTTTCGGGGGGTGGGATGCTGGGATGCTTTACTTTCTTTTCTTCCGAAAGCCAGAATTGGCAAACAGTTCTACAAACTTGTTAATCTCCATTTTGATATATCAGTACATACTGCACAGTGATAAAGTGTGTAATAGCTTCATGTTGTCATGGCAACCCTTCTGCTTGAGTGCTATCACTTGTAGCCACAATCAAGGATAATTCATACAAAGATGATTTGACCTGGTAATATTCAATGAAGCTTACTATTTACACTGTAACTGATAAATCTAAAGCAAATCCGTTTTGTGTAATTTTGTTCATTTTGTAGAGCAGTATACCATCTATTCTCTCTGTCTCTCCGTTTCCAATCTATCATTTCTTTTTCTCTTTTTGTAATTATGATTATTTTAGTTTATTTATTACCAGGGAAATCCAAGACAAACATGTTAGAAAATGTTGTTTTTCTCTCTTTCTCTTTCTATCTGTTTCTCATTGGCAATATTTAATGTCTTTCTCTTTATTAGGTGGTCTGTCATTTATGACAGATCACCTTTTAATTTCATCAAAATTTTCTTTATTATTATTATTCTTTTTATTGGTACCCACTTTTTTGTGTAGTCGAGATCTCTGAACTGGCTGAATCATTTTTCGTGAAATTTTCAGGAATCATCAGTCACTACGAGATCTCGCATTTTTACTTATTTTTAAGTTCATCCGGTCATCGTGACGTCATCCAGGCGCCACCATGTCTTAATCATATCTTCATAACGGAATGCCATTTCTTATTCATATTTGGCATGATGAATATTCATATCAATCTGAACAATTCCAACTTTTTAAACGCGCGCGTCAGCGCGCGCAAAATTTAAAAATGCTCAAAATCACTCATGGATTAAACCAAAATCCATTTCAGGTCATTTTAAGCATTTCAAAAATTTCCGCACGTAACCGCCCGCGCGCGCGTTTTGCGCGTGCGCAACTCCTAAATAACGTAAAAACGCCGTTTTTTCACTTGATTTGCAATTCTGAGACATTTCTTGACCATTTCCATCAATTTAGAATCAATTTCAAGTAACCATAAGGCCGCACGCGCGCGTCGAAGTTTGAAATCTGTGCGCGCGTCTATAGGGCAAGTAATGTAAAAACACGGAAAAACATGCCCCCTTAAATCCGCCATAGCTCGTTAAAAAGCATGGAGACCCCCCATTTTTTTACATTTTCTGAAAGCCTATGAGTTGAAGATTTGAATTCATGAAAAAAAATTGGGGGTCGGGTAGTCGAAACGTCGTCATATTCTCATATGAACTCAAAATTTCATTTTTGCAATTATGACGTCATATTTTTTACCTTTAATCAAGACTCTCTCACTTATTGTTGGTCGATTTTCACCGGGATTTCAGTATGTTGTAGCTCAGACAATGCTCTTATATACCAATTGCCTTCATTTTTCATTTTGAGAAATGCATCATGGTCTAATCTTACGATAAACGGAGGCATGTCATTTTTTCACATTTTGCGTGTATTGTCTATGGGATATGACCTTTTTCTAATTCTTGATTCTACATTCCCGCATTTTTTGAGCAACAGCTCCTTTATTTCTGCTCAATTTTCGCCCAGCTTCGAGTATGTTGTAGCTGAGAAAATTCTCTATCGTAAGTGTGCCATTTATTTTTTAATCATATGGCAGGAGCATATCGAAATTTGAACTGGAAGATATGATTTAGGAATCCCATTTTCCATCCACGTGTTATCTCTATGGACTATATTCTGGTCCATCGGTAAAGCACTGGTCTCACATCCTCATGGTCCCTGGTTCGACTCCCGGCGACGGTGGTGGCATTTTTTTGTATTTTTTTTTTTTTACATTTTTTGCACTTTTATATTACCATCTCCATCGACTACGTTTACACATACAGTTACAAACAATGCCATAACTGCATTATTTTACCTGTTATGTACATTGCAATGCAGTATACCATAGTTAATGTACAACCCTATTGCAAATCTCATTCGTTAACGTGTTAATACACCTTTTGGGTCAACTGTTCGTGATACTGCGATTTCAAATCGTCTCATATCTATATTAATCTTCTTCCCAGACGTTATCTTCTTTATGACATTTAATTTTGACGTCCCCCGAGAGATTCTTTTACTAAAAGAATGTGACAGACCACCTAATTCGTCCTCTGACGAATTACAATTCTCGTTTTCCTTCATTCTATATTTTTGTTCTCTCTGAATCCCCCTTTCCCTCTCCTTTCCAGTTGTTTCCATCTTTTCATTTTTGTTTTATATTTGTCTGTCTCTCTCCGTTTCACACTCTCTCTTTATACTGTACATCCCATTCTCTCTCTCTCTCTCTGTCTCTCTATTTCTTCTCTTTTTCTCTTTCTTTCTGTCTTACTCTCTCTTCTCCAGCTCTTCCTAGCTTTCCATTCTTCCTCTCTCCCTTGATAAGGATATATATGAAGATTTTGATTAAAAAACCCCAAATCAATATGTCTTCATTTATGAATTAGAGATATTGAAACTGCTAAAATATAAAGAATATAATTCCAAACCTTTTCCGTGAATATACTTGTCAATTACATGTACGAGTGAGGTATCATATCGTCGCTGAATTCACGAAGTGGCACAAACCCCCAAAATCGCGTCCTAAGTCAAATTTGAGTTATTTTCAGTTTTATCACTCTCGGGCCATGGTCTTTCATTTCACAAAATTTTAGAACCCAATTCTCTCTAATTTAAGGGATAATTAAAGTGCAAAAATGGCACGAGCCTGAAAATCTACATTGAAAATTATCCACGAACTGGCAAAAGGGTGCGTGCTGTTACGCGCCATTGAGTTCTATACAGAAAAACTCATCAGTGCGCGTGCTTGTGCCGGTTCGAGAAATTAGTGACACAACACAGCGCGACACGAGCGCTTGTGGCGGTTCGTGAAATGTTTTGGGTGCGCAAAATTGTATTTGCTTTCTACATGAAGTGTCACTTTGTGGATTCTTCTTAAGCTGAAGCAACATTGCTACATAACGACACCTGCGTTTGAAGCTTTACTGTGTTAAGATTTGAACTTAGTTTGAGTATGATTCTACATGGAAGGCGAGAGTAGATACTCGGCTTTCTATCTGTGCTTGAATCATACAGCTTAACTTCATAACAAATGGCAATGAGCAGTTGAAAAACAGATAAAATCTTTAATCGTGTTTTACTCGAAAAGTGATTTTGCACATCTGCGGTCGCGTATGCCACTTCGTGGATTCAGCGACGATATGGTAGTGTTTACATTTCAAAATGTACATGTAGAAGAAAAATGGCCTTGATTTTTTTTTTTTTTTGCTATCAGACTCTTCATCTGTATTTAAAAAGTCCTCTTCCTTTTCTCTCTCTTTCTTTCTCACTGCTCCCCCTCTCCCTTTCTCTTATCCCTCTTTTCCTCCCTCATTCCACACTTTTCCCCTGAACTCTTCCCCTTTCTCTCTCTCTCTCTCTCTCTGTACAAGCCATTTTTATATTGCTGCCTGTCAGACAATGCAATTATAAATATGGAGGATGAGTGATGGTGTTTTTTAGTGATAAAGATACACACCAATCTCTTGATGCTCTCCACAGAAGAGACACTCACGATAATAGGGTGATAAACTATATCACCCTGCAATTTGCTATCATACTTTCACACAAATTAGCTTTCATACAGGTATGTGGCATTGTGTATTTTGTGTGTCTGTATGTGCACAAATTACTTGTTTGTGTGTATTTTGGGTGTCTGTTTGTGTACAAATTGCTTTAGGTGCAAGATCTCAGCACATTGATGAAATAATTGATTTATTCACGACCTTGCTTTTATGGGTGAATTATATTCAAGGTGAAAAGTGTATTATATCAATTCATCTCCTCTCTTTCTCTCTCTCTCTCTCTCTCTCTCTCTCCTCTTGCCCCTCTCTTTCTCTTTGTTTTAGCTAGCCTTTTTGTCTTTTCTTCACCTTCTCTCTTTTATGGCTTGGATTCCATGAAAAGACAGTGATATTAAAATGGCAGGGTAGAAAATTTAGAAAAATATACGTACATGTATATGTACATTTTGACAAATCAATATATAGTTTGAAAAGAAAAAAAAAGGGTGGGGGGGGGGGGTAAACATTAAATTGAAATCATCTATTTCTCAGTACAAATACTTGATGTATTCTGTGAATTTTGTTTCAGCTCAGAGACTTATACAATTCCGTTCATATCCAGCATGTAACTGCATGTGGTACATTTCCATACACACATTACTTGATGATACTCGATTTACCTCCAAAAGTGAGGCACCATTGGGTGGTTGAAACTGGTCATGAAAATTTTCATGTGATTTTGTTTTATACTTATCTGTCAACCTGTCAGTCATATACATATAGACCAACATACCAGTATGCCCTAAGTAATTGTTACCCTTTCCTGGCTTTTATGTCATAGTAAAGAATGACTCAAGAGTCCAGAATACTTTAAAATCAATATTCACTATAGTACAGGCAATAGCACACAGATTATCACATGAAACCAACCCCCTCATAACATGGCCAGGAGCAGGGAGGATGGATTAAGCTTATTTTTCAGTGAGCTAGGCAGGACTGTAATTGTTTATAGGCAGCAACAGTGTACCTGTAGTAATAGCAAAGGGGGACTTGGTATTGTGCAAGACAGGCTTAGTGCAGTCTGTTGATGTAATAGAGTGCACTCATGCATGGTACAAGACTTCTATCAATAGACACCCTGTACTGGTGTGTTATCCAATGAAGTGGTTACCCAAGGATTATGTTGAATAAAAGGAAACTTATGACACTTTGAGTAGTTGTTATGAAGGTGTTCATGTACAGTACATGTAAAGTTTCAGTTTGTTGATATAAAACCACATTTGATACTAGGCCTGCATGTCATGTAGTTGTTGGTAAACATACTCTGTATTTCTTACAGCATAATTCCTACATATTTTTGGAAAAAATTTCTTTTCTTTCTTTTATAATTTTTTCTCTTTTTTTTCAGATGCATTTAATACTTTTCTGTGCCACCATACATGTACATGTATACTATTCTTTGTTTGAAAAAAAAAACAACCAACAAATAAACAAAAGAATCCCCCAAACATTCTGAAATTTTCTAACCTCTTGATTAGATTATTAGTGAAAAAATGTTATATTTTCTTTTAGAAAATCATTTGTCACTGTATGAAATCATTATTTTTCCCTTAATTTCTAAGTTTCATTCATGAACAATTTAAATAAACATTAGGTGCAAATTCTACATGTAGATGCACATGTAGGTTATCCTGTACATGTATGCGAAAGTGTTGATTTTCCATTAGTTTATTGCCTGAATTATGATACAGTTATTTGCATGAATTACAATAGTAAATCAAATGTTTACCTTGATTAAAGAAGTTGCTTTATAAATTGTTATATATATATATACAGTACATGTAACTTCACAATTTTTGAACAAATAATTAAAGATGGTGTCTCAATGACAAAGCTCTCTTCTCTTTTCTAAAAGTGAAGCTGTGTTTGCTCAAACTCAGATTATACATGTAGTTCTTATGCACTTTCACTCATGATAATTATTACAAATAGAGTGAGGACAGTAACTGCAGAAAATACATTTTTTTTTTTTTTTTTGGGAGGGGGGCTGCAAATTAATTCTTCAGGATCACAGACATACCCTATGAACATGGCGGACAAAGAAAGCGGACAAAATAAACAACCTTTCATTCTACCCTTCACATTGGTTCTGGTAGTCAAAAGAACATCCCTTCACAGCTATTATGTTTAATCATGTAGTTCCAGGTGAATATGCATGTGACACCTGTTCCACATATTTTAGACAATAGCAGTGAAGGGATGTTCTTTTGACTACCAGAACC
Organism: Echinometra lucunter; assembly: GCA_029962745.1. Taxonomy (NCBI): domain Eukaryota; kingdom Metazoa; phylum Echinodermata; class Echinoidea; order Camarodonta; family Echinometridae; genus Echinometra; species Echinometra lucunter. The sequence goes on along the minus strand of CM057162.1, from coordinate 27,376,705 downwards.
ATTGTGAAGGGTAGAATGAGGGGTTGTTTATTTTGTCCGCTTTCTTTGTCCGTCATGTTCATAGTGATAGGCTTTCCTTCATGTAATTCCCATTATTCCAGCATTAGTACTGTGATATGTCTGAGTCCAAATGCTTCAATATTTCTACAGCTACTTGGACACATTTTTTAGATTTTACAGTCATACATGTAATATCTCAATTTGAATAATAATAATAATAATACTACAGTGCTTATATAGCGCATATCACTACCGCAGTGTCTCTATGCGCTTTAATAGAGAGGGTTGAAAATGGAAAAAGGAAATGTACATTGTACTGTAGATGTTGCAGTTTGCAAGACCAAAACTCATTCAAAATACTTTTTAAACAGAAATGTCTTGAGAAGGGTTTTGAACTTTAACACTGTGGAAGCTTCCTTCATAAAACATGGAATAGTGTTCCACAGTGTAGGAGCAGCATGAGCAAAACATCGCTCACCATAAAACTTAGTTGTAATGACAGGACATTGGAGGAGATTTTGAAGTATTTGATTGCAAAGACCTATGAAGATAATTTCCTAAATTTTTAAAGTACATGTAATACCATCATAGTATGAAACCAAAAAATGTGTTCCATTTGATACCTCACTTATATCAATGAAAAAGTTTGGAATTATAATCTACATGTTCTTTTTTTTGTATTTAGCATACTTACGTGTAATTGTAAATGTCTCAAATTTGTAGGAAGGTTTTGGTTTTTATGAAATCAAACGTATCATATGCATGTTGATGTACACATAACTCTTTTATCATTAATTCTGATTTTACAGTCATACATGTAATATCTCAATGTGAAGTATTTGATTGCAAAGGCCTATGAAGATAATTTCCTAAATTTTTATAGTAATACCATCATTGTATGAAACCCAAAAATGTGTTCCATTTGATACCTCACTTATATATCAGTGAAAAAGTTTGGAATTATGATCTATATGTTCTTATTTCTTTGTATTTAGCAAACTTACGTGTAATTGTAAATGTCTCAAATTTGTAGGAAGTTTTTGGTTTTTATGAAATCAAACGCATCATATGCATGTTGAAGTACACATAATTCTTTTATCAGAAACAGAAAACTATTATTTACACTGGCCCTCTTTTTTGGAATACTCTTAATGAGTCTTTTAAACACTCACCAAGTTTATTTTCATTTAAACGTAACCTTAAACTTAACAAAATAAATAGTTATACCAACCAGTCTTAACTGCAGAAGGCTATGTCCCGTCCTCGTGCCTGTGTTTGTCAAGGTATTGTCCCGTTCCGTGTGGTATTGTATCGTGTATCGTTTATTATGTATCCTTATCCTTGTATTTTGTAGTCAATGATACTGTCTATTATATTTGGGAACCTGTTTTACAAGCAAAGCTTCTAAAGGTTTCCTTCACATTACAGCGAGCATTATTTTGTTTATTTTATACTTGCCATATATAATACTGAACTGTATTACTTTCAATATTTTGTACAACTTTACACTGTTTTTTTTTTTCAGAATGATTTTGAAATATGAAAAATCTTGTAAAATTTTATTTGCTGTATTGTGAAAATAAATGAAATGAAATGAAATGAAAAATTATCTTTTCCCATTTTTCCTACCAGTGGAGAGGCCGCATCTACCTGCCTGCCATGCCCTGAGGGTTACTCCTGCACCGATCCCTCCCAGGACCCCACCCCATGCTCCAAGGGTTACATCGCACCCCTGGGTTCTGACAACTGCACCCGCTGTGCCTACAACGAGATCACCAACAACGCCCAGACGGACTGCGTGCCATGCCCGGCTGGTCAAGAGTGTACTGATCCTACAACCGATCCTGTGGATTGTGCGGATGGAGAATACGCCCTCTTGGGCGATGCGGTCTGTCAGAGTTGCCCGGCAGGCAGCCGGTGTCCATCGACAAGTACCGTTGAGGACTGCCCAGCAGGTAAATGAAGTGTCTTTAGAAAGCTTGTGAATATCTATTTTTTGTAATTTAACATTCTTAAAATAGTGTGTGTTTTTATTATTATTATTATTGAAATTGTGTTTACGTTGTTATCATTGTTAGTGTTTAACATTCTTGAAATAATGTGTATATTATTATCATTGTTAGTGTTCTTGAAATATTATTGTTTTCATAGTAGAGAAAATGTACATATGCAATAAAACCTTTGAAATAAACAGACAAATTTTTAAAAATGCATTGTAGGTCTGCTTTGTAACATTCTGTTGTAGATAGGAAGATCTTAAGGTTAAATTTTCTTGAATTTCTGTATGTCATACATTTCTTAAATACCACTTATACATGTACAATCTGCCATCTTGAAATTTTTGTTTACGTTGTATTATTTTTGTAGGAAAATCTCAGAAGCAGAACACTTTCATTGATTCTTTTTAATATGCTTTCAAAAATAGAAATGTCTACTTTCATAACTTGTGCACAACTTTAACTTAAGTTTACAAATTATACACACTTAAATTTGTGTACATTTAAATTTGGTGCACATTTGAAGTTTGTGCACATGTGAATTTGGTACACATTTGAATTTGTGTACATTTGAATTTGGTGCACATTTGAAGTTTGTGCACATGTAAATTTGGTACACATTTGAATTTGGGGCACACTTGAATTTGGTGCACATTTGAATTTGGTGCACATTTGAATTTGGTGATTAATACACACAGTACTGATTATGAATTCTTCCTGTTCTTCACACAGGAACCTATTCCAGCGGGAGTACAACCGATTGTGCACAGTGTCCTGGGGGTCATAGCTGTACAAACTCCTCTGCCTCTCAGTGTGGAAGTGGGGAATACAGCCCTATAGGAGGTAAGATGATAGAGGGCGCTCTCATGGTCTGAAAAACATCGTGTCTGTGTTTCTCTCTTATGAATTTCATCTTTTCTTCAAGAATTTGCTCTTTGCTTTCTTCTCTATTTTTCCCCTTGTGCATTCTGTTATTATAGTGGTTATGATTTTGAATGTTTTTTTTTTTCCTCAAAAAGTCCTTTAAAAGATGAGTACAGTTCCAGTGTAGATAAAGAACTTTAATTGTTTAAAAAAAGTGCTGTTGTGATTTTTAGAATGATTATTATAAAGACTGATCATTCAACTTCTCCAAACCTATCCCACTGCAGATGTAGGCTTGTAAATCTTTTTGAAAGACACAAGTAGGAATACAAAATAATCATGGTGTACTTTGGAATTATCTAATGATAAGCCGTTTAATAGCTTCACGTATGTGTAAGAGCAAACTTATTCGCACCAAATTTGAAATTTATATCTTTAACCAGCTGTATATTCATTTTTCTGTGATACATATATGGAATTTGATTTTAAAAAACAAAATATCTCTTTGGACATGTGCTCTAAACTGGTCTGTCTTCTTTATTTTGCCATACAGATGTCAACTGTTACAGCTGTTCAGCAGGGTTCTACTGCCCTCCCCTCGCCGGCTCCCAGACGGCCTGCCCGGACGGCTACTACTCAGGGGCTAATGCAACGTCCTGCACAGAATGTCCACCGGGCTATCAGTGTACTTCAACAGTCGCCCAGGAGTGTGCATCTGGTTACTATTCTCTTGGACAAGCTAGTACTTGCTCCCCTTGCCCTGCAGGTAAGTCTAAGACCCGCTCTGAGTGCCTTGCCAGCTCAGATAGTGTTGTAATAGTGCGAATTTAAATATACAGTTGAGTTGTTTTCACATACTGCCTCCTCCTGTGAAAAATATGAAGAAATGTCAAGAAACTTCAGGTGAAAAATGAATTGGCATTGATTTTCTTGATGATATCATTTATGATGTGTAATACTTGTCAGTAACTTGGGGTCATATCATTCTACATGTAAAGCTGAGTCTTGTATTGTTCTGATTCATTGTCCCAGATTATTGTGTCCAATTTAAAGGGGGTACTGAAACAATGTTAGTTCATTTAAAAGAGCATGATTTCATTAGCCGAAAATCATCTGCCTACATTTTTTTAAAAAGTCATGTTGCCAAGGAAACCCCCAATGTTGTAATATTTCAGGATATTTTTGACCCCTCAGCTGTGACCCAGTTTCAACTTGGTACCCACTTTGACGTCAAAATGACGTCAAAGTGGATACCGTGTCGCGCAATTCTAGCAAAAGTGCACAAGATATAATACTTATTGCACTGTCTAGCGCGTAGCGCAACTGCAATGCGCGAAGGTGGGTACCCACTTTTACGTCATACCTCATACTCAAATTTTTTGGGTCAACTCTTGACTTCTTATGAGAAAATTAGCCAAAATGCATTGATTTCGATTGAAAATCAACAAATTTTTAATGTTATTCTTCTTAGAATTCTATTCTCGATCATATATCAAAAAAAATTGATAAACGTAATCGTATGCATTTCAATGGGGTCATTACATCATTCCAGATAAAGTAAAAACAACAATAACAACAAAATCTTTTGCTGTAGGCTGTATTTTCCTTATCACCAGGATAGAAAATTCCTTATTTGTAATGATAACAGTAAAAGGTTTACTGGGCAAATATTCTGAGTGACATATTTCAACATTTTTGTTTCTATTAATGACATTTCTTTGTAGTCATATTAACATGTTATCACAAATTTTATTTGTACATAGGATACCAGTGCAATGTCACCAATGCTGCACCTGTAGCTTGTAACAGCGGATGGTACGCCGATGCACCTCTGCAGTCCTACTGTGTGCAGTGTGAAGCAGGATATTACTGCAGTGATGCCACTCAAGCCCCTCAGCCTTGTGATAGCGGTAAGACTGCAAGAACGCCCCTGCAAACATGGATCCATCCAGGAATTCATGTTTTTTATCCCATTTTTTATAACAACTTTCATGGGCATACTCTTATATGAATAGTGCAGTGGGTTCTTACAGAAGAAGACTGAGGTTTTTCAAATGCATGTGCCAAACGTAGCCAGATGAATTACATTGAATTGAAAATTGCACCAAATGACTGTCCCTGTTATGCATAAAATGCCAGAATGCTAACATTATGGTTGATACAATATTTCTCATAGTTTCTGTACATATTATGTATTTATAAACAGGTCAGTATAGTCAGGCTGGTAGTAGCAGGTGTACCGACTGCCCACCAGGGTTTGCGTGTCCAGAGAAGACCTATGCTGCTATGGAAGCTTGTGAGGCTGGATGGTATGCTACAGGGAAGGCAACGGAATGCACGCCCTGCACTTCGGGGAAATACTGCACAGATACCACGTGAGTAGCCGTTGAGATGGTTGTGGTGGTAGTGGTGGTGGAGGCGGTGATGGTGGTGATGGTGATGGTAATGGTGGTTGTGATGGTGATAGTGGTGGTGATAATGATGGTGATTGTGGTTGTGATGGTGGTGATGATGGTAGTGATGATGGTGATGGTGATGGCGGTTGTGATGGTGGTTGTTAAAGGTCTGGGCTGAGAAGGTGACGGAATGCTTGCCCTGCACCTTGGAGAATACTGTACAGATAGATGTACTACATGAGTATTGTGATGGTGATTGTGGTGGTGGTGATGGTGGTGGTGGTGGTGGTGGTGGTGGTGGTGGTGGTGGTGGTGGTGATTGTTAGAGATCTGGGATGAGAAGGTGACAGAATGTATGCCTTCCAGGAAATACTGTACAGATACCATATGAGTAGGGGTAGTTGATAGTGGGGCATGGTGGTGGTAGCGACCATGATGATGGTATAATGGTAACAATTTTGGTGGTGGTGATGATGATGGTAGTAATGTGGTAGTGATGTATTGAAGAAGTCGGAAAACACGTCCTGCACCTTGAGGAAATGCTGTGTGGACTTCATGGGAGTACATGTAGTGCTGGTGATGGTAGTCATGTGGTGATGATGTTGGTTATGGTGATTTATGCTAGCCTACTGTCAAGAAAATACTGCACAGATACCAGTAGCGATTCTGATGATGATAGTTATGGTGGTGGTGATGGTGGTCTTACCCCTAGATTTGTATTTAAACACAAAACATGTAATAACATGTGAACATCCATTTCCTTCCTCAACCCAGAACCAACTCAGAAATCGATTGCGACCCTGGGACCTACTCCTACACCAACGCCAGCTCCTGTGTCACCTGTGAGGCAGGCTACGAGTGTCCCAACACCGATGGCTCCGATATGCGTGAATGCATGGAAGGCGAGTACAGCACCAGCGGGAGTGTCGCATGCCTGGTCTGTCCTCCAGGTTACGAATGTCCGAATAGTAGCTTGGATTATCAGGTGCCTTGTCAGCCAGGATTATATTCCATCGGACAGCAGGCTGCTTGTACAGAGTGTCCAGCAGGATCGTAAGTCAACCCACCAAGAAGATTTTGTAGTTAATGTAGATGTAGATGTGTGATCTGATTGTCTTTTGATAATAGATGATTTAATATTAACCTTATATTTGCCAAGAATGGAGATTAGCACAGTCGCTTGCTTGCCACACGTGGCATTTGGCACAAAACAGTACGTACAACTTGATGGAAGAATTACTCTGTTGAACAGAAAAATTTTCAGAATTACTAATCTCCATTCGTGATTAGCTACATGACACCCTGTCTAGATTCTTAGTGCACCTGAAACAGTTTATTCAACTTAAAGTCTCCTGGGGAAATATAATGTGGTATAGGAAATCCTTTGCTTGGCTCATAAGGAGTTACTGCTTTGCGAAAGGGCATCCAAACTCTTCACATTTCAGATTGGGAGACGAATGCTATACCACTCAGCCGTCACATCTTACAAGGTCCATGTCCACTACTACCCATGTATCCTGGCTTCTTTTGCACTTTTTTATGAAAACCTTGTCTACATTTTAAATTGTGAAAAGAACCCTTATGTACATGTTTTTGAAAAATTTGCACTGTATCCTTTTAAAGAGAAAAGAAAACAGAGATTTCACTGTTTGGATATTTGTTTCTTTTTATCAAGGTAGGGCCGTATTTGACGCATCCATGCTTTCCCATTTATTTCTGCTACAGATTTTGTCCAGTAACTCTGGAAGCCCTTGAGATATCCTGCGATGCCGGTTACTACTCCCTGGGCAATGCCTCCTCCTGTACAGCCTGTCCTCTTGGTTACCAATGTCCCAGCAAGACTGAAGCACCAAGGTGAGTTTAACTATGACCTTTGCTATTGACAAGGGTCACAGATTTCATAGCTGAATAGAGTGAAATGTTTGCCTCCATTGAATTTGACTTCACATTTCAGATTGGGAGACGAATGCTATACCACTCAGCCGTCACATCTTACAAGGTCCATGTCAACTACTACCCATGTATCCTGGCTTCTTTTGCACTTTTTTATGAAAACCTTGTCTACATTTTAAATTGTGAAACATATGTAGAAATATATATATATATATATATATGTAGAAATATTACAAAGTAGACTTACTACCCTGAACAGTAATAAGTAGTTTTTACCCCCTGTCAATTTGTCAACCAATGTTCTTGCAAAACAGAAGCACCAAGATGAGTTCAACTTTGACCTTAGTTACTTTCAAAGTTATTATGTGCAGGATTCAATGAAGTTTGTGCCTTCTTAAGCTTTTACCCTCGTGGTTAGCTGTTGAAAATGTTGAAATTTGTGCTGGAATTGATACTGAAATTGATATCAGTATTTAAGTGGAAGTTGAGGTATGAAATTAAGATGTAACTGACATAAGAACTGTTGTTTTAATAGTACTGATATTGCATTTTGTTTTGGAAATAAAGCTTTCAAAATGAAATGCAATATCAGTAATTTTGTCTTCCTCACACTATGAACATGACGGACAAAGAAAGCAGACAAAATAAACAACCCTTCATTCTACCCTTCACAATGGTTCTGGTAGTCAAAAGAACATCCCTTCACAGCTATTGTCTAAAATATGTGGAACAGGTGTCACATGCATATTCACCTGGAACTACATGATTAAACATAATAGCTGTGAAGGGATGTTCTTTTGACTACCAGAACCATTGTGAAGGGTAGAATGAGAGGTTGTTTATTTTGTCCACTTTCTTTGTCCGCCATGTTCATAGTGTCAATTGCTCATATTCATGTACAGTGATGATGACCGGTGTGAAGCTGGAACCTACGCTCTCGGAGCCCAAGCCTCTTGCACAGACTGCACGCCGGGATTCTACTGTCCCTCCATCTACAGCTCCGAACAGCCCTGCCCAGCCGGGTTCTTCAGCAGCATCAGACAAGTGAACTGCACCATATGTGAAGCGGGCTACCAGTGCTCCGATAAAACATGTGAGTTTTAAGTCCATGTAGAAAAGACATTGAGAGTGAGAGAAAAAGGAAATTACAGAAGGATATACATGTAGATACATATATGCAGACTAGCCACAGATATGTGAATTTTTTGGGAACATGAAGCAATATTTTTTTATTTGATTTTTGATTTGAAAATGGTTTTATTAAAAAACATCATACTTTGCAGCAAAATTAATTGCTGAATTGTGCATGATATACAAATTAAAAATAACTGTAAAGGTACTTATTATCTAAAAACATTAAAATGACATGGACGTGAATTATAGTATGAATAGCAATTACTCTTCCACAAATATGCAAGAAGGGGATAGTGATACAGACTGGTCGGAAGAGAGAATGAAAATTAGAGAAAGAGAGAGACAGAGAGAGAGAGAGAGAGAAGGACAAAAAAGAAAGGAATAGAGAGAGAGAGAGAGAGGGGGGGGGGGAGAAAGAGAGGATGAGTTTACAACTTCAACAGTTCAATCTACGGATTAATTGCATTATCCGAAAAGGTACAACGAAGTAACTTTGTGATACAATACTTGAATGTTTACAATATTAAATCCAGCGTTGTATACTAGCTGTAAATTCAGGTGATAGAAAGAGAGAAAGACAGAGAGAAAGAGAGAGAGAGGAAAAAAAGTTAGAGGGAGAAAGAGGAAGATAGTCGGAAAAAAAAAAGACAAAAGAAATAGAAAATGAGAGGGAGAGAGAGACTGAGACAGAGCTGGAGACACAAAGATAACAAAAAAAGTAAAAGAGAAATAAAATTCAGAGATATTGGAGATCAGATACCATAACTACATTCTTATTCTTTCCCAGCTCCTGTCGTCTGCCCGCCTGGAAAATGGTCCCCAGAGGGATCCCTCTACTGCCGAGATTGCCAGGCAGGATACACCTGCGACGAGGGCTCCACAAGCTCCTCTCCTGAGGCTGATCTCTGCGAGCCCGGTGGTTGGTGTGATGGCTTGGACCGCTTCGACTGTCCTCTTGGAACTTACAACCCTAATAATGGTTCCAAGAGCGAGTCAGAGTGCAGACCATGCCCTCCAGGTTAGTACAGTGTTAATGAGGTGTTGTGGTCAAAAAATAAGTCACCAAATTGTAGATCCAGGTTCAAAGTTCAAGTCCCTACTTGATTGACGTTTGTCACATCTAACATTGTTTGGTAAGTGGATACGAAAAAGGATTATTCTAACTTGGAATTGCCCTGTCTGGCTTTAGCAGTTGCTGGACTTAAAGCTGGATTAAGTTCCATGTTGGAGGGCATAAGGACACTGTGATTGTACTCTAATGTTCAATATACAAGAATGTAAAATTATTGACATTGTTTTTAAAATTATTATCATTGTTTTTGTAGTGAAAAAAATAGTTGCTGTTCAAGAGCTGACATTGCTTTACAAATATCAAACAAATCTTGTGTGCATCTGATGAAATTAGAAATGCAGACTTAGCATTTAGAGAGTTTGATTTGGTTTGATATATTGTTTCACATTCCATTAAACGATGGTTTTCATATAACAGTTCAACAAGAGGAAGTGTAATGACAAAAAAGATAGTTAAATTGAGAAACATTAAAATGAAATATTATTTTTCATAGTGTAGGGAATAGGAATTTGAGTATTTAACAATTTTCCTTTATTGCTGATTTGCTTATTTTCTTTCAGGATTCTACTGTGACAGCAAAGGCTTAGAAGACTACATTGATAACCAATGTCCAACTGGTCATTACTGTCCTGAGGCTACTACATATGCTACTCGTTTCCCTTGCCCGGGTGAGTTAGCTTCATTGAATTTATTCATTGAGTACATTGAGTGATGTCATATCCTCACAATTTTCCTTGCAGTAATGTACACAGAAATGAAAAATATTTCATATTTTAGCTATAAAAATTTCAAAGTTGTCCTAAAACTTACATACATACAAGATTGTATTTACTGGTAGTGTAATATGTGTAGACATGATGAACAAGTTTTCAGTTTTAGTGAAAAAAATGACAATTTTCTGAAGTTTTTATATAGATTATATTAAGAATAGTGAGGGTATGACATCATCAGCTTGTTCGGTGAATATTTGTATTGACTGTTTTGCGAAAAATAACAAGCCTTCAGAAATTCATAACATGCTTATTTTCCATCCAATTTTCATCCAATTTTCACTGTTTTCTTCAGAAATTTTCACCCTTTTTATTGTCCTGGATTTGCTGTTTAATATCATGATAGTGATGTATTATTTAAATTCACTTCTTCCTACACAATCAGGAAAATATTGACTGTTTTAGGCCCGTAATGCTCCACCATTTTGTCCAGATCCATTAGAAGGCCGACCTAAGCATCCATCAGTATTCATGATCAAAAATGAATAATTCACTTTGTAAGATGCTTCCAACTAGTAGCATTTGTTTGTACGCATCATGAAACATTACGCGCATCAGCTTACCGCATGCACAGTCAATGCACAATAAATACGCAACAAATGCGCATTAAATCAAAGCTGATAAAATTGATATGCGCAATAGATATGAATAATGCAGCAGTGTAATCGATATCATGGCGATAACGGGTGCTTATCGGCCCCTTCAAATGATCCGAAAGAGGCGGGGCCTAATGCCATTCGTGTAATGATATCGGCGCGTGCTGCTTTTCGTCTAGTAGATTTGTTATATGTCTATGGTTTTAGTAGTTATTTGCTTGCTATGCTGAAAGCTTCTTCAAACTTTTGTCGTACATGTAGCTGGCACTGTCACTGGTACAACGGGTGTTGTGGTAGAATAGGATCATAGGATCATAGGATTGACCTAATTCTCTGTTCATAGATGTGTTGATTTTGATGGGTGTATGTACAGTGTTCCCTATCCATCTGATGAACTTGCCCAAAGAAAGGTTTGACTGCTTGCTGTACATTACCTCATATTTATTGAGGTCACGTTTTCCTTAGCAGTACATGCTGTGACTGAATTGTTATTACTTATCTTCACTTACCCAGGTGGTACATACAACGACCTTCTGAATCAGACGTCCGAGGAGGTTGCTTGCAAGACCTGTCCGGCAGGCTACTATTGTCCCGAGGGAAGTTCAACCGCTGGCACTGAATGTCCAGCTGGCTTTTACTGTCTTGCTGGACAATACTCTGGTTTCCAGAACCCTTGCACATTGGGAACTTATGGGTAAGTAAGAAGCAGTTTTTTTATATCAAGAAAAATGCTTGGAATTGTGATATGATCTGAAGTATTATATTTTCATATCATTTTCTTTATTTTTAGCATTCACAATTGCAGATATCCCCCATTTAAAAAAAAAAAGAGATAATAAGTTTTTTGAAATCAAACTGTTCGTATGATTCTTCATTATGGTGTACAAACTACATGTATCTTAATCATTTGTTTCTAGCACTGACGTGGGCTATGAGAACTCATCCCAGTGTACCACCTGTCCTGCTGGTCACTACTGCCCTTATGGGAGCGCCAACTCGCCCACCACCTCCGCTGTTCCCTGTGACCCTGGTACTTACAACCCAGACGAGGGGTCGGGACATGCCTACAACTGTCGGCTCTGTGACCAGGGAAGGTCCTGCCCTGTCCCAGGACTGACTAATAGCTCACATCCATGTCAAGAAGGTTGGTTCTTCTTTCTTTATCAAGACATTAAAGCGAAATCAGATCTTAATACTGTAAATGCTGTTATTTTCATGTGATTAAATTTTTGCTCTGAGTGGCCCAAGAACATATTGTGGGTTCTTAAACTTACGCTGCACGTTTTCTCACTTGCAGAAGTGCAAAATTTGATTTAATATTTGAATGCTTATGAAATCGTGCTAATATTTTTGCGAGTTCTGGAATGCGCGCTTGTGGAAGATAGCGTGAAATGGGCGAAAAGTATGTACTGCGAATATTTCTGCATTTACAATAACGGGTTCTATGTAGAGGGAATACAGAAAAGGAGGTTGGGGGAAGTTTTAACCTAATCAGACATTCAAAATTGAGATTATGACTCCTTTTTTGAATTGTATAACTTACTTTCTTATGTGAAGCAAATACTGAAAAAAGGATATTTAAAGTAAACCTAACGTGGTGATGATGATGATAACCTTGAATGCTCAGACTTGTATTTTTTTCTTTTACTGTTTTGTTTCAGTGCATTTTTAAAGAGCAATCTGTTTCAAACTCTTTCACATACGCATACAAATGAATGAGAAAAATCACAGTTTATTCTTTCCTTAACTATATCTAGGTCTCCTCTTCGGTTGGAGAAATTTATCTTGATCTTTTTGAAATGTTTCTGTTTACAGGGTACTTCTGTCCAAATGGCACAATCACCAGCGATCAGTTCCCCTGTGCACCTGGGACCTACACAGGATCAACTAGTCTGACCTCACCGGACGAATGCTCGGCGTGCTGGGAAGGCTACTACTGTAGCTGGGGCACAGGTTAGTGACCTCACTTAACCTTTGATCTTACTGTTAGAATGAATAGAAGAGTAGGAATAGATCACAGAATATTGAGCTAAATTGGGGGGGGGGGGGGGGGGGGGGCTATGATGGCCAGGGCCCCGTAACACAAAGATTTGCAATCAATTGCACATTTAAAACAACCATTTTGATTGGTCCAGGGTCACCTCTTTGAACGAGATGCACATGAAACAATGGTTTTGATTGGCTGTTCCAACTTTGTGATTGATTGCAAATCTTTGTGTTAACCCTATATAGCCCGGGGGGGGGGGGGGCCTAAAAGGCCCCCCCCCTCGACATTTTTCGCGATAATTTCTAAATGCAAAAAAATAATACGCTGAAATTTCATGACTTTTTTCTTTCACATCTCCCGCACATTTTGAGACCCTGTTTGCGAAAATTGGGGGTACACTTGCGGAGATATAGCACATATTCGTGACCAATGTCACCGAAAATGACAATTTCCATCGACTTTTGTGTGTACAATGTATGGGTTTTACAAGAAGTGTTGTCAGATGAATGTTTTTTTTTTCTGTTTTTCCTCACATAACTTTTTTTTGGGCTATCACCAACTATTCTAGATTTGAAAAAACAATAAAAAATAGAAATTTCAAAACAAAGAAATACATAATAAATCAAAAACAAAGAAATACATAAGAATTTGGAAACACGGAAGGAAACAAGAATATTATCCAGCATATGCGCATAATTAATTACTATTATAATCTAATAATTATACAATTTCAATACAGCATGCTTGCCAACTGTCCCGTTTTTATCGGAATTGTCCCGTTTTTTTAATTTTTTGGAGCAGTAAAATCGGAATGTTCCGATTTTTGAACCTAGACAAAAAAAATAAATCAATAAAGAAAAAAAGAGAAAAAAGTGTTTGCGCGTGTTCTATATATACGAAATGTACAGTATTGTCTATGACTTCCGGGTATGAGCTATCGATACGCGAAACTGACCGATGGTACATGTACGGTATGTCAAGTTTCGATCGCTCTCCCAAGTCGATTTTCCGCTGTGTGACTGGGTGTACACAGCGACTGCGAAAACGTGGTTCGTTCGCATGCGATGCGATGCGATGTACACAACGCATGTATGCACAGCACCGATCTCTATATGTGGGACATGTATTAACGCTTGCTGAGCTGTGCACGGGGTATGTGACGATCGTGGATTTAACGGGATTATTTCGCAAAACTGGAGAGGATTTGATCAAAATGAGTGGAAAACGGTTGCAGAAATTTAAAGAGGAGTACAAACAACGATTTCCTTTCATAAAGCCAAGCACGAAAGGCGTTGAGTTTGCATTTTGCATGTGTTGCCGGCAGGACATAAAAATCTCAAGTGGAGGAGCTAATGACATGAATGATATAAGAAGGCACGCCGAGAAGAAAAAACACATCGACAACATGTAATTTGGTATGTTTGAGGGCATGGTTGTGGTGATATCACTGAAATGTCTTTATTAATATTTCACTTTATTTGTTTTCAGTGAAAGTAAAGACAAGTAAAAGAAAGCATATTTTGAAATTGTTCAATTTTGCGAAGTGATTTTTATCAATTTTCATACAATTAGAGAGATATTCAACACAAGATGAACATATAATCTAATTTTTTTATATTTTTAAATTTTGAGCAAATTGAGAAAAAAGAAATTCTTGCATTGAGCTGCATAGTTTAGTCACATGTTTTTCAGTATACATGTAGAGCGTCTTCTAAATTAAAGGATTATATGTATATGCAAAATACTAATTTCATGTTGATACTTTTCCTTTGCAGCATATTTGCTCATAATTTTTTTTGAAATCTGAATTGAGTAATCTAATTAAACAAGAGATTTCCATTCTGTTGTGCACAAATTTGAAGTACATACATGTATTTGTTATTAGATTAAAAAAAAAAGAAAAGTAAAAATCAAATCCAAAATCTAAAGCATTTTCTCAACACCAGTTGGGTGTAGCAGGCCATGCAATATTGCTGACACTTGTATAATTTTTCTTCTACAGGTATTATGTTGTTGGAAATCAACTTTGGAGATGCTGGAAGATTTCAGGTCTTCAGTGGTCCTTGATAAGTTGTTTCTCCATGTGTGTAGAGTGTCTATTAAGATATATTACGTGATTCTGGTATCATTTTAAGCATCTAATGGCCCTCCATAGGGCTATTTTTCTTTCAGCTTCAAGGGGGCAACGCCCCCTTGAGACCCCCATTGGGGCGCTGCCCCTGAACCAAGTCGGGGGCCTAAGCGGCCTCCTGGACCCCCCGGCCAAATTTGTCCCTCTTTTTAGATTTCAAATGTTGGCAAGTATGATACAGTTGAGTGAGCTGTCTTTTAGATTACATGACTGGCTACTAACATGCTTGATTCCATTGCATTTTCTCAAAAAATGGGGGGAAAACTACAAAAAATGAAAATTCCTTGAAAAAATTCGAATATTTGCATAATTAATTAGATAAATAAAAAATGATAATAAATATCACAAATTTGACAACGCATTCTTGTAAAATACATAATGAGACACCCACACACCAAATTTGGTCACAATCGGTCGATAAACGGCCGAGATCTGAGGGGGGGGGGGCTAATAGGCCCCCCCCCCGGGCTATGCAATTTCAAACTAGCCCGGGCCATATAGGCTTAAGGGGCCCAGATAAAACTGTGGTAAACTGCATTTAAATCCCCCCTTAACACCATTGCATATGGGAAACGGTTGGCTCAGTCTTATTTCCTAGAGGTCTGTTGTCATTGTTCTTCTCCAGGTAGTTGTGGCCTGTCCCTTCTTTGCTTTCCTCCATCAGGAGCCCACTCTTGTGCTATCGAGAGAGAGAGAGAGAGAAAATTTTTGAAAGTGATGGAAAGAGAAGTGTCATGAAAAGGTGTCCTGAACAAAAAACAAGAAAATACCTAGATGTGGAACACGGTCCTGTTTCATATTTAAACTTGTTAAGTAACAACTCCCACATTTCTGTGACAAATTTGCTCTCAGCCAATCAGATGCAATCATTTCAGTAGCTTATAACAGCTATTGTAACTTGTTATTGGTAACAAATTTTATTAAACGGGACCTAGATGTGTTTCATGAAAGCAGTTAGAATGGATGTGTTTCTTGCTCATTCTAAATCAAACCATTGTTCTTTTCCTCCACCCTTTCGCAGGAGAGTCGGTCAACCCACCAAAGCCCTGCAAGCCAGGCTACTACTGCCCTCTCCAGACCCCCAGCCCTGACCGCTACCCTTGTCTGGCTGGAACATTCTCTCCCTCATCCAACCTGTCAAGAGCTGACCAGTGTACTCCATGTACTGCTGGCTACTACTGCTTAGGTAGGTTATTTTTGAAGTACAGGACATTGCCTCGAAGTGCATAAATATGGTAAATTGTACATTCTATTAGTGATATATTTGTAGCATGGTAGATGAGTTAGTAAATGGATTTTGTTTTCAAAGACCAAAGAGATGCTTTTGTTGACAAGGATTTTAGCTGAACTTCCTTTAGTTCAATTTTCTTTGGCTTTAATAAAATGCAATGAAATTTTAGGAATATATCATGATCTGTATTTATTAAAGCTTGTGACTTTGTAAATTTGATTTGACTTCATTTACTGAAATGCATGGATGCTCTGCAGTTTGATTTATTCTTACATACTGTAAATTCCAATCATGTATCATAAAGCTATGATTTGGACAAATTTTTGTAGGCTGTGGGTATATTAACCCATTCGTGACAGAGGTCGACATTTTGTGGTTTGGCCTAATATCTTTTGATGCAAAGCCCTAAAAATCATACCAAATACATGAGCAGAAAGAGCAAAAGATTCTACACAAAATGTGCCCATTTTGGTTGCGTCAATATTCATTGTTTGATGCTGAAAATTTTTTAAAGGAAAATAAGCATTAAAATCCTTAAATTGGCAATGTGATAGAAAGTGTAAAAAATCACCGTTTTCCCCTGCAAATTGGCAACTTTTTGACTTCTCATCATAATTTCTGTCAACTTATATTCATTTCAGATACATGATGTTTTATAAGAAAAATGTAGCAATAAAATAAGAATGTTGGTGTTGCCAATTTGAAGAATAAAAGCTGATCAAATAAGGCTTTAAATGATTCCTGTCACAAATGGGTTAAAATACTTTGGACTTGCCCCCTTATTATAATCTCAACCATAGTCAGTATTATTGACCTCCTATGTTCTTTTTCATCCTGACTAAACAGGAGGAGGCTCCACTGAGGATGATGTGTGTCCTCCAGGGTACTATTGCCCTGAAGGAACCGAGTTTGCTGAGCAGTATGGATGTCCAAATGGAACATACAACACTGAGTATCAGAGGGTCAACGTGTCCCAATGTATGACCTGTCCGCAAGGTTCGTGACATTTCCAAACATTTCTAGTTTTTGTTGGAGTAGAAAATAGTAGGAATTGTTGTGATTTGTAATCCCGGTAGAAGTGTATGAGTACAAAGTACTGTATGGTCCAAGTTTTTTGTTGGAATTGTGAAGAAATAATGTTGGTGGTTATAAGCCTCTTGTATAACCTTTAACTATTTGAAAGATGTTTGTAAGAGTCAAAATTTATTGAGTGCATGCATGTATGTAATGAAATCCACAGGATTAAGAATAGTTTATACCAGCAACCTGTGTTTTCTTGCAAGCAAGTTTTGTTGTGGACTTGTGGCATTTGTTTACTAATAATGTTATGACACAAGAAACATACTGATTCTAGGGAAAAAAAAAACTTTTTCATGAGGGCTATTTTAAAGCTTTGGAGCAAAAAAAAAATAGCCCTTGTGAAACTTTTCACGGGGACTATTTATTATAACAATAAATATTACATCCTGATGATCCCAGTCAATGGTTATTTGGAGTCATTACTTACCTTTTTAAGGTAATTCCTTTTTTTTAAGCCCTCATCTTTTTGCTTATGAGGGCTATTTCAAAGCTTTAAGGGACAAATCGTCCTTTGTACCCATGTATTCTTTTTGCTGACTGATTTCACCTCCTTCCATTCAGGATCTTACTGTGAGTACGGAGCTGTGAACCCCATAGCATGCCCTGCTGGTACCTACATGCCTTACGGGGTCGACGAAAACGGCACCCTCTACGGATCGCCCGCCAAGTACCAAGACAACTGTATCGACTGCACCGGCGGTTCGTACTGCACCAGTAACACCACTTACCCGTACCCCTGCGGTACCGGTGTCTACTCCAAACCAGGGAAGAGTGAGTGTGAGACATGCGAGGCCGGATATTACTGCGATAATGCAACGACGTCGTACACCGACATGACAACAAATAAGAGGTGTCCAGCGGGGTTGTACTGCACCACAGGGTTGAATGCCTTAGACGAAGCAGTCAACTGTAGCGTCAGTCACTACTGCCCTGAAGGTAATGAAAGTGGATCATGTATATTGAATTTATTTACCTTGTATTTATTGAGCAAGGGAAGATGTTCATGATATTGGAGAAGTGGTTTATACAAGATTAGCAGAGGTAGGGAGTAGCAATAATAGATAGCATTGTCAGTATAAGTAGATGGTGGGCCAGTCCAAAGTCTATTTTCATTTGATGTCTCATACTCCCCTGAGTATTTGGGGAGTATGAACATAAATTCGCTTTTAAAGTAGTTTTGAGTATCACTTTCATCTGCTCAGATCCAAGGTCAGGGCCACCATGCATAAAACTTACCATTGATACAGTACAGTACCACTCGAGGCCTGTGATGCTGGTTGGTTTGCTTGGGGTATCTATGCTAAATTTTTCTTTTAAATTCACCTTGATAGCACCACAACCCACTTTTCCTTCCTCTTGTACCCACACCTGAAGAACTGAACTGCCCTGTTGGTACCTACAACCCCAGCCTCAGTATTGGTGCATTTCTGACTTTACCCCCTGTGATGCTGGTTGGTTTGTTTTGGGGAAGTCTGTGCTAAATTTTTCTTCTAAATTCACCTTAATATCACCATAACCCATTTTTCCTTCCTCTTGTAGCCACACCTGAGGAGCTGAACTGCCCTGTTGGTACCTACAATCCCACCGTTGGTATTGGTGCCATCACCGACTGCACCCCCTGTGATGCCGGATGGTATTGCTTGGAAGGTATCTCCACACCCACAGCTCAGTGTGATGAAGGCTTTTACTGCCCTACAAACATTGACAATGTATACGCCGTGACACCGGCCCTTATTGGCTCCTATGGTCCGCAACAGGTAATGACTTGAACGAATTGAGTTGAATTTTCAGTTCAGTTTGAATAGATTTGAATTGAAAATATTGAAACTAAATTAATTTGGAATGAAATTGAGTTGCCTTTTTCAATTTGTTTTTTGAGTTGAATTTGAAATGTATGTGAATTACATTTGAATTTGAATTTGAATTTGGATTTGGATTTAGATTGTGGATTTTGGACTTTGGAATTTGGATTTCAGAATTTGGATTTTGGATTTTGGATTTTGGATTTTATATTTTCAATTTTCAATTTTCAGTTTTCAATTTTCAGTTTTCAGTTTTGACTTTTCAACTTTCAATTTTCAACTTTCAGTTTTCAGTTTCCAATTTTCAATTTTCAATTTGAATATTAAATTGGTCCATAAAGCTATTTACAAAGTCTATAGATATTAATGTTTACATTTATATGTACTGTATCCGAGAAGCAAAAGGATATGTGTATGATGAATGATCAATGTTGAATATTATTACAGAGTAGTGACTGGTTTTAAGAGAATAATCACATAAAATCAGACAAATCGTAACAATTCGATATTTCTGTCAAAATGCTCTTTCTTGTAGGTTCCATGTCCAGCAGGCACCTACCGTGACACAAAGGGAGCTCGCTTCCTTGCCGACTGTATCCCATGTCCATCAGGTGAATACTGCCCTCAGGGGGTTGCAAATGGTATCATCTGCCCTCGTGGCTACTACTGTCCTGACAACTCAACAGCTCCTGTACCTTGTGCTGCGGGTCGATACGGAAATGGCACTGGTAAGTTTCTGTTAACCTGTTGACTACTGAATTCTTTTATTCCCATCAACTTATTGCAGGGGGCCACACGGTTCCATTGGCCAATGGGTTAATGATGAAAATAATTATTGCACTCATAGGTTTCTTTTAATGATAAGAATAGTAATATCTCACCGGGCCCCTAAAGCTCCGCCATTTTGTCCAGATCCATTAGAAGACCGACCTAAGCATCCATCAATATTTATGATCAAAAAATGAATAATTCATCTTGTAAAGCGCTTCCAACTTGCAGCATTTGTTTGTACGTGTTATGAAACACGCATCAGCTTACCGCATGCGCAGTTAATGCACAACAAATGCGCAACAAATGCGCAACAAATGCGCATTAAATCAAAGTGTCGCAATAAAAATGATACGCGCAATAGATTTAAATAATGCAACAGTGTTATCGATATCATGGCAAAATCGGGTGCTTATCGGCCCCTTCAAATGATCCGAAAGACGCGGAGCCTAATGTCATTTGCGTGATGATATCCGTGTGTACTGTTTTTGTCTAGTAAATGTATTATATGTCTATGTATCTCACATTTTTTCAGGGTTAAAACTAGACTGTACAGTCAAAGGCTTCATGTTTCATTTCATTTATTTCACTCTCTTAAAAAAAACATGTCAAAATATAACATTTCATAATTCAAGATATTGTAAAAAAGATGTGGAGAAATCAAAAAAGCCATAGGCTTGTCGCTGATGGCATGTTAGCTTAATTCCTCAAAATGTGAAGGCATGTTCACTATGAGTAACTAAGAGAACATGTGATTTATGTGAATTTCTTCTTGTGAAAATAAACCTGCTGAATATTTTTACCTACAACAAAAACATTTTTTTAAAGGTTTTGTATTTTGGGATTGTATAAAAAGAATTGATTTCTTCAGCAAAATTGATATTCTAGAACTACGTTATTTCTTAGAAGTAGTTATATGTGCACAAGTAAAACAAGTATTCCCATGCCTGATGTATTAGATAAGTCACCATCCTCAAACTGTATGGTGAAATTTAGCATGTACTTTTACATGTATTAACAATATTGTTTAGAATATATTATCAATTGTAATTGTAATGATTATACTAAGTATGGTTAATGTTATTCTTTGAATGTAACAGGGGCCCATGCCTTGACCGACTGCCCGCTGTGTGACCCAGGATGGTACTGTGACGCTCCTGGTCTTCAGACCCCTAGGGCTCAGTGTGACCCGGGTTATCTCTGCTACGAAGGGGCGTATACTTCCACCCCTACAGATGGAGTCACAGGAGAACTCTGTCCAGCTGGAGGATTCTGTGTTACAGGTGAAGAAGATGAGGATGGTGGTGGTGGTGATGATGATGTTGATGATGACAGTGATGTTGATGATGTTGGTAGTGGTGATGATGATGATGGTGGTGTTGATGATGATGATGATGATGATGATAATGGTGATGATGATGATGGTTGTGGAGATGACAATGGTGGTAGTGAGGCTAATGGTGATGATAGTGGTGATGATGGTGGTTCTAGCTGTGATGATGATAATGGTGGTGGTGATGGTGGCTTACAATCATGGTTACTACTTGTAGGAATAACTGTAGCTGACTATGGCAATGATGTTGATGGTAGTGGTGGTGGTAGTTCTAATTTTTCAATAAAATTTCCCTCTAATTATATGGATCCTCTCAAAAGATGGATACGAATGCTTTATTAATTTTGTTATGGCCTTTGATTTTTCAAAATTTTATTGTTGTAATTATTCTATCTTCTTTCTCTCTCTTTTTTGTTGTTAGGATCTTTCGTCAGTGCACCTTGTCCTCCAGGAACATACAGTAACGTGTCAGGAGCTGTAGATGCACAGGGTTGTGAGGATTGTGACCCAGGATACTACTGTAGCAACGCAAGAACACCTGGTAAGGAAGGTCAAAGGTTACTCTAAGGCCGCATGAAATACTATCTTTAAAATGGAGCCAACCCTTTAGAATAGTTAGCCCAAGTTGAATGGAAAAAAAAGGAGAAACAAATTAATAAAAATATGGGGGGAATAGACAAGTAAAAGAAAGGTATGTATAATTGTAATATGAATGCTTAAAAAGTATGTGAAAATATCATGATGTATGATGTCATACATGGCAAAATCTCTGATTTTTTTTAGTATGAAAGTTTCGCTTTCAAGTTTTCATTTTTCCATTTTTTTCCATTTTGATATCTTGAATACTTAGCTGCAGGAATTCTGAGCCCAAGTATGATAAATATGTGTGTTATAGAAATTTATTGCTTTCAGTTTACCTTTACTTGGTTTCAGTTACAAATCAGACTAGAGCTTTTGGATACAAATGGTCAGTTGGTTAATATTTCATCTTCATTGCACCCATAGAACCCACTGGACCTTGCAACGCTGGTTACTACTGTACCGGTGGCTCCAGTACACCAAACCAAACGGTCACCCAGCCAGGCTATTACTCCCCTGCCGGATCTACCCAACCCTTCCCCTGTGCTCAGGGAACCTACATGCCCTTTGACCGGGCGGGGTCGTGCTTTACCTGCGAGGCGGGATATTACTGCGAGGATGAAGCGATGACCAACATGACCACCTGTCCAGCAGGTAAGGGTTCAAGTTCAATTTTTTATCTTAAATTCCATATAAAATAACACTGATTTACATATATGTACAATGCAAAGAAAAAGGGACATTAAATAAAACTGAGTAATTGCATATCGGAATTTACAGAGTAATCATAATAATTGATCAGGAATTTAGGTATAGCAAAAAAAAAAAAAAAAGAAAAAGCCAGGTGGCTTGTCCAGTAGGCTACCCATTAGTGTAATCCATTATTATTTTGTAATCACTATTACCAAAAATGATGGATCATATTGTTAGAAGACATAAAATCATAACTAACACATGATTTGAGATCATGAAAGGGTTGAAGGTTACCTTAGTTACATGGACATCATGTGATTTTATGTCCCAGCCTAATGGAATGACCAGTATACATAAATGTCTCGCCTCTTCCCTACTCATTTCTCTGCAGGATCCTACTGCCCCGAGGGATCGATCATCTACTCCCTGTGTCCCACTGGAACCTACTCCAACCTGACCTACCAGACACACATAGACAACTGTACCATATGTCCTACAGGCTACTACTGCAGTGATCGCGGTGCCATCCAACCAAGTGGGAAGTGTGCTGCTGGGCACATCTGTTACCTGGAGGGTCTCTATGCCACTCCTGTCTACAACAATGATTCCTCTGATGGTGAGTTTTCGTGTTTATGTAGGGTGCAGTATTGAATAAGGCTTCTTATCATAAGTCTGAGCCCAATTTGACTGCAGCCTTTAGCAGGATTCCTGCTCTGCATCTTTTTGGTCCACTCTCCTCCCATTTCTCCGTAGACAAAACAATGGGAAATCAGGAAAGGCGATGTGAATTCCCATTCGCGGAAAAACCGATAAAAAAACGGATGGATGCGACATTTGATAAGCTACCTATCGCTAATGATAATATTCTGTTCTGCATAGTGCATATCACATTATGATACAAGTTCTCTATGTGCTCCCAAAGGACTTTAGCCTGATCATTCGTGATTACGTTTCTGCTTTGTAAGTTTTCCATGTACCGTTTATCAGGCTATTTCATTCTTAAACTTTGATGCCCTTCTTCACACCAATTTAAAATGACTAATAAACGTTACATGCCCTTCCCAGCTTTAGTCCCATGTGAGCATTTGTGTGCTAGTACTTCATTCCTTTTTTTATAGTGTCCAGTGCCCTCCTTGTTTTGGTGGCATGAGATTTACTGAGCTCATTATATGTGATATGTTGCTATAGCTAACCTCATTATAACAAGTTTGTGCTGCCATAGAATTACATGCAAGTAAACTTTGGACTGTGAAAATATCGTTCTTGTAGCCATTACCTTATAGCAACCTTGTTACAAGTATCTCCAAATTTCCTTGTATGAACAGGTAATTGGAGGATACCTGCCATGCACATACTTGAACTACACTTTCACAGGAAAAACATTGCATTGAACCCATTCGTGACAGAGGGTCCACATTATGTGGTTTGGTCTAGTAACTTTTGATGCAAAGCTCTAAGAATCATACCAAATACATGAGCAGAAAGAGCAAAAAATTCTACACAAACTGTGCCCATTTTTGTTGCATCAATATTTGTTGTTTGATGCTGAAATTTTTTAAAAGGAAAATAAGCATCAAAATCCTTAAATTGGCAATGCGATGAAAATTTTAAAATTACTGTTTTCGCTGCAAATTGGCAACTTTATGACTTCTCATCATACATTCTGTCAATTTATATTATTTCAGATACATGATGTTTTATAGGAAAAATGTAGCAATAAAAGAAAAATGTTGGTGTTGCCAATTTGAAGAATAAAAGCTGATCAAATTAGGCTTTAAATAATTCCTGTCACGAATGGGTTAAAGGAGAGACAGTTATGTCTCTCTATGCAGAAGTAGCTTTTCATCCCTTTTCATGAATGGAATAACCGTTTACCTTCCATATTCTCTGTGTTGTATTAAGGTCAAGTCATTGTGACTTGGGGAGACCAGTGTCACACAGGCCACTACTGTCCTCTTGGGACCACACTAATGGAGGAATGCCCACCAGGAACGTATCTCAACTACCGAGGGGCAGAGTCAGAGGACGAATGTGTCCCATGCAATCCTGGAAAATACTGTGAGACTGCTGGTGCTTCAGCAGAAACAGGTAAATTAGCAACCTTGTTGATTTATTTGCCTCAAAAAACATGCCATGATTTCCTGAGAAGGATATCATCTATGTGTACATACATGTATATGTTACTGGGGCAAATATATATATTTTGCTCTGCTTTCCCCATTTCTAGTATTAGCACAACTAATTCATTTTCAAAATTTATTCAAATATATACATTTTTACCTGAAAACAATCAATCATATTTGTGTGTTACAGGTTGTAGAATGCCTATTGCATATCATAAACAGTTGCTAACTGGGGCAGGCCAAAACGTTTGCCTGATTTAGCAGCACTTAAAAGATGCAATTTGCATTCTGATTATTGAAATACAATAACTTGTTAACACTGTAATGTTATTTGTCACTAATGATTTTACAAAGAACAATGCATTGAATTTGAATGCATTGTGACAGTTGCCTGCTATGTTATGCACTGGCACTCCTGATCTACATGCATTTCCACTTGTTATTCTCCCTAATGATCATCCAATCAAAACACTACTTCTTTTAGTCGTTAAATTGATTATATATCATTACCACTTTTTAGCTGACTGTTTTGCTGGGTACTATTGCCTTGGGGGTGCTATACGAGGTGACCCGTACGACAACGTGACCGGTCAGGTCTGTCCAGAGCGTTATTACTGCCCGATCGGATCATCGACACCTATAGTTTGTGACGAAGGAACATACTCCAACACGACCGGTCTGGCTGAGTGTCGGAACTGTCCTGCAGGGATGTACTGCCAGCCTGACAATGATCCTGTACCATGCCCTCAAGGTAAAAATATCACCATGTCTTGGTATTTTTGTCGAGTCATCGAGGTGGAGTGAGACTAAGGGATCCTTAGCAGTGGCAGTCGGTCTGTCCGTTGTCTAATGGTGATGCTTTTGAAAATTGAATCACTTTGCGACCGTTTGCCCTTTTGGAACCAAACCTGGATGGTAGATGCTCTATAGGGAACTCAATGATAAATGTGAGGCAAAGGTCACTTTTAAAGGTCAAAGTTCAAGTGAGGTCAAATGTTAAAAATTATCTGCAAGTTTCTACTGGGGTTGGTAACTTTCAAACCATAAGCTCATTTGTAACCTAACTTGGATGGTAGATGGCATACAGGTACCTCACTGTCAAAGTTCACGTAATGTGTAGGTCCAAGGTCAAATGGAGTCACATGTTATAATTTCCTTGGAAGAATGACTGCACACGAATGTGGAAATACACATTATGGCTATTGCTTTGCCTGTTTTAGAATAAATGTGTACTAAGTGACCATTTCCAGAAAGGCTACCTCAGAACCATCCTTGATTGCAGGGCCAGCATGTTTCCTGCTTTCCTTCTTGTTTTACCAGTCAATATTTTCTGACAGTTGCCATTTTTTTTATGTATCCAATGCAAAACACTCGGGTGAACCCTTTTCTTTTTATCAGGTTACTACTGTTTGGGTGGATTTGATTCTGGAAACGATCCTCGGCCGTGCTTGAAGGGTTACTTTGGAGACCGAGAGGGGCTGATAGCAGAGGCAGAGTGTATGGAATGCCTAGCAGGTGAGCTACTGGTGACTTGATAATCTTGATAATGAATTTTGGAATGGTTACCAATGTACGAGTTCTAATGACATGATTATGTTTGTGATGAATTTTGGAATGGTTACCAATGTACAAGTTCTGATGATGCGATAATTCTCGTGATGAATTTTGGAATGGTTACCAGTGTAAAAGTTTTCATAACAAGATAATATTGGTGGTAAATTGTTGAATGGTTACAATTGCACAAATTCTTATGAATTGTAAATTACTGCAAAAGCTATACATGTATGGAAAGACAAGGAATGTCATCTTTGAAGACAGATAGGGCAAATACATGGGTGGCCCAGATTATACTAGTTGCTTACATTCACTTATACCTGCTACATGTACTTCACCAGTCTCATTAAGAAACACTGTCTAGAAGGAAAGAAAATATTGATTAATATATCTTTGATGATATAGTCTACAGTCATATCCATAAATTGCACATGAAATGAAATGAAGAGCAACTTGTGAATATACCTTGCTTTTATGTCCTCACACTCATAGTCATTTTTGCCCTTGTACATTTTCCATCCTATTGTCAGGTTACTACTGTGAGGTTGATGGTCTAGCCAACGTGACTGGTCCCATTGCTGCAGGCTTCTATTCCAGGCAGCTGGCCTACCAGGCCGGTCCATTCGATATCACGACCAGTACCGACTATAGCGTCTGTCCTGTGGGGTACTACTGCCCGGAAGGAAGTGGCTACCCAACGCCTTGCCCCAAGGGAAGATTTGGGTAAGTTCAAACCGCATGATTTGGATCAAGGATGAAGAGAATACATTACCAAAATATGTTTTAATACAAAATGTTAAAATATTATACACTCCTAATGTAAGTTAAGACTTTAAATCTTAGTGCATGGGCCATGAACCCTTGTGTGAAAATGGAAATGGAAATGTATGGACATATAAATGTTTAGGAATGAGAATAGGAATGGGAATGGAAATGGACATGGAAATGTATGGAGCGGAAATGGAAATATAAATGGAATTGTATGCAAATGGATGGAAATGGAAATGTATGGAAACGGAAAGGTATGGAAACGGAAATGTATGGAAACGGAAATGTATAGAAATGGAAATGTATAAACGGAAATGTATGGAAACGGAAATAGAAGTAGAAAAATATGGAAATGGAAATGGATGGAAATGGAAATGGAAGTAGAAAAATATGGAAATGGAAATGGATGGAAATGGAAATGGAAGTAGAAAAATATGGAAATGGAAATGGAAAGGGAAGTAGAAAAATATGGAAATGGAAATGGATGGAAATGGAAATGGAAGTAGAAAAATATGGAAATGGAAATGGAAGTAGAAAAATATGGAAATGGAAATGGAAGTAGAAAAATATGGAAATGGAAATGGAAGTAGAAAAATATGGAAATGGAAATGGAAATGGAAAGGGAATAGATCAGGATTTCCTTGTTGATATTTACAGTGCAACCCAGCAGCTTGAGGCAGAGACTGACTGTACTCTATGTACAGTAGGAGAGTACTGTCCCAACACCACGATGACGGGTACAGCAGGACAGTGTTCTCCGGGATGGTATTGCTATGAAGGCTCCACGAAGAGTATGCCTACTGACCCTGCTGAAGGAGGAGAATGTCCAACTGGTGAGAAATTATATAAGGCTAAAATCAATGGTCTTTTTTGTACTATTGACAACCATGGTATCTTGCTTTCATTGAAATGTTGCTGTAATAAAGAGTCATTTGTCTGAAAAAAGTGTACATATTGAGTTTCTGAAGTTGCCTGTTTGCATGCTAAAACCCTGATTATGAACATCTCAACATATTGCCAAACGAAGAACTTTAAAACTTATTTTCCTCTGCAATATTTGCCTTTTTTCCTAAAATTGATAACTGGTATTTTGCTTTCATTGAACTGTCACTCTAATAAAAAGTCATTCATCTGAAAGAAATATACTTGTAAAGTTTCTGAAATTGCCACCGTATGCTAAAACAGTGATTATGAACATCTTAACATTTTGCCAATTAAAGAACACTGAAGCTGATTTTCCTCTTCAAAACCCTTTTTTTATGCATAGAATACAGTTTGATAACTCAAGGAAAACAGACTTGTGCATGCAGATATTTTATTCTTGCTTCTCGTGATTTTGGTATTTGTTAGGGTTCTGAATCAAATGTCTATCCAAACTACAAAAAATTAGGCAGTTGTTATAGATGGGTTGTAGAGAGTAATTTTTGCGATAGAAAAATAGGGAACATGTGAATACTGTACATCGAATCCACTTCCCATGATTCCTTTCTACTTCCAGGTCACTTCTGTGTAGCTGGGTCTGATGCACCAACACCCTGCATCGCCGGCCGCTACAACAACGAGACCGGCCGCTTCAACTGCCGAAGCTGTCCCATAGGGTTCTACTGCACCCAGAACACGACTGTACCCGAGGAGTGTAACGCAGGGTACTACTGCCCTCTAGAGACGGCGACGTGGGATGAACATCCCTGCCCTGAAGGGACGTTCAACAACCTGACGGGAAGGTCTGAGGAGAGTGACTGCATCCTATGTCTACCAGGGTGAGTTTTCTTTGTCAAGGTTTCTAGATTTACTGATCTCTCAAGACTCAAAGTACATCGTGACATCAGTGCACACATTAGTTTTATCTGCATGAAGGATTTCAGTGACCAGCACTGTTAGACATGTACCTGTTAAGTGCTTTAAAACATTTGTGTAAAGGGTGTGTAGCTGCAGATTATTATGAAAGTTATTTTTATCTCACGTCTTTTTTTTTGCAAACACTGTGGCAAGATTAATACAATGGAAACAAGGACGTTGGGACCTTGAAAGTAACCTTGTTTTATCAAAAATCTTGTTATACCAGGATAATAAAACCACATAGATAATAAGAGCTGGGACCAGCAAAATTACCATGTTATATCAGGTATCTCATATTGGAGCTCTTTATAACAAGTTTCCAGTGTATTATCTTCAAAGTTTGTAAAAACATTAAAAAAACAAACAAACAAGATGAGGTTCATGAAGAGGAGGATTGTTCTTCTGTCATGATTTATTCATGTTATTATTCATATCTGCCATCTTTTCAGCACATACTGTGAGATTCCAGGTCTTGCTGCACCTACGGCCGAATGCGACGAGGGTTGGTACTGCATCAACGGCTCGCAGTTCTCTCAACCGAACAACCCCTCACAGGGTGGACGCTGTCCCGTGGGTCACTTCTGTCCTCGAGGTTCCGTCCTTCCAACCTCCTGTCTGCCTGGGATGTACTGTGATGTGGAGGAACTCGCATACCCTGCTGGGAACTGCAGTGCGGGACACTACTGTACTGGAGGTGCAGAGACTGGCAGCCCTGATGGAGTTTCCTCTGGTGAGTTGGACAGATTGATGCTCAGTTTTTCATCTTCATCCTATCTGGGCCAGCAACTATCAAAGAGATATACTGAGTACTATTTTTTCTTAAATTTTCGAGGAAAAATACTTCTTATGAATGATCTTCATGATATATATGGCTTTGGTTTAAAGGCAGTTAGACTATTAAACCATCTGTAGCCATAGCACACATTGCTTGACAGTACGCATCATGCGCTTACTGAGGTGTTAAATTCCTATTTGTATTTTCTCTCCTATCCTTCTTTTGTCTAGGTGATGTTTGTCCAAGTGGTCACTATTGTCCGGAGGGAAGCTCAGAACCGCTGGAATGTCCGCCAGGAACTTTCCTCAATACAACACAAAATGAAGGTAAGGAGGAGCCAACCTTCATGACAATTTCATTTTTAAGGAAGAAGATGATAAACAATTTCAAAGAATTTTGAAGAAAATATTTTCTCTGATGTCCTCATTTGTTAAGATTACTTATGACAGTTAATAGACCCAACTGTATACCATTCTTACACAGCATTACCCCCTCCCACCAAAAGATTAATAATACTTTGTGATTGATTTCTTTAACATTCCAGCCTTGTCAGACTGCCTCGACTGCACGGCCGGCATGTACTGCTCCGGCTACGCCAACAGCCACCCCACGGCCGAGTGCGACGCCGGTTATTACTGCCCCTCTGGCCAGAACACCTCTTCACCTTATGAGTACCGCTGTCCTCAGGGACACTACTGCCCCTTGGGTAGCCCTGAGGCGATCCGTTGCCCCTCTGGGACGTACCAGGATGAGGAGGTCCAGGATGGGTGCAAGACTTGCCCTGCCGGATTCTACTGTGATAACAGGTTGGAACCAGTGGTACTCTATCAGAATTCAACTTGCCCTGAAGGTAAGCTACTACTGCTGTAGTACTCTTAATGATTTAAGATTTGCAAAGCACTCGTATTGTCTATAATAATACTCAAGGGTAAAGAAACATCAAGAAATTACATTCAGATGAAAGCCACAAGACCAATATGAACTGACAATAACCAGATGCAGTAATTGTTTGAGCAATTCCTATAAATGTCAATACAAGTTTTTTTTCATCAGAAACCTTTTTAACATTGATTTTTGACTGATGCACTTGAAATTGCATGTTCATGCATGCATTTCTACAAATTTATAATATTTATGTGCTTTCTTTCCTTCCTGTCTTAGTTTCATCCTTTCTTTGCAAGAGTCTATTATTCATAATATAATAAAGTGTCACACTAAGCATCTTTGTGAATTTTAAGTCAGTATTTTAAACTCACATTTGTTAGATAGTGGCCTGCAATTGAACGTAACTTGCTTTTTTTCCGATGCCCGATGTAGGATCCTACTGCCCTCCTGGTACTCGCTATCACAATGAGTTCAAGTGTCCTCTGGGCACATTCAGCAACGTCACCGGTCTGAACATGAGCTCTCAATGTAGCCCATGTACAGGAGGATTCTATTGTGGAGAGCTGGGTCTGACTGAAGCAACAACTCCTTGTGCTGCTGGGTAAGTCCAGTACCTCGAGTATGACCTGCATTAACATGTTGAAGCTGATCCTGAGGTAACTTGGGCTAGGGTCTGTGGAAAATGTATGCTTATACTGAAAACAAATCATGATTATTGGGTTGAGATATGTTTAAAGGCACATGTACATGTAGTTTCAGCCATTTGCAACCCAAATTAGAAAAGTCCCACTGTAGCCCATGTTCAGGAGATTTTTGTTGTGAAGAGTTAGGTCTAACATACATGTAGGCTACCATCCCACCCACGTGCTGGGTCAGTCCTCTCACACTGAATTGTCTTGATACAAACTGCTGAACTGTTGATTCATTCAACAAATAAGTTTTACAGACTGCAGGTCTTTCCAGTGAAGTTAGATTAACCCAAAGACGCCAGCGAATCACAAAAGCACTAAAGGGTTAAAATCAAAACACTTTGTATCTTTGCCTTATTTTTCATGCAGATACTTCTGTCGGCAGTACGCTGAGATCAGCACACCTAACCAGACAACAGATGCCAACGTCTGTCCAGCCGGCTACTACTGTCCTGAGGGAACCACTGAACCAGAGCCTTGTCCTCCTGGAACCTTCTCTGATGTCATCCAGAGGGAGAGGGAAGATCAGTGTATGAATTGTACTAAAGGTGAGAAAATAATTCAACATGTACAGTTACTACCGCAGCTGAAATTTTTTGAAGGTGCATTGAGTAGTTTTTGTAGCAAATCTAAACTGTGACCTCTAACTGGTTAAATGTTTATGCAAAATCTGTTGTGTGTAGCTGTGAGCCTTGACTGATAGTCCCATATCTGTCTATCCATATAGGCTGTTTCTGAAATGACTATGGTCTCACTGAATCTTATGGTGAATCTTATGAGAGCTGCTACTGCTCATCTCCATCTGTCTCTAGAAAATCTAATTAAGTAGAGAACTGTTAAATTACCATGTCTTATGACCGCAAGTAATTATCAGTATTCCCATTTATGCATATCTGTGTTTCCATTTAGGATGGTTCTGTAATGACTACGGTCTGACCGAGCCGTACGGTGAATGCTATGAGAGCTACTACTGCCCATCAGGCTCATCTAAACCAGATCAGGTGGAATGTCCAGCAGGCTATTACTGCATGAATGGAACCTTTGACCCTACACCTTGTCCAAAAGGTAAGATTCGTAATAAGCCTTCATACAGTGTACCTTTGGGTTTGTTCTACTTATGGTTTCAATGCTTTGTAATTAACTTTGTTATTCTTGATACGTGTAATGTATGAAAGAAGTATTTTGTACCCATTTATTTCAACCCACCCTCCCCCCCAAAAAAAACAACAACCAAGGAGTAAAAAAGCTTTTGATATTCATAAGTAATAATAGAAACGGTTAAAAGAAGAACCAGTGGCCAATGGTTGTATTTACCCATAGTAGTACAGAGCTTTCTTGAGGTCTAAATTAATCATCTTCAATCCTCAAATTGGCAATGAAAAATATTTTTTTCCACACTTACATAGCTTGAAAAAAAAAAATATGGATATAACATAAACCAAAATGAAATATAATTGTAAAATTGAATCAGAAATTGCCAATTTGAACATGGAAATAGTGATTATGTATTATTCACTGCATTGCCAATTTAAAGAGTTTAATGATTAGTAACAGTTAAACTGCTCTAATTCGAGAACACCACACCATACGGCGATGGGAATGGGCTCAAATTTTTCAGTGCATTTTTCTCTTTCTGCTCATGTATGATATATATTGCCCAGCATTCTGGACCAACAGATACTGCAAAAGTGTCTCCTAAAGGTGACACTGTACCTCTATGGGTTAAAAGAATTTAATTCTCAGATGAAGTCAGTAGATAAAACCCCTGGGTCAGATGGGACCCATGTCACTGAATCACATTCTTGCTATTTTTTGTCTGATGTGCTCATCATATCTTTCCTGTCTTAAATCTCAGTTTAATCATAGATACATGTGATTGCTGAATCAGGCGTTACTGTATGATGGTGTTGTTTTTGTGCTTTTTTTACTACAAAAATATTGTAAACAAATCCAAGAGAGGAAACAAACTGGTCCAGACTCACAGAGGAGGTTTAAACCGATCTCTATCAAATTGTGGCAAAAAATGTGCTTTGCAATAAATAAGCTTATAAACAAGAGTAATGTTAATCTACGTCTTTATATTTCCCCTTTAGGTGATGCAGTTTATAATGATTGAGAATCCCATTTGGCTTGCCATATTTAAGTCATTCGTAAAGTCATTCGTAACTTTACAAACAGCTTTATGAAACACCCCCTAGGAGGAGGTTTAAAATATCCCATGAGATAAATCCCTTTTTGTGAATTTGGCCACTTAGTCTGTGTAGACTTATGGTCATTTGTTACAGATGACACACTAATGTGAATACTGGAATGACTCTGTCGATGTGTTTATGTTTCAGGGCGATACTCCAATGACACTATGAAGGCATATGCTACAGACTGCTATCTGTGTTCTGGAGGCTTCTACTGTGAGACAGAGGGACTCACTGAACCTACAGGACAGTGTGGGGAAGGTGGGTTTTCAAAGGCATAGTCCACAAGAAATTTTAAGATTTCCTTTGATCAGGTATTCTCTAACTCTGGTAATGGTATGACATGACATTCTTTAAAAATGAAAAATGAAATAAAATTCAAACATAGTATACTGTGATTGCTTTTGACTGAAAATAAATGATATCTTCCAAGTACTTATGATAGGAGGAAGCATCTTTATACTTGATACCAAGTTATATTCTCACAATTTTCTTGCAAATATGAATATTTTCCCTGCTTTGAAAACTATTAAATGGACACGTGTATGATACATATATTGGATAAATATACCTATTATATGTTATCAGTTTCTTTTGCTGTGTCAGTTTGTTCATTAAAGTAATGTTTTACAACAACAAAAAAAATTATTTAGAAACATTCACATTAGTACATTTTGTGGTCATTTCAGGTTACTACTGCCCACCTGGAACCGTCCATCGGGAGCCCAATGACACCTTCTGTCCGATTGGTCACTACTGTCCAGAAGGAGTGTCCTACCCGATACCCTGTGCTAACAACACCTACGTCAACTACACCCATGCTGCATCCTGTAACCCTTGTCCTGCAGGCTTCCATTGTAAGGCTGTAGGAGTCCAGGAGATCTGCCCTGCAGGGTACTACTGTCCAGAAGGCACAGGTTTGTATCTTTCAGAATAATCTATTTACATTTGTTTTGCCTGGAGTTTGTGGTTTAATGTTCAACAAGCTTATGAAACATGGCCATTGGCCTATAGGATGTTGAAGTTCAAACCTTGTAATATGCTGCTTTTCAGGAATTGATGGTAATGCAGCATGGATACAGGAGATTTGTCCTGTTTGCCACTACTCTCCAAAAGGATTAGGTGGATTGGTCCATTGGAGACAATTATCATTTCCATTTCACTTCATCACATACATGTTTTTACTTTAGTTTGCTTCCTTTTGAAGTTATCTTTGGTTTGGAATTGAGCATGTTTGTTAAATACTCACTTGTATAGTCACTAGCATGCAGCAGCATAAGCCCTTAAATTACTGCCCTTCTCGTGTTCTCTCTAAGCTTGCTGGGGTTATGTGATGAATTTGATTATTTTCAAACTAAATTTTTCTTGCAATCTCATATCCACTCTTTTCAAAAATTTTCTCCATAGGTTATGACATCATGTCTTGCCCCCGTGGTACCTACAGTGACCAGGAAGGCCTGTACGAAGTCAGCCAGTGCCTGCCTTGCTCCGCTGGCTACTACTGCGATGAGGAAAACCTTGATGCGCCTACTGATCAGTGTGACCCGGGTCACTTCTGCGTCTATGGTGTCGACCGCGCCCAGCCTGATGGGAACAATGACACCTGCCCTGCGACGAACAACGCGTCGTGTCCCTACTACGATGCCCACCAGACAGGGTATGGTGGCGTGTGTCCTGTCGGGTATTACTGCCCTCTGGGAACCACCTTGCCTTTACCTTGTCCCAATGGAACATACGCAGCTAGCGAGGGGCTTGAGGAGTGTGTCACTTGTGAAGCAGGTACTAGTCCTATTCACTTGATTGTGAAGTGAACTGGGAAGATGATTTGTGGATATTAAAGTTCCAGTTCTCATCGTGAGCTTATTGGAAAAGTTAAAGTGATGATATACATATAGTTCTTATAAAGAGGAAATAATCTATGAGAATATTACAGAAGCAGTACCCTATGAAAATGGTTGCTCTAAAAATACGCTAATGTTCCAAATATCTGATACCACTTTGTTTGTGTTCCTACATGTACATGTATACATATCAGTGTGTACTGCAGTTTGAATATGCATTTGATATTCAGTATGATTTGCTGACAATTATGATGACTGCAAAATATCGTAGCAGCAAATTATTTCTATTACACTGTAACTACACAACCGTTTACAGAGAATAGCTTCTCAGCAATTGTTTTTCACACGGTAACTAAATGACTAATACTAAACTTGACCAGTAATCAGTGTCATTTGTAATACAAATAATATTTTTGGTGTTTGTTTTCAAGGTTATTATTGTCCCGAGGGCTCATCCAGCTACGATATCAACCCTTGTCCATCTGGTCACTACTGTCCACCTGGCACACATTATGGAGAGCAGTATCAGTGCCAGCGTGGGACATTCAATAACCAGACGATGAGCAAGAATGAATCTGCGTGTATACCATGTACAGGTAAGATGAAGGCATAGGCTCTTATTTCTACAGTTGGACTATAAAGTTAGACCAGGGCCCCGTTTCATAAAACATGTTATCTATAACAAGTTGCAATAACTGTTATGAGCTACTGAAATTCTTGTATCTGATTGGCTGAGAGCTAATTTGTCACAGAAATGTGAAAGTTGTTACTGATAAGTTTTATGAAACAGGGCCTGGATTAGCCTAGTACTCTGTTCAGTGGTTCATTTCCTCTCAGTCTCTATATTCTGTGTCATATTCCACATACTAAAAATCTTGCTGTAGGATTGGTCAAAACTCAATCACGTGATTAAGTGTAGTTTCCCCATCAATCATCACCCGATAAGAAAAATTCTTCAACTCGCAGTGATGGAACTTTTGTGTTTTGCTGATCACTTTAGTCTATAGAGTCACAACGCGTTATCAGTTATTTTCAGAACTCGCGAAATAAAAGTGCGTTGCCACTCTGATTTTTTGTTCCATTTTTCTCTATCACATGCAACTGTAAAATCCTTTTGTGACATCACAATTAGCTTATGCGCGCAAGCAATTTTAGTCATTTGGCCAGCCGAAGTGACATGAACCCCTGTACATCATATTTTTTCTTTCTCGTAGAGAATCTAACATTATTACAGGGTAGTTAATTTTCTTTCTAGAATGATTGCAGATGAGGAATATAAAGCAAATAATCACCTTTTGGTTTCAGGTGACGAGACAAAACTATCACTTCCTCGGCGATCTGGATGTACACGCTATCTTTCCTCAGCTTTGCTTCGGAAAGATAGCTACATCAAGATCGCCTCGGAAGTGATAGTTCGTCCATCACCTTCACCAACGGTCATTATTTGCTTATAACCTACCATAATTTTTTTAACAGAATGAAGAAGCAAAAATTAATGCAGACATAAAATTACAATTTTCTTTCATGATGACTTTTGTTTGTTTGGTCATTTGGTCAGGTATGATTATGTAACATAATAGAGGGATAACATTTAGTTTTCCATAAATCAGTGCACTAATTGTGTCTCTCAGTTTGGGTTTAAAGGTGGGACTAGTCATGTGTGTTACACTTTCATGCAAATACTGCTTAGAAGTGCATGTACACTGGAAATGTATAATATTTTTACTCTAATAATAATTCATCTAACACGCAACGTCCTTTCTTCTTTATTCCAGCTGGCTACTACTGCCCTAGCCCCGCCATGGTATGGCCCATGGGCGAGTGCGAGGGGGGCTACTACTGCCCCGGAGGGGACCATGACCCCACCCCATCCACCTACTGCACCATGGGTTACTACTGCCCCCAGGGGTCGGTCTTACCCCTCCCCTGCCCTGGTGGGGAGTATTGTGCTGAGGACATGATGAGTAACACGTCTGGGTTGTGTGATGCCGGTTACTATTGTTACTCTAAAGCTGTTACACCAACGCCTAATGATGGAAATGTTACAGGTAATTTGAAATGATTTAGTTGTGATGCACCTGTTGTTGAAAAGAATTCAGTCTTGGGTCAGTGAAAATCTACTGCTCGTGAAAGATAATGCTGGCATATGCTATAGGAATTTTTCAAGAGAAACTGACTTATTGTTCATTATTTTCTACAGATATGAAACCAAAATTCTTGGCAGCATGAACTTTTAACCCTTATAAAACTACCTCTTCAGGGTAAGAACCTCCTTGTGAATTGCAAAAGTTAAACTTTTGTTTGGCTTTCGCGATTCACAAAAGTAGTTTCTAATGATTCACATTTCTCATGTTATTAGTTTTAAATTCATGTCATGAAATTTTCACTAATCTCAAGCACTTGCAGATTTTCTTGGTTGGTACTGTAGACTCATTCAGGCCAGCAACATTTTTAACGAACTCGAAATCTTGCTGAAAACCATATATTTTGAATGAAAAAAAAACCAATATAACTTTTACCATGTTATGGAAGAGATGGGCGATATGAAGGAATGAGTGATTTAAGTTTTTGAAGTGACTGGTAGATATAAAATTTAAAAGTGTCTCGACCTTTTCTTATCCATTCTTCCCACTCCCTACCCCCCCCCCCCACAGGTGACGAATGCCCCATGGGTTCATACTGTCCCATGGGCAGCGACTCCCCCATCCTGTGTGACGCCGGCACATTCCTGAATAGTACCCGCAATGACATGGAATCAGACTGCCTAGACTGTATACCAGGGTCGTACTGCGCCGGTAGTGGGAATGTGATACCGACAGACGAGTGCTGGCCTGGTTACTACTGCCCTGCAGGACAGAGGGAAGCTACACCAGCTGAGTATAACTGCACACTTGGTGAGTGTTGTAAATCAGTTTACTTTGTGGCCTGAAAATTTTTGTAATTTTCAACAATTTTTGTGGTTTGATTATGGCCCATATTTTCATTTTTATAATAATAATGATAATAATCTGTTCTTGTATAGCGCGTATCACATTATTATCTAACGTCTCTGTGTGCTTCTAAAGGACTGTGGATATTATTACCCTGGCTTTAGCCCGGCAGCCATTACAGCGCTCAAACATTTCAAGGAATTAATTCCTGCTAGGTACCATTCACCTCACCTGAGTCGAGTGTGGCAAATGTAGATTGTCTTGCCAAAAGACATTAGTGCTGCGTCAGGGATTCAAACCCTGTACCTTGCGATTCACAGTCGGGAGACTTATCCACTAGACCCCAACACCTCTTTTCTGTATGAAATTTGATAGGACAGATAAACCTTGGGTGTTGCCTATTTTGTGAATACTGTATGATTTACAGCATATAAGTTGGTTCTTAATTGAAAATCATGGGAGTTTTGCAACACAGATGTTCGTGTACGTGTTAGATGTATGTCCTTTTGAAATCCTCTCTTGGCATGTAACTGAAGGTGTTTGCATATTTTGGTCTAGATTGCATTCATTTACACTTTTTTAATATGAATGTTGTATTGAACTTGAAAACATTTGTGCACATGTCGTGATAGTGCAAAGACGAGCTTAGGCTTTGAAATCATAGAACTGCGATACTGGTGTCCTTTATTTCATCATTATGAACACAGTCAAAAATTATATCCATTGCTCCCCCTAGGTCATTACTGCCCTAGAGGAAGCCCTTCACCTATCCGCTGTATTTCCGGTGAATACCAGGATGAGGTCGGTCAATCAGCATGCAAGGATTGCCCTGTAGGCTTCTTCTGTGATAGTACCGTGGAGCCAGTTGTACTCTACAATGATTCTTACTGTCCACAAGGTAAAGTATTACTATGCATTTATCAATCCTTGTATTTGGAGTAATGTGAGTCATTTGAATGACTGGAACTCAATGTTGTCAGTACTGTAATTAGGATTTAAAGTGAATCATCACTCAGTGAGATAACTTCCAAACTGTACTCCTTAACATGGTTTTCATAATACATGCCTAAAGTAGCTACCACTGTTGGTGACAGTTTATCCAAATCATTGATTTCATTAGATTCCTTTTAAATCAATTGGAAGATGTTCCCCATCAAAAATTTTAAAATTAGTTAATGTTAAAAGTAGCTACCATGTTTGTTAATAACAGATTTGGAGACAGTTTATCCAAATCAATGATTTTAGTAGATTCCTTCTAAATCAAATAGAGCTTGTTCCTCATCCAAAATTTTCTGCACCAGGGCGCAGGGTGCTACTGCCCTTTAAATGCCTTCAGGGATCCTTCAGTAACATGACTCCATGAAAGAGTACAGATTTCATAGTCATGCAGGCACTTTTCCACACATCATGAGATATAGTGATTTTTCTTTCGGCTCAAAACTCTCCATGCAAACTTAGTTTTATCATTTCTTGTCCGTGTACATGTAGGATACTACTGTCCTTTGAACACCGAGTATGCTACACAGTATCCCTGCCCACGAGGAACCTTCAACAACCTCACTCACAGGACTGAGATAGACGATTGCCAACCCTGCTCTGGAGGATACTACTGTGATCAAGAAGGACTTGAGGAACCGGTTGCTTCTTGTACAGCAGGTATGGTCTTAGGACAAATGATCGATTGATTAGTTGGTATGATTGGGTTTGGTTCGTTGGTTGATGGCAGCTCTGGAGGCAACTACTTTCATCAAGAAGGCTTTTAAGAACTGGATGCTCTTTGTACTGCAGGTACATGTATGATCGTGGGGCAAACTGTTGATTGATAACTAGGTCTGGTTGGGTTTGGG
The DNA here is from genome assembly GCA_029962745.1 of Echinometra lucunter. Taxonomy (NCBI): domain Eukaryota; kingdom Metazoa; phylum Echinodermata; class Echinoidea; order Camarodonta; family Echinometridae; genus Echinometra; species Echinometra lucunter. The sequence continues at coordinate 27,336,936 of CM057162.1, read as the reverse complement.
TTGTTGGTTGATAGCAGCTCTGGAGGCTGCTACTGTCAACAAGAAGGACTTGAAGAACTGGTTACTCCTTGTACTGCAGAAATAGGGCAAATGGTCTAGTCGGGTTTGGGTGGTTCGTTGATAACGGGCCTTTTCTCTTAAAAGTGTCGTTAAGTGTAAGTTCGTTGACATTCCAATGAAATTCGTGTCAGTTGTACACCACATGTCTCTATGGGTCATCCGGGAACTTAGACTTATGACAGACAGTTTCAAGAAACAGGACCCATGGTGATATTTGTTGTTGGTTTAAATGGTTAGTTTCTGAGCTGAAAACAAATCTGCAGTGCTGAATACTGCCAGCCCTGCCTTTTTTCATCAGGAATGATTGGTGAGCAAGAATGTTAGTTTTAGTTGGTACATGTAGCTTGGGTAAGGTGTTATGAGGCATAAGTCGTTGTCCTGGAGTTGAACCAGATAAACATCTGATAGAGCGTGTTCATATCTTCAGAACTTGTAACTATTGCCTGTAAAATGAATGATAATCTATGACTTAATGATCAAAGAAATAGAAGAGATCTAGAAACTGCAGAAGATGATTCAGATTCTGTATTTCAGTTTAGATTATCTTTCAGAACTGCAGAAGAACATTTTGCTATAGAAGATGATAACTTTGCTAATTATGGTTATTGTTGGTATTACCATTGTCATCATTTTCACCAATTATCAGGTTATTACTGCAAGTCAGGATCCAACTCCTCCACACCGACCTACGACGATGACAACAATGAATGTCCAGTTGGTCACTTCTGTGTCCAAGGCTCTGCCCAACCCCAGGCTTGTCCTCCAGGCACCTATAATCCATCGGTCAGACGTGAGGCAGTCGGCGAGTGCCTGAACTGCACTGGTGGACGCTACTGTCCAGACTACGGCATGAATGCAACAGGACCTCTGTGTGATGCTGGTAAGTGGTTGTTGTTGATATTTCTTATGCTTCAATACTGTTCTTCAGTCTGTAATAGAGGAAATGTCTTTAAAGCCCACCGCACATTATACGATCCGACTGCGACCTGATTTGTAAACAAATGGCATTTTGCATTAAATATGAAAGTTTAAAGAAGTAAGATTATCTTATTGAATCTTGGAAAATTGAATCTTGGAATATGATAGGAATATTAAAATTAAAATTTTGGTTATCTGCAAGCCTTGTGGTCGGAGTAAAAGCCAAATCAGCTTCAAATCATAGCAGATCACAGATTGCTATGACGTCACTACGATTTGGAATGGAGTTCGGGTTTATTCTTAAAGGGAGACTCACAGTATCCTGGGATTTCGATTTCTGTATTCATACAACTATTCACAACTTTGATTGTTCAGATTTACATGTTTAAATGTTCACATCAAATGCTTTAACAAATTTTTCCAAAATATGATCGCAGACGGATCGTATAGTGTGCGGTGGGCTTTAGCCTGTTGCCTCCCCTTGTTGTTTACTGATTTGTAAATTCTGGCAGAGAAAGGAAATGAATAAATTTTTCCCTCTTTTCTTGACTCTGCCTATAGAGGGAGTTGTTAATTAACCCATTCGTGACAGGAATTATTTAAAGCCTAATTTGATCAGCTTTTATTCTTCAAACTGGCAACACCAACATTTTTTTTATTGCTACATTTTGCTTATAAAACGTCATGTATCTGAAATGAATATAAATTTACAAATTATGATGAGAAGTCAAAAAGTTGCCAATTTGCAAGGGAAAACGGTGATTTTAAACTTTCTATCACATTGCCAATTTAAGGATTTTAATGCTTATTTTCCTTTAAAAATTTTCAGCATCAAACAACAAATATTGACGCAACCAAAATTGGCACAGTTTGTGTAGAATTTTTTGCTCCTTCTGCTCATGTATTTGGTATGATTTTGAGGGCTTTGCATCAGAAGATATTAGGCCAAACCACAAAATGTGGACCTCTGTCACGAATGGGTTAAAATCATGTTTGACTGTACTTGTTCTTCAGGTTTCTATTGTGAGTCTGGAGCGGATGTTGCAACCTTTGAGCAGTGTCCTCCAGGAAGCTACTGCCTACAAGGATCTACCCTGCCTAGTCTCTGTGATCCAGGCTCTTGGTCAGATCAGCCACGTCTTACTACCCAAGATGAATGCTACAACTGTACAGGTAATTATCATATACATTACAAAAGTTTATCCATGTTTTCTTAGGCTAACATGTAAGTTAGATGCTTCTTGTTTTGCAGAGAAGTGAGGAAGAAAGAAAGGGTTGAACCTTTTAAAGTCTGGTCATATCGGTGTCTCTTATGTATTAACTTTAATTGGGGGGTAGACATTATGTACATGTACATTACATGGTAGAGTGTACATGTGTGTGCACAGTCATGCATATTGGAGATTGTTAACCCATTCATGATAGAGGTCCACATTTTGTGGTTTGGCCTAATATCTTTTGATGCAAAGCCCTAAAAATCATAGCAAATACATGAGCAGAAAGAGCAAAAAATTATACACAAACTGGGCCCATTTTGGTTGCGTTAATATTCGTTGTTTGATGCTGAAATTTTTTTAAAGGAAAATAAGCATTGAAATCATTAAATTGGCAATGTGATAGAAAGTATAAAATCACTGTTTTCCCCTGCAAATTGGCAACTTTTTGACTTCTCATCATAATTTCCATAAATTTATATTCATTTCAGATACGTGACATTTTATAAGAAAATGTAGCAATAAAAGAAAATGTTAGTGTTGCCAATTTGAAGAATAAAAGCTGATCAAATTAGGCTTTATAATTCCTGCCACGAATGGGTTAAGGTATAAGGACTAACCAAAGCTTCAACACATTGGTCAGGTTCTAGAAGCTTCCAAAACTGAATTAAACCTGTTAGAGGCTGTAGTTTTTTTTTATTTGTACTCCCTGTAGCCTTTGCTCTATCACATGCAGTATACTATCACTTACTTTGTCACCTACATAAGTATGTAGTGCATACATTCTTCCCTTTTTGCTGTTAGATTGTTATCATGTCAGATACATTTATCAAATGGAATATTTATATCAAGGAGTGCTAAACACAATAAGTACATGTACCATAGCATGTACAAATACAAATTTATGAGAAAAGAAAAATTACAGTCTCACAGACTTAAATCAAACTTCCTTCTCTACCGTGATCCTGTCCCACAGCCGGTTTCTACTGTCCATCCAGCGGTCAGACTGCAGCCACTGACCAATGCTGGGGTGGCTGGTACTGCCCCATCGGTCAGAGCCAGCCTAACCCTCCGGACTACCTCTGTCCGATCGGTGTCCATTGCCCCAACGGCAGTGAGATCTACCTGTCCTGCCCCAGTGGATCTTATGCTAACTATTCCGGAGCTTCAGAGTGCCATGTTTGTCCTGAGAGGTACTACTGCACCCCTGTTGGGCCTGCTAATGCCTCCTTGAACGCCCAACCTTGCCCACTGGGCTACTATTGTCCTGCAGGTAAGAGATAAATTGGTACTGGGAAAACGTTTTTAGTGCATGGTCAGAATGCATCGATGAAATTCATTTGTAGTCATGGACATGGTGTGTGTAAGAAACTACTAATAAATCATCTGGAAGGTTTGGTTATGTAACATAGTATTATCAAGTGTTGGAATCACCAAAATGTTAAGAAAATGGACCTACTAGGGTAATCTAGGGTTTAAATTTCATGAAATGAAAAGTGGATGAATGCATACTCTGACACTTCTGATACATTCAGGCTCTTTAGGCTTGATGAAGTACAGAACATGGATCTTAACATCTATGGGCCCCTTTTTAGGCTGATTGATTTAGACAATTCTTCCCTTTTTTTCGGTACATAGAGAAAAACTGTGTTCTGTATCCTTTCTTATGTTTAGGTACTGGTCTAGACTGGCAGCCATGCCCTGCTGGTACATACAGTGCTGATGAGGGATTGGCCAGACAGGGAGAGTGTCTGCCCTGTGATGGTGGGCAGTACTGTATGGGTTCTCACCTCACAGAACCAACAGGCAACTGCTCTGCTGGTAAGGAAAATTTACTTAATCGTTAATTTCATCAAAATATCTCTGTTCAAGAGATCTATTTTCGATTGTGAACCACTATTAGGAAATTGCTCGGTCTCTTGATTTTCCCCTATAATGAGTGCAGTATTTGAAAAATATTCATTTAGCTTTAGGAATTACAAGTCTTGCATTATATGTATAAGTACATGTATGCCATCAATCACCTTCAGAGAACTGTTCCCCAGGGTGAAAATATTGAGAAAAAAAATTATTCTTACAAACTGCTCTTTGATCTTGGACCTTGTTTCAAGAAAACTCAGAAGGAATTATATGATTTAACAAGGGATTTGGTTGATTGAGGATTCAATTACAACGGGATTCTAGAACGTCATCTTGGTGTGATCCTGGCCCTTCCTTATTACAAGACATACTGCATATCAGCAAGCATGAGCTTATATCATGTGCAGTCAGATAGAATTTTAAATTGAATTCAAGAACCAGTGGACTTTCCTCAAGACACACTTGATAACGTGATAGTCCTAAACTTGATTCTGTTACAAGCAATTGATTTCACTTAAATTCATTAGCATATGCCTTTTTCTTGATATCGCTCAAATGTTATAACTTTTCTTTCTGTTCCAGGTTACTACTGTACATCTGGTGTTGATAGACCTGATCCAGGAGCAGACAATGAGACATTGGTCAACTCAACATGTGCTTGCCCTGAACAAACCTACTTTACTGGTAAGTCTCTTTTTTGGTTTCCAGTATTATCTTGGCTTTTTACTGTACCATGTCACATAGAATGACCCTTGGAAATACATTAAGAGAAATGCAAACTCTTCAACTTCCTTCAAGGGCAACCTTAAATCACATTTGTTCACTAGCAGGTACTAGGTTTGAAGACAGACATTTTCTTTTTCTTTTCTGTGTTGTAATGTCGTTAGGCATTCTTTGTTTATCTGTATTTTTAAATTTTTTTTTCATTTTTAAAGCGCCTTGAGCATTTAATCAAAATGGAAAAGATGCTATAGAAATCCTATGTATTATTATTATTACTGAAAACTCAACTTTTACAGCTATCGTAAATTACAAATTTCAAGTTTCTAGTTTCACCCTTATTTTCCACATTCCATTAAAAACATTCCATTTGACAGAAACAATATGGACAAACATATGTATGTATATTAAAAACAGTGCATGAGTAACATGAAAATGTGGAAGGGAACTGCATAGGTCATTGGCCTTTCAAGGCAGAACACTAGCAAGTATGTAAAAAACACAGAATAAAACTTAATCAAAACAGCAGAGTGCAATCAGAATGAATATGAACACCCTCAAGAGCATAAAATTGGATGACCTGTCCATTGTTCTTTTGATCAGGTGAAGGAGGGATCTGTCCGAGCGGTCATTACTGTCCTGAGGGGTCGTCCCTACCAATCCCTTGTGAGGCTGGATCCTACAACAGCCTTGAACAGCAGGCTGAATGCACGGTGTGTCCTGAGGGTTACTACTGCATGGCCAATGCAACAGAGTTCGCTAGTACGCCATGTCTGCCAGGTATGTAGGAAAGTCTACTCCTTCCCTGAGAAAACCAAGAGAAATTGTTACACTGATAAGTAGTGTGATACATGTTGAAAGGACACACTCCTTACATAAGGGTGAATGTATGGTACATGTATGTCCTTATAGGTATTACTGCATGGCCAATGCTACAGAATTTTCTTGTACACTGCGTCTACCAGGTGGGTGTATCAGTTTGAAATGAAACACAGGAGCCCAAAGCAATTTCACTTGGAAAGCTCCTAAATAAGTCTAACTAGAAAAGAGGTCTGTTAAAAACAAAATGAAACCTTGCTTGTATAACAAAAAATCCAAAAGAGCTCCTGTGATGGAAAAGAAAATGTATGAGGGATTACACTTCAAGACATATAAAGAGAAATGAGTTTGTTTGAATGCAAGTGAATAAATTGACCCCCCCCCCCCCCAAACAAAACAAAACAAAAAAACAAAGATGACATAGTGCAAAATCTCATTCCAAATAATGGTCCTGATTGTTTGGAAAAAGGTGTGTGTAACTTTTCGAGTTGTGCGAAAACAAACTTTTTTATTTGGGAGACTTGAACCTGACAAGAGTTACAGATACATGAGGCAGTGTGTAATTCATATCATGACCATGTATAATTCTTCACCTCATTATTTTTCATCAGGTCAGTACTGCCCCAACGGAACCACCCATGCCTATGAGTTCCGTTGCCCGCCCGGGACCTACCAACCCCAGTACAATGCCAAGTCCATGGACGAGTGCCTTCCCTGCCCCGGTGGCCGCTACTGTGCCGGGTACGGGAACAGTAACTACACCGGAGAATGTGACGAGGGTTGGTACTGCACGGAGAGCGCCTACACACCGAACGGGACAGACAATGGTGGAGAATGCCAGCCAGGGTTTTACTGCCCGATGGGTAAGTGATGCGAAATATGGGGATTAGGGTCAGGGTCATGTTAGGGTTAGGGTTAGGGTTACTTGTTTGATGAGGGATGGTACTGTGCAGAGAACACCTACACGCCAAACAGGACCAGCAACAGATGGGAGTGCCAGTCTGAATTCTACTGCCCAATCGGTAGGTCTTCTGAATATGGGTTACAATTTTCTTCTTTAAATCTGCTTTGCATTGAGCATGGAAACTCTTCTTACAAATCTGTCAGTGGAAGTTTATGTGATTCTGTTAGCACAAAGTAATCATAAAGTTCAAGCTCTGATCTCATTGAATATGTCATCTTTCAGAGTATTTTGCCCTGTCTTACATGCATGTCAACATTTGCAACTCAACTGTAATTGCCTCTCAGTTGCAACATTGTACAGTCATGAAATAGAAATTAGACTTTGGGTTTATGATTTACTGGAAGACTAGTGATAGTTTTGCTCAATTTCAGTTTCTTTAATTCAGCACCTGGATTGTAATGAAAAGGCATAAATCTCACTATGAACATGATGGATAAAGAAAGCGGACAAAATAAACAACCCCTAATTCTACCCTTCACAATAGTTCTGGTAGTCAAAAGAACATCCCTTCACTGCTATTGTCTAAAATATGTGAAACAGGTGTCACATGCATATTCACCTGGAACTACATGATTAAACATAATAGCTGTGAAGGGATGTTCTTTTGACTACCAGAACCATTGTGAAGGGTAGAATGAGAGGTTGTTTATTTTGTCCGCTTTCTTTGTCCGCCATGTTCATATTGTCTACTACTCTTGTAAATATATATGTCTAGGTATATGTACATGGCAACCTTCATATTCTAGTCTCGTGCACAGAATCAGTGCTTTTGTATAGAAAGGAATATGGTGTATAAAAATCAAATTATTCCGCATCTATTTGTTTCTCCATAACTAAGCCTTCTCATTAATCTTGAATCCTGTCCCCCAGGATCTGACGCCCCTGTGCCATGCACCCCTGGTTACTACTGTGACATTGCCGGCCTCCCCGCCCCCACCGCCATGTGTGCCCCTGGGTTCTACTGCACTCTTGGGGCAACCACCGCCACACCCCTGGACGGATCGACCGGTGACGAGTGCCCTGCTGGTTTCTACTGTGGGGAGGGATCTGCCTACCCTCTAGCCTGCCCGCTAGGCACCTACAGCCCGTCATTGAGGAATGAGAATATCACAAACTGCCTGGATTGCACTCATGGACAATATTGTGGGGATCACAATCTTACAGCACCCTCAGGTGAGCTGAAAGAGATAGGATTGTAATTTGAATGTTTACCTTTGCATCGCATCAGTTTTGTTCTTATTCCCCTGAAACACTGATTTTTATATCATGTAATCATATATTATGAAATCTCAGCTCCAGGTGTAGGTGAGAATTACAATGGATGGTGCAAATGTTGTGAATTCTGTTTTTAAGTTTTTAGTATTAACAACTCCAATGTAAAATCAATTTGTAGTAGACTTGTATTGAATAGAACTGTTGCTCGGATAGCGCCATAATCATTTACTTGGACGGTCTGTGTGCTCCATAAGTTTTCACCATCATTATTATTATTATTAATATTATTATACAATGTTTGGGGGATTTTTAATGAGGTTTTGCACCATGAAGACAAATCACATCACACTTGCATTCATGCGTTTCAGTTTCTACTCATGACGTGAACCTGTCAGGTTTTGTAAGGGATGGATAGAGGAAACGCCGTGGATGTAGTAAGTCAGTAAGAGACGGAAAGAGAAGCAGAGAAAGCAGTACACTTAAGAGTCAGAGAAAGTATCAATCAAGAAAAGGAAAACAGATGAGAGCTGTTAAGATGTCCATGTGACTTTACGCTATTTCATCATTATTTTAAAAAAAAATCATATTTTGATGTTAATGTCATTTTTTGTAAACCTTCAGGTAACTGCAGCCGTGGATTCTACTGCACACCCGGTCAGGAGGTTGCTGATGCTGTTCCTTGCCCTGTTGGCTACTACTGTCCCGAGATGACCTTCGACCCCATCCTATGTCCAAGCGGAACTTATCAGACGGAGGAAGGACAGTGGACCTGTGATACATGCCCACCGGGATACTACTGTGACAAGTAAGGAATATTGAGCTGTGTAGAAGATACTGGCATACAGAAAGTGAGAGAAATATATGTAGAGCAGGAGAAAGAAATAAAGAAAGAAAGAAAGAGAGAGAGAGAGAGAGAGAGAGAGATACTGTATAAGTTGAAATTTTGCTGTGGTTTAATTTTCACTAATTTTGCGATGATGTCCAAGCTCAAATTTCCACTCAGTAAAATGCCTATAGATATTCAAGTACAGAAACATAATTCAAAACGTGGAAAATATAACTCATTTGATATGTCAAATCACATACATTTTATCATTTTGTCCATTCCACAGTTCTAACGGTGTTGTAACAGCAAACATCACATGCCCAGCTGGTTACTACTGTCCAGCAGGGACTACCAGGGCTGATGAATTCCCCTGCCCTAAGGGTACCTATGGCAATGATACAGGATATGCCCAAGAATCACAGTGTACCGCTTGCACAGGTTGGTTCGTCTCTCTTGTTGTTATCAATAACAAGTCGCAGTAACTGTTATAAGCTATGGAAATCCTTGCATTTGATTGGCTGAGAGCGAATTGGTCTTAGAAATGTTACAATTGTTACTTTTTATGAAACAGGTCTGGGCTCAGGGCCCTGTTTCGATACATTGTATCTGTTATAAGCTACTGAAATCCTTGCATCTGATTGGCTGAGAGCAAATTTTGTCGTAGAAATGTGACAGTTGTTACTGATATCAATTTTTATGAAACAGGGCCCTGGTAATACTTAGACATTAGCCAGAAGCCTCTATGAAAATTAACATGACGGCAATTTCAATACTTGTCGTATTGATTACATCATATTTGAATTATATAATGCCATTGCAATGTGTCTACATTATAGTCAAACCTGCCTTAGCGATAGAAAGACCATAAAGAGCACAAATTTGGTTTCCCTTACCTTTTGGGGAAAGTGAGTGAATTTCTTATCAGTTCGATAATCTCCAAATCTGACACTAGACTTCTGTTTATACACAACTAATCTGACTCTTCCAGTTGCTTTGGAACAAAATTCACTTTATGATCGCTTGACGAGAACTCCAGTTTATCTTTAAAGACATTGGTTAACATTGTTATGATTTAAAAAAATCTTGTTCTGTTACTTGGGATAAATGGGATAAACATAAGGGTTATAGTGTAAAAATACCAGTCTGAAAGTTTCAAAGTATAATATCCACAGGAAGTATTTTTAAATATAAAAAATGTGAACCAATGTTTGAAAAATATACGAGGGTCCGTTGCACAGAATAGACATAAGGAGTGCGCATGCGCGTATGACTCACCTTACCGTACTGTGTGTATTGGCGTATCACGCGGCGGGAGGCACATAACGGCATTTTCAAATTCAAGCAAAGTGGTCCTCTTAGTGATTGTCTCGTGAGATGAAGGATAATAAAATCGCAGTTTGCGTCTAACTTACACTTTTTTATTCCAAATTATGGTTGGTTTCAGGGTTTTTGAGTACAAATACAAGTACTCATACACATGTTTCATCTTAGTTTGAGAACTTTTTAAATCAGCTACTCACAAAGTTAGCCAATGCCTTTAATATACCATTTGTGATTCTCTTTTAGGTGGTTATTATTGTGAGGAGGTGGGACTAACATCACCCAGTGGCCTTTGCACTGCTGGTTATTACTGCAGACAGTATGCCAACACCTCTACGCCTCAGCTTGGTTATGATGCTGATGTTTGTCCTGCAGGTTAGTATATGTAGATACAGTCCCAAAGTCACAAAACAAGTTGAAACCGTGGGGTGGTTTAAACTCCCTTCTGGGTTCTTTAAGCGTATGTGTGCTCTGGTCCAATTATATATTTTTTTATTAAAGTGTGCGCTTATTTACGCATATTTTAGTATCCTTGTTGAGGTTTAAACCTTACCCATTATTTAAACTTCATATGTGAATTCTGGCCTGTGAGTGCTTTTTCTCGCTCTGGGTGCCATATTTACATCAACTTTGGCAATCAAGCTGTTCTACAACCCTCTGTTTCTAGCCTTCCCCAGTAGTTCCATCCCTTGTCTTTAACTTCTCTATCCTCTAGCCATCTCTGCAGACTATTCATCCATAACACCCTTCTCCTTCCCCTACTCGTTTTTCCCTCAAACTTTCCCGTTTGTACTAGATTCTCCAATCCTCTATTTCATGTTAAGTGTCCCATAAATCTCATCTGTGGGATTTGTATCTCGTTGATCAGCTTTCTTGAGTGCTTTACACAGTAGAAATCTGTACCGACTGCAGAACCAAAATCTTATGTAATTATGGAACAAACTCCTTGAATACTTTGATCAGTCTTCAAATGTTTGAAATGCCATGCATAAAAGTTTCTTGGTGGAGCACTTCCAAAGATTGTAGGTGTGAGTTTGAGGCCTGATGCTTCCTAGTGTGCCCTGAAGCAAGACCTTTTATGTGCATTGCTTCTTTTTACCCTAGTTTTTAAATGGTTACTTGTTAAGCATCAAATTTCATCATGCCTGGATTGAGCATTTATGTTGGTACACCTGTGAAATGAACCCAGGCTTGATTTTTCCAAACGAAAATGAAACATACATGTAGGCTATAAATGCTGAATCTCATTGCAATTCAGCATTAAGACATCTTCTCTAAAGTTTGATGTTGTTGTTGTATGAAAGAACGTGCCTGGAACACAAAACGGAAAATTATTGAAAATCATATTTTTCACACAATGATTGATAATTTCATAGGTAGCATGTAGACCTTGTAAATTAACATGCGATCTTCTTGTGGTATGATCTTTGCTAAAATTCTATTCCAATATGTCAAAATAAACATGTTAATTTTTGCATTTTTGTATTTTGCGTTCCGGACGTGTTCTTATGCACAAAGACATTAAACTAAGAAGCCTAAGCGAGATAAAGTGATTTGATCAGTTATTTCATTCGAAAGATATAGATCACAAAGAAATTATCATCATTTCCCATTTTACTTTGTCTGTCAGGTTTCTACTGCCCTGAAGGGACTGCAGAGCCATATCAGTGTCCCGCCGGAACATTCAGTAATCAGATGGGTCTACACAATGTTACTCAGTGTACACAGTGTCTGGCTGGGTACTACTGTGAGAGTGTCAACCTCACTGACACTGAAGGTAGGGTGTAGATATGGTGTTTTGTGTCAAAAAGCAGCAGTTGTGCATGTTTTCTTTTTTTTGTGAGTGCGAAAGGTTGCTTTGAAAGTATGGTGTAGATGTGTGGTGTAAGTCTACTTGTGGCTGCTGTTAGTACATGTTTCATTGTCGATGTTTTCTCTTTCCTGGACTTTGCCAAGAGGGTTACTACTGCCCCCTAGGATCATGAGGACACACCCAGATCCTTTGTCAGAAATTGACTACTATGTCACTTTATGGTACTGTTGTCCTGAAGGATCAGACATGTCCCTCCTGCCCTGGTTACCTTCTTCCTCATCTATCATTGTCAATATTTTCTCTTTCCAGGACTTTGCCAAGAGGGTTACTACTGCCCCCTAGGATCCTCGTCACGCACACAGATCTCTTGCACCATGGGTCACTATTGTCCTGAGGGTTCGGACACACCCACTGGCTGCCCAGAGGGTACCTTCAATCCTTACCCAGGTCAGGTTGAGGAGGATGACTGTACACAGTGTACCCCGGGAAGCTACTGTGAGACACAAGGTTGGTATACTAATATTAAGCGGCTTTAGCCCCTTAAGACAAGATAAAATGACAAGCAAAGTACGTCTCATATTTCTGTATCTTTTTAACACAAATACATGTCTTGTAAATGTACATGTAAATGTGTTATGAGCCTTTATTTTGTGTGGATACATCTTTTATTAAATAGTTTATTAGGCAGCTGCTGTTTTTCTTTTTATGTGTGACGGTGAGTACCTACTGGCACTGGTTGTAGTTGAAAAAGCATCTAAAATTCATTCTGAATAGTCTGTTATTGAGTATATAAAAGCCATATATCATTATGAGGTTTTAAAGATAAAGGCGAGTTCTGGTCGTGAGATTGAATTGTGAAAGAAATTGTCTCAAAGAAATTGAGAAAGTTTGATTATAAAGCACTTAAGAATTGTTTGTATGCTGTAAGCTTTTGGAATCACCAAAATGATAAGAAATTAACTTGGTTCTGCTGATAGTCACATGCTTTGCACACAGAAATGCGTGTACGAGACTGCACACAAATGTTCGGCCCGAATATTTCAGCTGGTTTTTTGTCACATTTTAAATGTCAGGGCATTTGAGGAACAATCCTTTTCAGGGTACATTTCTTCCACGATCATCTTTCTAATTGATATAAAAAGAATGAGAAAGCTTACAGATTATTTTTTACCTTTCCCAGAACTCCACCTTCTCTTTAAATCATGTTTATTTTCAGAACTACGGTGACTTCAGTAAGTCTTGGTCTTGGTCTTGGTCTCAAAATGTTCAAGTACATCTGTTTTCTTTTCATTGGTTTATGCCCTCTGGCAAGCACATGACAATTTTATAGTTCACCAATGGCTTTTTATTTCATTTTCTAGGTCTTGTGGAACCGACTGGACCTTGTGAGCCAGGCTACTACTGTCCAGAGGGTCAGAACTCCTCCAGACCATACGATTACCCCTGTACTGTCAGTCACTACTGCCCTCTCAACTCCACTGAGCCACTGAGATGCGAGAACGGGACGTACATGAACCAGACTCATGCTTCAGAATGCTTCATATGTCCTGCTGGATGGTGAGTTTTCTATGATGGGATAGTCATTTGAAGGCATTATTAACCCATTCGTGACAGGAATTATTTAACCCTAATACTCCCGGGGGGGGGGGGGGGCATTATGGCCCCCCCCCCTGTCGAATTCTTGTCGGTACTTCCTAACGCCTCAATATTTCGAAACGAAATTTCACGACTTTTTTCTCTAATCCTTCCCGCACATTTTGATACCAAATTTATGGCGATCGGACCTACCGTGCGGGTGTCAGATTACGTTTACCGAACACATGTCACTGAAATTTCGCTATTTCTCTCTATGACTCTGTATAACCCTATGGACAAAATAAGGAGCTTTTCCAATTTATGTAAACACTTTTCTAGTAAGTATCATCATTGTTTCAAATAGTGTAAATAATTACCACACACACACATACACACACCCTCACACACCCACATTCACACACACCCACACCCACACACACGCATCTGAATCTTTACATAAAACGCTTGACGAAAAACAAAGAAATACATAAGAAAATCGAAAAACAATAAAATACATAAGAAATAATTACCACAACCTATTATTTTCTTTCAGGAATTGATGAGGGAGTTATGAAAGACATTTGTACCAAAAATTGCTATTCCTAAGGCTTTATTTAGTGAGAAATACCAAAATCTATGATTTCTCGCATAAATTAGCATAAATTAATTAATAAAAAAAATAAAAAAAGGACTTTCATAAATTTAGCTATACAACTTTGTAGATTACATAATTCTTGACCCTTGTGCAAAATTTTGAGGCAATCGGGCGACCCATGGCCGAGATCTCAGGGGGGGGGGGCATAATGGCCCCTCCCCGGTAATAACAAGCTTTGAAATACCCCGGGAGTATTAGGGTTAAAGCCTAATTTGATCAGCTTTTATTCTTCAAATTGGCAACACCAACATTTTTCTTTTACTGCTACTCTTTTGCTTATAAAACATCATGTATCTGAAATAAATATAAATTCACAGAATGTATGATGAGAAGTCATGAATTTGCCAATTTGGAGGGAAAAATGATAATTTTAACATTTTCATCACATTGCCAATTTAAGGATTTTCATGCTTATTTTCCTTTAAGAAAATTTCAGCATCAAACAATGAATATTTATTCAACGAAAATGGGCAGAGTTTGTGTAGAATTTTGTGCTCTTTCATCTGCTCATGTATTTGGTATGATTTTTAGAGCTCTGCATCAAAAGTTATTAGACCAAACCACAAAATGTGGACTCTCTGTCACGAATGGGTTAATGATCCTATCTGTAGTGATGGCCAGAATTTTAATGATGGCAAGAATTCAGTCGTCACAGTGGACACTCATGATGTTGATAATGAAGATTGTGATGTTGCTAATGCCGATGATGATCATCCCTACCCCCAAAAAATTACAATTGTGCTTTTTAATAATTAAGCAATATTTGGCATAGTTGGACATTATTTATCTAGGCATGTCCGAAGCGGCACTAATGCCAATAACAGATTTGGCGAGATATGGTCTTCAGTAAATCTCTCTGCATATCATGATAGCTTTATGCTTACAGGACAGTGAGAATGTTTTGTACATAGGGCAATAACCATGCATTGGTCAAAAGTCACTCAGAAGTGACTTTTGCATAGTATTTTGGATATTTTCTAGTGAAAAGGCAGTGTACTTACATTACATGCATGTACACTTCAAGATCACATCCTATTGATAGAGAAATCTGTATAAAAGGCAGCCACATAAACTAGGTTGGACTCTGCTTTGTACATCATTAATGTTTGCTTGATCATTGTGGTGATGTTGGTTTTGGATGTTGTCATTAAATACATTGCCAGTGAGGAAATTTTAAAGTGATGTTGATAATGATGTGATGAAGATCATACAATCTCAGTGACATTCACCCTTAACTTTCGTCATGACAGGTACTGTGTGCTGGGAGACCTCATAGCCATGTGCCCAGAAGGGTACTACTGCCCCTCTGGGACTGGTATCGACTGGCAGCCATGCCCCCGTGGGACTTATAACAATGATACAGGACTCTCTGAAGAGCTAGAGTGCAGGCAGTGTCCTGGTGGCTATTACTGTGGGGAGATGGCTCAGACTGATTACAGTACACAATGTAATCCTGGTAAGTCAATATGTCTCACCAAGATGTACATGTAGCAGTCAACTTCAACAGTTCTTTGTTTTATTGTTTGGAAGTTGTCCTCAGATTCAAACTTGATGGTGATGCATAAATTTACGATGCATTGCGGCTCTTGATAGTTTCTCTCGTGTTGTGTCATGTGTAATCACCTTGAATCATTCCAGGAAGAATATGTGATTGAGATCTAGCCTAGAATGGTCATCTGTCTACACTGGACATTCTTTATATTCCCTTGAATAGCCTTTGCAGACAAATTGACAGGATTGTACCACAGCCAATACTACCTGTCCACATATAACATACTTTTGCCAATAGACCCCTTTTGCAAATTTTGTCCTTACTGTGACCTTTGTTCTCAGAAATGAGTGTGGTCCTGAAAAGGACCTACTCATCTCCTTGTTTCGGTATTGACAAAAGCATATTCTTACCATCCTCAGGAGAAGTCAAGTGATCATATACATGATGAGAACATTCTTCAAGGATGGGGAAAATACATGCTTACCGAAATGTCGAGAGTGAAGTTGGTCCTTTTCAGGACCACACTCATTTCCAAGAAAGAATACATGGTGTACTGTGAAGCCTTCTTCTTCCGTACGTTCCACCACCATTGAAACCTTCAAAGGACCTTGACCTTGACCTATTGACCTTTTTCTCTTTCCAGGTTTTTACTGTGAGTATGGCGTCGACAGAGCAGACCCTAACGGCAACAACAACTCTACGCTGGTGAACGCAAGCTGTGCCGTCCTTGGCGAGCATACCGGTGTTGGTGGAATCTGCCCTGAGGGATCATACTGCCCTCTAGGGTCCAACCAACCTATTGAATGTGAGGCTGGGTCCTATGCTAATACCACTGGACTTGAAGCATGCTGGGATTGTCCTGCTGGCTACTACTGTCTCACTGGTAGGTGTCATGTCATATGCATTCATAGAAACATACAAAGTTTACTGTCAGGCCACACAGCACTTGCGTGAACCCATTCGTGACAGAGGTCCACATTTTGTGGTTTGGCCTAATATCTTTTTATGCAAAGCCCTAAAAATCATACCAAATACATGAGCAGAAAGAGCAAAAAATTCTACACAAACTGTGTACATTTTGGTTGCGTCAGTATTCGTTGTTTGAAAATCTTTTAAAGGAAAATAAGCATTAAAATCCTTAAATTGGCAATGTGATAGAAAGTTTAAAATCACCATTTTTCCCCTGCAAATTGGCAACTTTTTGACTTCTCATCATAATTTCTGTCAATTTATATTCATTTCAGATACATGACGTTTCTGAGAAAAATGTAGCAATAAAATAAAAATGTTGGTGTAGCCAATTTGAAGAATAAAAGCTGATCAAATTAGGCTTTAAATAATTCCTGTCACGAATGGTTTAATGAGCTGAAATAGCAGTTTTACAGAAATTCATGTTTGATGAAAATCAAGTCTTTCCACTGGCAAGTTTTTCCTGACAGTTCATTACATTGGCAAGGGGTCAGGAAGCTTTTTTCAATAAAAAATATTGCTAATGCTGATCAATAAAAGTAGTTGTACTTCCCATTGATATGTTGCATTTTTAATTTAATACATGACTGAACTTTTTTTGTTCAGAGTTAATTACATTTTATCCTTGTTCAGATATGCTGAAATTCTAGTCTTTTTTAGAGTTATTTTGACCCTTGTTTACTTCCTCCTCACTGCTGACTGGTATAAAATTTTATACTCTAAAAATAAAGTCAAATAAATAATTGTCAAATTTGATTGTTGGCGCTAAAAGTGAACTTGAAACTTTTGTGATGCCCAGTGTATTCATGAAAGAAAATTGTAGGTTCATTTGAGCCATTTTTCGTACAAAAGACCTTGTAAAAGCCACTGAGGGGGTGCAGAGCTGTTTAATAATTTCTGCATTTCCATGTTTTTTATAGGTGCTGTCACCTATGAGGACACGCCCTGCCCAGAGGGTCACTACTGTCCTATAGGAACAGCCTCTGTGTATGAGAATCCCTGCCCAGATGGGACATACTACAACACCACACATGCTACCGAGATGAGCGACTGCATCGCTTGTCCTGGAGGTTACTACTGTGAGATCGATGGACTGGGATATCCAACAGGACCATGCTCTCCAGGTATGCAGTTTGAGGATTTTTGTGGTGGTGTATAGAAGATAATGATGTCCATTGTGCTTGGTGGTGGTGATAATGTTGGTGATAGCAGTATTCATAATTGTTAATTTGTTAGGAAAGAGGTATGTGGATGGTTGTGATGATGATGATGATGATGATGATGATGTGGGTGATAGTTTCATTGCAGATGCTGATGGTTGTGGTGCTCGTAATAATGCCTATAGAAGTGGTCATGGTAATATTAATGAATGTTACGATGAAGACAGTGATTGTGGTGATGATGAATGTTATGATGAAGACAACGATTGTGGTGATGATGAATGTTATGATGAAGACAACGATTGTGGTGATGATGAATGTTATGATGAAGACAACGATTGTGGTGATGATGAATGTTATGATGAAGACAACGATTGTGGTGATGATGAAGATGATGGCAGTGCTCATGGTGATGAGGTTGATGATGGTGATGGTGATGATTTTGTGGTGGTGATGGTGTTGGTGGCGGTATTGGTTGTGGTGAGAATGTTAATAGTGATGGAAATAATGCCTGTAGAAGGGTTGTCATAGTAATAGTACTAATAATGATTGTTATCATGAAAACAATGATTGTGATGATGATGAAGATGATGGTGATGATGATGTTGTAATATTGGTTGATAAAA
Organism: Echinometra lucunter; assembly: GCA_029962745.1. Classification (NCBI taxonomy): domain Eukaryota; kingdom Metazoa; phylum Echinodermata; class Echinoidea; order Camarodonta; family Echinometridae; genus Echinometra; species Echinometra lucunter. The sequence continues at coordinate 27,318,730 of CM057162.1, read as the reverse complement.
AAGCTTCACAGTGTCTAATTACAACCTTATATCCTTACTCTCTTTCCTTTCTCTTATGTTTTTCTGTATTTATGCATTTTTGCTAGAATTTGTACCGAAACTAAAATTTCACTCTCTATTGATCTATTGAACTCTCATTCGAACCGGGCATGTTGGCTCAATGGATAGAATGTCCGCCTCATGTACGGGAGGTCGTGGGTTCGATCCCCGGCCGAGTCATACCAAAGACTTTCAAAAATGGGACCTTCTGCCTTCTAGCCAGGCGCTCGGCATTTTAGAATGGAGAAGGGTAATAATAACATATTATGTTATGCAGGGCCCGCTGGTAGAGCAGTTGAAAAACTGAAGTGGCTACCCTGGGTAAATAAGAAGTTATTATTATTATTATTATTATTATTATTTATCTCTTGTAATTTCAGGATGGTATTGCTCTGGCAACTCTTCCTCTTCCACGACAACGACCCACGGAGGAGAATGCCAACCAGGTACCTTCTGTCCAGAGGCATCCTACGCCCCCACACCATGCATCCCTGGAATGTACTGTGAGACAGCTGGACTTGATACGCCTACAGGAAACTGCTCAGAAGGTCAGTGGTTTAATTATATAATATTGACTGGCATAGAATGAGATACCAACCTATATTGCCTGATCTGAATCCAATATTGCCCAAGCCGAAGGCGCGGGCAATATTTGATTCAGAGAGGGTGATATAGGTTGTATATCATTCAATGCAGTCAATATTATTATCTATACCCCACAGTAAAGTAATGTAAAATTCAGTTTTAAAAAAAGAATCGCTCCGACTACTCATTTGACATGTATGCATTAATTCTAATCACACAAGTACGGCTTATACCTTTTTTTTTATGATGTCATCTACGTATTCGCGCACTGCTTGTTGCATATCTTTGTATTCGCGCAATGCATGGCTTGCATTGCTTCTCACACCGGTTCAAACCGGATTTCGTGAATATTGCCCGCTGCTCAATTTACACGCAAAGTCAATGGGAAATCCCGGAAGAGAGAAAATATGGTATGATATTGACCGCTGCCAAATCAGAGAACGGAAAATATGGAAATAATTGCCACGGAAAAACGCCTCGTATAGATAATAATACACAATGTATAGCATGTTTGGTCTTGAAGATGGAGGAATAAATGAAATGGCTGTGGTCTGTGATATACCCTGATTCCGATTTGAACTTAGTGTTACACGAAATGTACAATTTTGTAGCTTTATTCTCTGTTACTCCGACCTTCTTTTGTAAAAGTAATACTTGTACATGAATCCCGCATAAGCTGCTGTTATGAAGAGCTACTTGTACAAAGTTCATACAAGACTGAAATATTAGGGCAGCGGAAAGACTACTCCAATGTTCTCCCAATTTTCTGGATGGTATTTGTCCACAGTTGAGTACATTGTGTCCATCCTTAAGTCACCCCCATTTCTGTGGTAGGAATTTGAAATTGTCAATTATCTATTTATTAGTAAGTTAGATTAGTATGTTACCTTTGGTGTAGCCTGATTGACTTTCATTTTTTATGTAGATGAGATTATTCTTCTAATTTGAAATAAAAAAGTTTATTCTCCCTTTTCCCTCTTCCAGGATATTACTGCTCCCTTGGAGCATCTGACCCTGCCCCTACTGACAACATCACTGGCGCTATCTGCCCTGTGGGTCACTACTGCCCTGAAGGTAGCCCCGCCCCAATCCCCTGCCCCACTGGCTACTACCTGAACTCTGAGGAGAACAATGCCCTGGAGGACTGCCTGCCTTGTCCTCTGGGAGAGTTCTGTCCTGGTGTCGGCAGGGAGACTTCAGCAGGGCAGTGTGAGGCTGGGTTCTACTGCCCTGGTGGACAGAACGTGTCTGCTCCTGCAGAATATGTGTAAGTACAGTGTACTTTAGTTCTTTCAGTAGACTGTCAAATTGCAAACACTGTCTGATGAGAAGAGAAATTCTTCAAATGATCTTTGAAGGTGGAGGTTTGCATGGTGTTGCTGATAACCTCATCCACGTTAAAAAAATGCTTTGACTCACATTTGGTAACATAAAGTAAACACCTTACATGCTGTGAAGGGGCTTCAAGTACATGAAGATCCTGTAGGTTAATACTTTCAATGATGCATAAGGAATTATGAAACGTGTAAGACTTCAAGCTTTACTTCTATGTTCTGTCAATCAGTGGAACAAAGAGTTTATAAGTGTATGGAAAAGTAGTTCATAATTACTTGTATGCCAAGAGGGTACAGTGTAATATCTCTCCTACTGTCTTACATGTAGTTTACTTGACTTTTACTGTTATGAATCATTTCAATAATTCAGGCTGATATTAGAACAGATTACAGGTAAAGACATTCCTGGGGAATAGACACCAATCACAAATTGTCGCATTTTACAATACATGCGCCACCAACATCCATACCATGAGAAGCCTATTTTCTAACTCGTGGGTCAACAAATTTTTGCAAGATAGCAGATGCCGTGAGTGAGAGTTGACCAATTGAAGAAATATTTAACTGATCGAGGGATCCCAAGCACAGGGAAGAAGAAGGATGAATTAGTAGAAGTAGCAGTGAGAGTCCATGGAAAGTATGAAGTGTTAGTATGTGTAGTCTGTAATCAATTAGAATAGGAGCAGAAAAGGTGATTAGTGCAAGATGTTGATGGTACTGTTGTTGACCAGGGAAAAATTTTTTTTTTTTTTTTTCCGGGGCTTCTTTTGAGCCCGCTGGCCCGAATTTTCTACATTGTATTACAGTTAACATTGGACCCTATGAGAATTTTCAGGGGCTCTTTTTTAGTTTTCCAGGGCTCTTTTTGGCATTTCGGGGGCGAATTCGCCCTGAGCCCCCGTGTATTTTTTTCTCTGTTGTTGACCCCAAAACGCGATAGAAGGACTGTCACAACTAAACTGAATGAGGGCACAAGGATTGTGAAATGGGAGAATTGATCAGTGTACATCATGATTTGCCTACAGCTGTCCAGAAGGCTACTTTTGTGAGGTGGGAAGCTTTGAGCCTCAGATCTGCGAGAACGGAACCTTCCAGAACGAGATTGGTCAGAGCACCTGCAAGCAGTGTCCAGCCGGTTACTACTGTGACAACACCCTGGCTCCGGTGGTTCTCAACATCACCGGTCTGTGTCCATCTGGTCACTATTGCCCAGCAGGAACAAGATATGCAGTGGAGTTCCCTTGTCCTGTTGGAACATTTAACAATCAGACAGGTCAGAGCTCTTTTTTGCATGTTACATAATACTTGTAGAACTTTGCAAAGGTCACTTCACGTTAATTTGTGCATTTTCTTATCCGGAAAGAACATCTAGCAGTTCTCTCTTGTGTCAGTGATAATTTATCCATTGAAAATATCTTCAGTTGCAGTTAGGATATAAGATAGGGTTATGGTAAGGCTAAGATAAGGTATTATCTGGTATTGGATCCGAAGTTGCAGTTAACCCACTGGCTTCTTGAACTGGGTGGCCCCTGTATTAAGCCTGTTGGAATAAAAGAATTTGGTTGTCAATGGAGCGAAGGAATGGACTGTGGAGCGATTGTTGGTAAAGCATGTCTTGTTGAATTTTCTCTCTTTCAGTCTTTTGGAAGAAACATGAAGAATTCAATTCCAAAGGAACAAAATTGAATCACAGAAAAGAATTAAGTCTGTGTGGAATTGATTTCTTCATCTATAAGAAATTGTAAAGATGTTTAGTCAAATTCCCCTGTTGTTTTCCTGTCATGACAGGTTTGACGGAAGAGAGTCTGTGTAGTCCTTGTCTTGGTGGGTATTACTGCCCCACCCCAGGGATGGTTTACCCAGAGGAGGAATGTGATGCAGGGTTCTTCTGCAAACAGTACGCTAACATCTCAGCACCAGACCAAGGTAGGATGTGGTTGATGATGATAAACATGTGGGGTGTTGCAAGAAAGTTGCAATCGATTGCAAATAATTGCTAATTTTGAAACAACCATTCTGATTGGCTAAGGGTCTGCCCTTTTAAGAAGACATGCATGCAACAATGATTTTGATTGGCCAGTGAGAATCAATTGCAACTTTCAATCGATTGCAACTTTCTTGCAACACCCCAATGGTGTTGATAGTGGTGGTGGTGGTGATGATGATGGTGTTAATGATGATTAGAGTGATGAGGATGATTAGAGTGATGATGATGAGAATGATGATGGTGGTGGTATCTTTTTGAGAGGGCAAGACCCATTCATTCATCATGCATGTGGTGGAGGTGACATACATGGCTAGGGTAAATGTAGGTGTTATCACCTGGTTTACTAGAGCACTTGTGATTTATGAGCTGGCTGGACATGATCCTTAAACTGCCAGAGAGCAGTGCTGTAACACCTGGGAGCGTTTCATGAAAGGACTTGTCGGATGTTTTATCCAACAAAGTCTGTTTTATTCGACAGTTGCCATAGTAACGATGCTTCTCAGCCAATCAAAATCAAGGAAAGATGTCAGATCTGACAACTTGTCAGACAACAAATGTTGATGAAACACTCCCCTGGTGCTGTTTAGATCTAAGTTAGTTGCTTTGTCATGAATGTTGCCTTCTTCCCATGTTGGAACTCACTTCAGATATGTATAATACTATTACCTCATACGAAAGAAGAAGAAGAATAGTGGTGGTTATTATTTTCATTATAATACTATTGATGATATGATAGAGAAGTCTTCTGTGAGCACAGCACCAACATCTTGGCACCTGATGAAGGTACAGTGTAATGTAGTTGATGGAGATGATGATGATGTAGGTGGTGATGGTAGTAATACTGATGATTGTCATTGTGATTGTGGTTGTGATGATGATGTTGGTGGTGATGGTGGTAATACTGATGATTGTCATTGTGATTGTGGTTGTGATGATGATGTTGGTGGTGATGGTGGTGATGGTGATCATTGTCATTGTGATTGTGGTTGTGATGATGATTTTGGTGGTGATGGTGGTAATACTGATGATTGTCATTGTCATTGTGGTTGTGATGATGATGTTGGTGGTGATGGTGGTAATACTGATGATTGTCATTGTGATTGTGGTTGTGATGATGATGTTGGTGGTGATGGTGGTAATACTGATGATTGTCATTGTGATTGTGGTTGTGATGATGATGTTGGTGGTGATGGTGGTAATACTGATGATTGTCATTGTGATTGTGGTTGTGATGATGATGTTGGTGGTGATGGTGGTAATACTGATGATTGTCATTGTGATTGTGGTTGTGATGATGATTTTGGTGGTGATGGTGGTAATACTGATGATTGTCATTGTGATTGTGGTTGTGATGATGATATTGGTAATAATGTTCTCGGTGGCAGTAGTGATTCTGACGATTGTCATGGTGATTGTGATAGTGATAGAGATAAAGAGGATTCTAACAATTGTGATATATCAGTTCATATGTCAAATTTCTTATCTCTTCCTTTTCCATCCACAAAATAATTATGACAGGTGATGATGCAAATGAGTGTACTCCAGGACACTACTGCCCCCAGGGAACCACCGACCCTGTCCCCTGCCCCAAGGGTTCCTTCAGCAACGAGTATGGCCTACAGGCAGAAGGAGACTGTGAACTCTGCACACCTGGGTACTACTGCTCAGAGATCGGACAGACCAACACGTCAGGACTGTGCTTTGAAGGGTAAGTGTCAGGAATTATTCTGCTGAATGCTGTACCCATGATACATGTAATTGGACTTGAGCCTACAGGAAATGTATGTCATGATGAATTTCTGGAATTGATTGATAACCAACAAGTTCAAAAAAATTTACCATATGCTTGACCAAATTGTTTGGCTACATGTACTGTATTGCCTCCAGGTGTGCATTTCTAAAGATGCATTTGTTTAAGTTTTGTACTTATTCTTTTTTCTATGTTTTGTGACTTTCTATTTGAGAAAAAATATAGCAATAAAGGGACATTCCATTTTATAACCCTCAAGTGAATGAGTGCAAGACATTGTAAGCGCAATCCTTTGCCATTCATTTTGTACAGAAAAAAATGTGCTTTAAAAAACCCTGCGCTTCTCCCCCCTCCCATATCTGAACAAGCCTTAAGAGAGAAATTCATGTGTCAGTTTAGCCAGTTTGAAGAATTGCTGCAATTTGTATATTATTTGCCTATTATTCTGTATTGTTTCTGTATGTTGAAATGCCAAATAAATGATAATAATGATAAAGACAATCTGATGCTTTATTCCCATATCAAACTATTCGTCAATTGCATTTTCATCACCTTGCATTTCCTGACTAGTTTCTACTGTGAGCTTGGATCTTGGGATGCAACCAACGTCTCCTGCCCTGTGGGTCACTACTGTCCCCTCGGTTCCCCATCACCTGAGCCATGCCCGCAGGGGACCTATAGCAACACACTGGAGAGATGGAATGTGACACAGTGCCAGGATTGTGATGAGGGGTGGTACTGTAATGACACAGGTAAGATAGAATTGGAACATGGAGATGGCTGAATGGTTTCATTCTTGTGGAATTGGTAGCATGGTAAAAAATACCCTGGGGTGACGAGCGATTTCGCCCTTGGCAGAGTTCAAATAGCTCCCTAAAATCCTTAAAACACAATTTGGGGGGGGGGGGGGGGCCACCATTCTCTTCAGAGTCACCCTCACCTCAGCTCTAAAAATAAGTTGCAATATATTTGCAAATCGTGATCTAGGAGCAGCAGAATTAACATTTTTTGAAAGGACACACACATTAACCCATCATACTGATACTCAATTGCGCATACTCTCAAGGATGAAATTGGGATATCACCAATTGAAATTCAACATAGCTCTAGCTCCCTTGGGCCTAGAAATAACTCCTGTAAAGTTGTTTATGGGAGCTATCATTTTCAGAGAATAGCTCTCATGGGGAAAAAAGTATGTTTTACCTTGATTGGTACAGGATCCATCCAATTCACTTGATGATGGTGGTGGTGATAGATACAATGGTGGAGTTTTATAATGATGAAGGCAGTTTTTAATAATACTTGACTACAATGGTGAAGGTAATAGTAAAGAAAGGAATGATCATATAGCTTTTGATGATTATCAACCAATTGCATGCATTTTGTAATGCAGTCTATGATAGTCATGTGTGGTACCAAAATGGGTAAAGATTATGATTACATGTAGTTTGTGGTCCATGCTGTGGATAAGTAATGTTTTTGTAGAATTAATTGTTGTTTCTTATACTGTACTTACAATATGGGTAGTTTCTCAAATGTATAAATGTATCTTACATTTAGGTAGAAAATATAAGTTCATATTCAACAAAATGGAAAAAAGGTTACATTTTGATGTAAAAATGAAATCAACATGCCCTGTCTACCTGTGTTGTATTGTATCTTTTAATCTCTCTCTCTCTCTCTCTCTTCCTGCAACAGGTCTCTCTGCACCTGTCGACCAGTGTGATGCCGGCTTCTACTGCCCTCCGGGTCAGAGCGTACCTAACCCCACTGACTACCCCTGTAGTATTGGTCTCCACTGCCCAGTGGGTAGCGCTCTACCGGTCCCATGCGCCCCTGGTTTCTTCACCAACCTCACCCAGGCTCCAGAGTGCTTGGAATGTCCTGCTGGGTTCTACTGTGTACCAGAAGAAGTCATTGAAGGTAAGTAATCATAATTTATTTCAATTTTTTTCTGTTTTCTTTTTTTCTGTTTTCTTTTTTTCTGTCAGTGGTTGTTTAGCAGTTTATAAGTTTTGGCAATTCAGCTTTTTTATGCTTTACACAATATGTTTTGAAACATTCTACATTTGGTCATATCATATTCAGCTACAGTGAGAGAACAAACTATTAAATGTATCATAGAAATTACCTACTATTTGGTTGTACACTATAAGATTTTATTGGGTAAAGTACAAAATATTTTAAAGCTTTTCAGTTTCTCATCAATAATCATGCCATATATGATTGATTTTATTTAGCAAAATTCACTGTTATTCTTTTAGCAGTTGTGATTGAGATGTATTTATCACTTAAAATCATTTAAGGTGTTCTCTTCTGAAATATACATAACCTGTTGAGCACAATTTGATTTGGGTAGCACACATTTTCCATAGACCCTATGCCGAGTTATATCAGGGGGGTGTTTCACAAATACTAAGACTGACTCAAATCGCTCTTAACTATGGCAGGCCATTCATTCCACTGTTCGCTTTCATCATTGGTCTCTCAATGGATGTGCAAATCATTTTCACAAATTTGAAGAAATTGATATTAATTGTTATCTTCATCAATGAATTATAAAAAATTGTCAGTTCTGCAGATTTGTGACCATATTTGCAAATTCTTTGAGAGATCCGTGGTGAAAGAAAACAATGGCATGAATGGCCAGCCATAGTAAAGAATGATTTTAGTCAATCTTAATCTTTGTGAAACACCCCCCTGGTATGATATTCAACGGGTTGATAAGGCAGGGTGCAAAACATTAGTCAATAAATTTCTCAAAAAAAACCATTACATGTAATCTCCTCCATCCTATTACCCTTCGTCCAGGAAACTCTTCAACTGGGTACAGGGATTGCCCTCAGGGGTACTTCTGCCCCCCTGGGACTGGAGCTAACTGGACCGCTTGCCCACCAGGGACCTATGGGGCAAGCCAGGGGCTGGAGTATGAGGAAGACTGCTCTGATTGTCCAGGTGAGCAATGTGAGAGTGGTGATAAAGATGATGGTAGTGGTGATGATAATGATGATGATGATGATGATGATGATGATGGTGAAGGTAGTGATTTTGTTGATGATAATGATGATGGTGATGGTAATAATTTTGATAATGATGATGATAATAATGGTGTTGATGATGGCAATGATTTTGATGATGATGATTTTGACCACAACAATGAGGAGAGGATGATAGATATGGTAAATCATGACAATTTAGTGAAGATATGATGTTGATATTAATTATGATGATGGTATTGATGGTGGTGATGATGGTTGATCATGATGGTAGCGTTGATGATGATAGTGATGATGATGATTGTGATGATAATGATAAATGATTATGATGATGATGATGATAATGATGATTCTGTTAAAATGATAAATAATGTAAATATGTTAACTATATATAATTGTAAATATGAAAAATTGAAAATGGAAAAATGAATGAATGAATGAGTGAATGGCAGTAATATTGTCCATAATTAAATAATGATAAGTTTTAAGGCATACAGTATATCAGTTTTAAAAAAAAATACCTGTTTTGCATTCATTTTCTTTACACTACCAGGTGGTCAATACTGTGATGGTGTCAACCTGACCATTCCATCTGGTCCATGTGAAGCGGGATATTTCTGCACCTATCGAGTGGATAGGCCAAACCCAACTGCATTCCCCAATGATGGATGTACCTACGCAGGTAAAATAGTGCTACCTTCATTCTTCAAAAAAAATGGTGAAGTAATTTTGTGTGGAAACTTAAATAGCATTTTCTGTTTAGTTCAGTAGTTGCAAATTCCATAAAACAGTTGGCATTTTTTGTTACGCAAAATCAGTAGCAGAGTTGCAGAACAAAATTCATTTTACATGTAGATGTATGTGTACACGCAAAAATATATTTCAAGGCTAAGAGACAGATACATTTACATGTATATTTGAATATCTCTATACATTTTGCATAAGTACATCAGATTATGATTTATGTTACATATATGACAACCATTATTGTATACTAATGTTGTGTATCTCCAATATTAGAAATTTTTGATCATTTTTTAACAAAGGAAGATATTAATATTTATATTTTAGCAAATCTATGCAGTACCCCTTAGTTAATTTGCAATGATCAAACCTGATGATCAACTATTCCTTCTGCGTTTTCCTGTCAAGGCAACCATACTGGT
>CM057162.1:27216373-27303873 GCA_029962745.1 Echinometra lucunter | reverse complement strand
TTAGTGTGATGACTTGTTAATGGATTTATTGTGATGGATAAGTTGAACGGAACCATTGAAGATAAAATTACATGTACCTGGAATGAAAAGGAAATGAATTTAAGGAAAATCATTACAAGCCTGCCTACTTTTGGAAAGAGTCAACAGTTGTCATTTACTATTACAGGTCATAGCAACAGAAAAGTTAGTTTCTTCTCACTTTTTTTGCCATGCAAAATATTCTTCTCTTCCCACAATCAGGCTCGTACTGCGATGTCACTGCACTGACAGCCCCCGTTGACCTCTGCACAGCCGGTTTCTACTGTGTCCAAGGCTCGGACAACCAGAAACAATATGTCTGTCCCGCAGGACGCTACTGCCCCGAGGGCACATCGGTGCCTTACAAGTGCCCCTCAGGAACATTCTCCAATGATACGAGGCTGGTGGACGTGTCAGAATGTCGTAACTGCACTGCAGGGTATTACTGTCAACAGACAGGATTGTCAGAGGAAGAAGGGCCTTGCACAGCTGGATACTACTGCCCAGAAGGTATATGAAGTTTGAAGACTTCTAATTTTCTATGACAAATACATGTACAGTCAAACAGGTTTGTTGAACTATTCCATGTTAGTCGCAAAGAGTTTAGAGGTGAATAACGTGCTTGAATTCAGAATGGCTACACTTTTTGTCATAAAACAGAGCAAGATACCATCACATTAAAACATTAAAGCTCATTCTCATTCAGTACTACACATATTTGTAGTTCTGCCCTTTTCTTTGACAACTGTTCTAAAACTTTTAGCATGTAGAGTGTAGAAGCATCTAAAAGCATTTGAAATGTCCTCAAACAGCAACTGCTCTTCATTTGCATTTCCAGTTGTTGGGGTAATGTATTTAAACTTTTCCAAATTCATTTTGTGAAATTGGTTTCAAATACTTGGTGGTGGGGGAGGGGGGTGGAGAGTAAGTTATCTGCTTTAATAATGCTTCACCCATTGAGTCCAATCATTTAACACCTTTTGGGGTCACAGTAGACCTGATGATCTCTGTTGGAATTATCTTAAACTTGACATGACGTACACTGTATTTTCTTTTCTCCTGCAGGGTCTTCCATTCCTGCTCCCATTGAGTGCCCCATTGGCCTTCACTGTCCTACTGGGTCAGCTGAACCCAAGGCCTGCGCAGCTGGGTCTTATACCAACCGAACCACGCAACCATCATGCCTCACCTGTCCACAAGGGTGAGTAATTAGGGAGCTTTAGATACATGACGCAGCTCGGATGACGCAGTATCTTGGCAAAAAATGTTGTTGTGCGCATGCGTGAGACAGCTCTTTTCCAGCCCACCCTGCGTCGTCTGTTTTACACGAGGGTTCTGGGGCCAGTTTACCGTCCTCCCCAATACATGACGCGAAACCTTTGTTGACCCTTTTTTATGACGTAACAATGGTTCGTATTTGAGTGCGCACGCTTTGTTTGATTGCTGTGCGCATATTCCTCCCCAGTACGCGACGCAAGACCCTGTTTTATGACATAACAATGGTTCACATCAGGTTCACATCTGAGCACGCGCGCTTTGTTTGATTGTATTGTGTCTTCCCCAAATCTAAAGCCTCTTTGCAACACAATGCGAGCAAACAGGAGAACGTAAGTCAACTAAGCAAGATACCGCGTTGTCTGAGCTGCGTCGCGTATCTAAAGCTCCCTATTATCTCATTGAGGAGGATGGTTATTGAAGGTGATAAAAATAAATTGGTGTTTCTTCTACGAATTGGCCATACACGTACAAAAAGATGTTTATTGTCTTTGATGTGCCTTTGAAAAAGTGTCCTGTTAGGTTGTAATCTAACTGCAAAACATAAAGTCCAGAATTAACAAAGGTTAATTTGAACAAACCATGAGTTAAATTCAAATAAACTGTGGTCTAAACCATAGCACCTAGCATGAATTTAGCGCCCTTTGCCAAACGTGCGCGTTCATTATTGAACCTTTCTAAGTTTACGCCTAAATCGAGCGCACTTACCCCACGAAATCTGCATAAACCCTGGTCTAACTCTAAACCACCTTTTTGACAGAATTCCGGCCAAAATCTACAGTCTGGTGACTAATCCACTAGTCTACTAGACATCTCTTGCATCAACAATGATTTAAAAACTTATGTTTTATTATTGTGTTATGTGTACCGTTATTATCGTAGACTTTACTGCCTACCTGAGAATGAGACCATCGGTCACCCTGAGCTGGAAGCTGGTTATGCAGATTGCCCAGCTGGTTACTACTGTCCAGCTGGAACTGGTTTGGACTGGATGGCCTGCCCAGCTGGTACCTACAGTGATCAGACTAACCTATACATGGTGAGCAGTATAGAGGAGCGAAAGAAGAAAAATACTACACAATAACAGGAAGAGAGAGAGAGAGGGAAAGGAGAGGGACGGTTGAAGATAGAAGATTTGAAAAAAATGCAGAAGCAGGAAGCTTAAAGTGATTTTAAGCAGTTTCATAGATACATGTGGCAGAACACCCTTTTAGGTATTTTTTGTTCTTTTGTTGAGTAACATTCCATAGGGATCCACCCTTTGTTGTTTACAAAAGGGAATGATGTGTTCATCAAAATTATTGTTAGTAAACTACAATCAGTAAATGCAACTGCAATCTCTTTTGTTAAATCTTTCAGATTGAGCAATGCAGCGACTGCCCATGGGGCTACTACTGCCCCGACCAGCACGCCACCAACGTCACCCACCCCTGCCAGGAGGGTTACTGGTGCAGCTCAGGAGTGGATAGGGGTAATCCCCATACCCCTGGCACCAATGAGACCTACAATGACACCTGTCCCTTACTGGGAGGGTATACCGGTATAGGAGGGGTGTGTCCCAGAGGGCACAGATGCCCGGAGGGGGTTGGTGCACCCATCGGATGTGAGGAGGGAACATACCAGGATAATGAAGGGGAAGGTGCTTGCAAGGAGTGCCCTGAAGGTAATATTCAAGTTTTAGCCTGGGAAATTTTTCCATGTGTTATTGAAACAAACCAATTCGCAGCAGAGAGTTTACATTCTTTGGTTTTGCCCAATAACTCTTGATACAGAGCCAAAAAAAGCATAGTTACATAGCAGAAAGAGCAAATATTTCTGCAAGCATTGTGCCCCATGCGATTGTGTCAGTATTCGTTGTTTGATAATGAAACTATTTAAAAGGAAAATAATCACTGAAATTGGTAAATTGGCAATGCACTGAAACATTTAAAATCCCTGTTTATCCAAGCAAATTGGCAACTATTTAACTTTTCAGCATACTTCCTGTCAATAAGTGTATTCTTTACAGATGCATGACTTTTTGTAAGAAAATAGTAATGAAAGAAAAACTTGATTGATTTACATCTTTGGATACTCTTTTCCCCTTCCATCATTCAGGCTTCTTCTGCCCCGCCAATTCCACCGACTATGAGTCCAACATCTGCCCCGCTGGCTATTACTGCCCCAACGGTACGGAGCATGGTCAACAGTTCCCATGCTGGCCTGGAACATTCAACAATGCCACCGGTCAGACGTCCAATTCTTCCTGCTTGTCTTGTCTGGGTGGCATGTACTGTATGGGATACCATAACGAGTGGCCCACTAGCAATTGCAGGTTAGTAGCCCATATAATAACGACAAATCAACCTTTCTTACTCAAATTGACAACATCCATTTCCCTTTCACTCTCACTCTTAAATTTTTTAGGATGAAATAAAATCTGAAATAAATGAACTTGTATGAATTAAGATTACTGTGTCCACATGTCAGCTCAGAAGTAGTATTATGTATTTTAAGTTATAAGTTTGCAGTAGCACCATGTAAGAGTCGGTTCTTAAAAGGACTGTGGGTATCTTTCTTGTGAATTCTTTCGCAATAGTTCTGAAAAGAACTCTCTTTGATGAAAGATATATGCTGTATGGGATCCATAATGAGTATGCATAATGTTTCTTCAAAGAGAGTTCTTTTCAGAACCATTCCGAAGAATTCACAAAAAAGATGCCAGCAGTCTTTCTTAGGACTAACTCTTACATGGTACTACCACAAACCTATAACTTATCATCCCACCATGGAAACCTTCAAAGAACACCTTATGTATTTTTTAGTAATAAAGTAGTCAGCGATTTTTCTTTTCATTCCCAGTGTAAATGTTTTCATGTGAAACAGAGAGCTTGCCTGGGTCAAATTTCATGTATGGGATTCCCTCTGGCAACTGTAGGTGATGTAGCAAGTGGAGATTTAGATCTTCATGTAGTTGAGAAGAATCAGGCATTTTTTCACAACTTTGCTATATATGCTGCTCATTCACACTTGTATGTACATTGTGAGGACAAAATAGAGTCAACATTTTATTTGATGAAATACAGTATTTTTAGAGGAAGGATGGCAGCTAGGTATATATAGTCTGATAGGCGGATGATGCTTTTGTACAAGAATAATTGTAAAGTTAACGTAACTGTCCTTTCCTTTTCTACCAGTGATGGATGGTATTGTACATCAGGAGCGTTCAGCCCTATGCCTAGTGACCCGTCCATTGGTGGTCAGTGCCAGGCCGGTCAGTACTGTCCAGCTGGTTCTGAGCTACCCATCGACTGTGACCCAGGAATGTACTGCCACAGGGCTGGACTTGCCCTGCCACAGCTTGAATGCCACCCAGGTACGGTCGAATATGTATTATCTATGACAGTGATTATGTGATGATGATGATGGTGGTGAGGATGATGAGGATGATGATGATGGTGATGATGGTTATGATAATGAATATGATGATGTTGATGATGGTGATTAGGAGGAGGAAAAGGAAGTTGAAGATTTATAATTGGTGTCATTGGTTGAGATGATGATGATTCCATGATGATGCTGCTGCTGCTGCTCCTGATTTTGATGATGTTGATGATGATAATGATGGCGATAATGATGGTGATGATGATAATGATGATGATGATGATAATAATGGTGATGATGATGATGGTGATGATGATGGTGATGATGATGGTGATGAAAATAATGATGGTGATGATGATAATGATGGTGATGATGATGTGATGATGATGAAGGTAAGTATGATAATGGTGATGATGATGATGGTGATGATGATGGTGATGATGATGGTGATGATGATAATGATGGTGATGATGATAATGATGGTGATGATGATGGCGATGATGATGATGATGATGATGATGATGGTGATGATGATAAAAATGGTGATGATTATGGCGATGATGATGAAGGTAAGTATGATAATGGTGATAGTGATTGCTGTGGTGTGGTGATGCTGCTGCAGCTGCTGCTGATGTTTGTCATTATGGTGATGATGATAATGATGGTGATGATGATGGTGATGATGATGGTGATGATGATAATGATGGTAATGATGATGTGATGATGATGAAGGTAATTATGATAATGGTGATAGTGATTGCTGTGGTGTGGTGATGCCGCTGCAGCTGATGATGATGTTTGTCATTATGGTGATGATGATAATGATGGTGATGATGATGGTGATGATGATAATGATGTTGATGATAATGATGGTGATGATGATGTGATGATGATGAAGGTAATTATGATAATGGTGATGGTGATTGCTGTGGTGTGGTGATGCCGCTGCAGCTGCTGCTGATGTTTGTCATTATGGTGATGATGATAATGCTAGTGATAATGATGGTGATGATGATGGTGATGATGATGGTGATGATGATAATGATGGTGATGATGATGGTGATGATGATGGTGATGATGATGATGATAATGATGGTGATGATGATAATGATGATGATGATGATGATGATGGTGATGATTATGTGATGATGATGAAGGTAATTATGATAATGATGATAGTAATTGCTGTGGTGTGGTGATGCCGCTGCAGCTGCTGCTGATGTTTGTCATTATGGTGATGATGATAATGCTAGTGATAATGATGGTGATGATGATGGTGATGATGATGATGATGGTGATAATGATGGTGATGATGATAATGCTAGTGATGATGATGGTGATGATGATGATGATGGTGATGATGATGGTGATGGTGATAATGATGGTGATGATGATGGTGATGATGATGGTGATGGTGATAATGATGGTGATGATGATGGTGATGGTGATGATGATGGTGATAATGATGGTGATGATGATAATGATGGTGATGATGATGGTGATGGTGATGATGATGGTGATGGTGATGGTGATAATGATGATGATGAAGGTAATTATGATAATGGTGATAGTGATTGCTGTGGTGTGGTGATGCCGCTGCAGCTGCTGCTGATGTTTGTCATTATGGTGATGATGATAATGCTAGTGATAATGATAGTGATGATGATTTTGCGATGGTTGTCATGATGGTAACTGTGAATGAGATAATGGTGTTGACAAAGATTCCCCTCAGACAATGATTTCCTCCCATCCTTCTATACCAACTGCACAGGCTCTTACTGCATCAACGGAGCATCTCAAGGCGACCCTACTGATAACATCACAGGCAATGTCTGCCCTATGGGCCATTACTGTCCACAAGGCAGCTATACTCCCATAGCATGTGACATGGGCTATTATCTAGATGCTGAAGGACAATCCCAACCATCCAACTGCAAGAACTGCACTCCAGGTAAAATCATCAACAGTTTGCTAAAAGTTTTTGACATTTAAAAGATTGCATTTTTTTCAGTTTGCATTTAACCTACATGTCCCCACCTCACCACCTCCCCTTTCCCTTAAAAGCTAACAGCTGAGTATTATATAATGTTGGAATACTAGTAAAAATGAAGTAAATAAAAAAAATTGAACATGTACGTGTATGATGTGTTATGAAAATGTAGTTAATGACAAATAAAAGTTGTTTAAATTCTTAACATGTTGAGTAGGGTATACTCCTGAATAATATATGTGTTATTGATTGACTTGAAAATGTGAAGCTAATTTGAAATTCTCTATTTTGGAGGGAGGATTTATATATTCCAGCACAATGTATGGAAATTACATCTTGTTTGTAATACCACTAAAATTTATATTATACCTCAGGTATGTTCTGTGGTGAGCAGGGCCTACCCTCACCCAGTGGTGAGTGTGAACAGGGCTACTACTGTCCCGAGGGTCAGTCCGTGGCCAACTCCTCTGCTTTCGCTTGCCCCGAGGGTTACTTCTGTGAGACCGGTAGTCCCGCCCCTGAGCCATGCCCCTCCGGTACCTACCAAGACACCCCTGCCCAGTGGACCTGTAAGACGTGTCCAGAAGGATTCTATTGTAACGCGACGATAGGGCCGGTGGTCTGGACTGGATCGTATGTCTGTCCGAGTGGGTATTATTGTCCGGAAGGCACCGAGTACGCAGAGCAATATCCCTGCCCGTATGGAACGTTTAATAACCTGACAGGTAGGCGGTAATGATTGAATTAAGTCAAATTGAAATAATGAAGTTTTGTTGACAATGCTGCATTTCAGCTAAACACTGATACATCTTAATAACCTGACAGGTAGGCGGTAATGATTGAATTAAGTCAAATCTGGAACGTTTAATAACCTGACAGGTAGGCGGTAATGATTGAATTAAGTCAAATTGAAATCATGAAGTTTTGTTGACAATGCTGCATTTCAGCTAAACACTGATACATCTGGAATTTACATATGAAAATAAGGTACAAAACCATAATTATGCAATGCATAAAAGAATAACATACAGATAAAAAGTAATGAAATAATGATGATAATCTATCTATGAATATATTGCAATTCTTTTTCAGTTTTCATACAATAATGATTGTAATGATAGTATACTGTTATGTACCTCAATTTAGAATAACTTTAGTCACAACCGTTAACTTACCTGTAACTTCATTTTGACAAGTAGACGAGATGTCACCAGTTATATCATTGCTCAATGATGAATTTATATCTATTCATGTGGAATTAGTGATTTTATCTTCCAAGTGTCGTGTTTGTGGGATCGGATTTTAGATGAGGAGTCATTAAATGATACGAGAGGTACAAGTTCTATTTCCAGTTCAAACTCGAAGTATTTATTTGGCGAAGTTTAGAAATTCTCAATCTCTTGATACAGTTGTATTTAGTAGAGTTGAAGATTACAGAGATATATTGTGTTTGTCTGTCGATGGTCTAAAGTCAAGTCCTCTCGATAAGAGAAACTCTACTATCAGGAAAACTTTTGGGAGTAGAAAGGTATTGAATTAGTGACTTCTGATTGGTCTATAGTTAACTGTCTATCATGATTGCTATGGTATTATGGGGAGTGGTAATGAAGAGTGTAGGTGACTGGGGCTGGTCCTATGAGTCATAGTTTTTAGAACTTGGGTTCCTTGAAGTTAACTCTGGGGTGGTCATAACATGTGGTCAGTGTTTGGGAGTAAGATGATAATGGGAAGATGATAACAGGAGTGGGGGAAAGGTGAATGACTGAAAGGGTGACAGGAAGTGATATTGCATGGACATATTTAAAGTACTACATAACATCCCCTTTCTTCGGAAAATGAGACTCTCTCCCCTTCTTTTGAAAGAAAGGAACAGATTAGATTCAAATTACAGATTTATAATGGGAAGTGAAATGGAAGTGAAACCAACGAAATTCAGTTTACTGTCCACTGAGCTCTTTCACTCTCTCTCTCTCTGACAAATTCTAACAATAATATGGTTACAGCTATCTTACTTCTAAAATGTCTAATTTGAGTACATAACATAAACATAAACACGAAATATTATAATGAATAATGAACGAAACACATAATTCGTTAACTTGTGCAGACTTATGTACGTTAACACATTCAAATTATCACAAAGAAACTATAGCAAATCATATCTTATAAAAACAAATTATCATGAACAAATTGTAAATATCAATAATTCTACAGTACATGTATGACTATTCCATTCGTGTTATTTCAAAACTCTAACACAAATTATTCAATGAAATAACAAGCAATTAGAAAAACAAAAGAAATGCATGCTATTAAGTATTAGCATCTCATCAACATGATAAAAAATGGAAAGTTAACAGGAGCGCTCTAGAAATGAAAGTTTTCTATGTTCAGAAAGGCCTATGTACTTCTTATGAAGCATCAACATAGAATTTAAGAATAACTATCAATCCTATCCTGTTGAAGAAATCTTTCCTGATCATGTTAAATTAAAGAACAAAATGAACAAGTGCTTTCAAACTTGTTAGAATCATCATAATGACAAGTGTAAATCTAAACTCGTCTGGTTTGTCAACCTTGTAATGATGCATATAATTGTTCAAAAGAATAATAATAATGATAAACTACAAGAACAAGTATCGTAACTAAAGATAACACTATAATTAACTCGTAAGAATTATTCATCGCAGTAATGAATATAGTCCAACATAAATATCAAAAACATCAAGAATTACATTGTGTATAATTGTCTGAAAAATCTCTGAGGAGTACCAGTCACAGGAATGATTCGTTTGGTAAGTATTTGTCTGATCAGTTTGTCGGTACCTTTGTAAAGTCCGATATTCCACCAAAATCTAATTTGTGTGGTTTTACCGTCATGTGCTTTGTCGTATGACGTCAGGACTTGTAACTGTCCGTCTTTGAATCGTCCTCTGTGAATTGTCATGTGTCTGGTATTGGGGGCAGTCATAAGTAGGTCAAGTTGTCTGTTTAGGTCTGGCTTGGTCAGGGGGCTGGGTGAGGCTAATCCATTATTTTCTGTCATGGCATGCAAGTAGTCTGAGGTGTCAACTGAGTCAGTAATTTGAGAACATTCTATCTGTCCAACATGGAATTCGGGCAATTTTTCATCATTTTCATCGATGAAGTTTACAGTATTGTCACGCCCTTGTTCCTTGTTAGCAGTGTTTCTCCCTAATACTTCCTTCAGTTTCTGTATATGAGTAATGTTTGTCTTCTCGTTTGATGCTCTCATGAAGCAGGGTTTCAGTCGATTGTAGTTGAAAACGTCACGAAGGATTTCTCCTTTCATTGTGGCAAGAATGTAATGTGTCCTGTCAAGTACGTCATGGATAACTAATGGGCCACACCATTCGGCTGTAATTTTCTTGGAATTTGCAGTCAGAGAGGAAGAAGTCGGCTTGTATAGGTAAACAAGCTGACCGATGGAGTAGATTGGGGTCTTATCTAATTTGTTTGAGATCTTTGTGTTTTGTTTCTCTTGCTGTTTTCTTTGCAATGACAGCATTGTGCGAGATAGCTGGTCAAACTTCTTTTTGAGGTGGTCTACGTACTCATCATAAGAAGATGAGAGACCTGACATGGGGTTGAAAGACAAGTTGGATAGATTAGGGGGTTCCCGGCAGAACACAAGCTCGTATGGGCTGTGGTCTCCAAGATGCGGGGAAGAGAATGAATTGTAAGCATAGCATGTGGTTGACACAAATCTAACCCAGTCGGTACCAAATTGATTGAGGTTTACTTTGAGAAAGTTGGAAAGGGTCTGGACATGTCTCTCTGTGTGTAGACTCCCATGATTCTCTACACTGATCACCTTGCGGTCAATGTTCAAAGTCGTGCATAATATAGTCAGTAATTTACTAGTCAGAGACGCTGCTGCGTCGGTCACTAGACATGATGGTGGTCCAAAAATGCAAATGACTTTTTGGATGAGTGCCTCGCAAATCGTCTCAGCATCGAGCGTTTTGAGCGGCGCGCAAATCACAAATCTTGTAATTTCATCGCAAATAACCATCAAATGCCTAAATCCGGTTCCTGAGGTTGGCATTGTCTTAAAATCAAGACTAATGCGGTCAAATGGTCTGTATGAGTCTGGAATGCGAGTGTGAAAGGGTCTAAGTCGGTCTGGTTTGCCCTTGAATTGCTGGCAGCGCATGCAAGCCTTAACATAATTGTTGATTCTCTCAAACATGTTAGGCATGTAGAAGTTACGTCTAACGGTCAAGTAAGTTCGTTGGGTCCCTTGGTGGTTGCTAAGTATGGTGTCATGATGTTGGGATATGATCATGTCAGTTAAGGTCTCGGGGATTGCAAGCTGTAACCTAAAGTCGTCATCTTTGGTGAAGAAAAGTCTGAACAATACACCGTCGCAAAGAATGTATTCTTCAGCCTTTAATCTGACTGTCTTTGCGGCTTTCTTGTCACTTGGCAAGATGTCATGGGCAAGAAAGTCATAGACAGGTTTAAAGAATGGAGAGGTTTCCTGTTCTGTTTTCAGTTTTCTCATGTCAACAGGTAGATTGTAGTCCCTAATTATCTTTCGCTTTATCAAGTCAGTTATCCTATCTAGTTCGTGTTGTTTTGGAATGTGTTTAGCTATGATGTTGTTTACCTTTGAGGTCAGTGGTTTAGGAGGGAGGTAGAGGTCAGGGGGTACATCTCGGTAATGGTCGTTTGAGCGGTCGTTATCTACTTTGTTTCTGTCAACAAGTCTTGGTTCTGTCTGAGTTATGGAGGCAGGTGGGGCTTGTCTGGTAGTAGGAAGTGCGTATTCCTGGTACTGTGTAGGGGGAGGAAGGTTATCATGTTTTGGGCGTATAGGGGGTGTGTCATACCTTGGCTCTGCGTGATTGGTTGGTCGTGAAGAGAAAGTTGTAGTAGGTAGTGAGGACTTCTGCGTTTGTCTAGGCTGTTCGGCTTGTCTTTGTGGTGGGGGATTAGGATTTATGGGGGTTCGTTCACACTTGTTAGGCTTCTTGGGATAGATTTCAGGAATAGGGATACCCATTTTCTTGGCATAGGCTCGAGTGACTATGCGGTCAGTCTGTTGAGCCGGGTTTAAGGTGTTCATGTCAATCAAATCATTCTGGTCAAACAAACAATAAGCTACTGGTATTACTCTTTCAATTTCAGATGCACCTTCGCTTGGGGCTCTGGAAAGAAAGTCTGCCAAAACCAATTCAGATCCCTTTTTGTATCCAATCTTAAAGGAATATTCAGATAACTTCAAAACCAATTTCTCTAATCTGTTTGTACATGGGGCTTCCTTTGACTTGAGAATTTGAGCAATTGAACTGTGATCCACAAATGCATTGAATTCACACCCTTTTAGCAAATGCTTAAAAGCTGTGATGTTGATGAGCAATCCAAATAATTCTAACTCTGTTACACTATATCTTTTACATGCATCGGGAAGTACTTTGGAGTAGTAGCCAATAATTTGTTCCGTGCCATTAATGACTTGGGTCAAGTATGAACCAGTTGCAGTTCGGGATGTGTCACTGTAGAGTGAGAAGCGTCCGTTATTTTGGGGCATGTGCAGTACAGGGGGGTTGGTCATTAGTCGTTTAATCTTATTGAAGGCAGTCTCATGCTCGTCAGTCCAAACAAATTTATTCTTCTTCCTAGTCAATTGGTGCAGGGGTTTTAGTATGGTTTGTGTGTGAGGGAAAAATCCAGCTACATAGTTGACTGCTCCTACAAAACGTCTTACTTGTTTAGTGGTTTTCGGTCTAGCCAGTTTTGAAATCGCTTCACATCTGTCAGTCATTGGTCTGAAACATGCTTCACCCTGAGGAGTGATCATGATTCTATGTCCCATGTATTCTACGTCATTCCTAAACAGTTTGCATTTTCTGGGGCTCACTTTAAGTCCGTTAGTCGATAAGGCTTTCAATACCTGAGTCAAGTGGGTCTTGTGAGATGCAATGTCGGGGCTGAAAAGGATGATGTCGTCATGATGGGCAATACAAAAGTTACGAGAATGGGGTATAGTTTCTAATATTTCGTCAATCTTGGCCTGAAAAATTGCGGGGGAAACATTTAGTCCTTGTGCTAACCTTTTATAGAAGTAATGTTTACCTCCATGATAGGATGCTATGCCTGTGTACTTCTGGGCAGATTTTGAGAGGGGGATGCAGTGGAATGCAGACTTAAGGTCAATGACACTAATTACTCGGGTATTGGCATTTCCAATTCGTTTTAGGGTCTCCGAAAATAGGGGGAAGGGGTGGTTTCTTCTCTTAATGCGGGAATTCAAGAACCGAAAATCAGTAACAACTCTCTTCTCAGGAGTGTTTTTCTTGGATAGGAGGAGGACAGGTGAGGTGTAAGGTTGATGACCTACTTCTAGAATGCCTAATTTAACAAGTTTGCCTAGTTCTTTCTCAATTGTAGTCTTGTCATGTTCAGTAACAAAGTATGGTCGTATGAAGAATGGTTCTTCATTAGTTAGTTCAATGTCAACTTCAAAGTTGGGACAGCTAGAGAGTTCGCCATACAAAGAGAACGCATTACGGTTTTCTCTCAGTATGTTTCTAATTTCTTGTTGTTCGGGAGGGGAAAGTATACTGTCAGCCAGGTCAATGTGTTTTCGAATGATTTCATCCTCTGTCATGTCAGCAATGGGGTCACTGGGGTCAAGGTGGGGGTATGCCCTAAGGTTGTCATGTTTGACTGAATCTCTAAGAACGTTGTCTTGTCCAGTGTGTAGGTTGTCATTTAAGTTTAAAGTCATGTTAAAGCAGTCAGTAGGGAGTTGTTGTGTCACATTAACGAGTTTGGTAGTGTCTAGATAAGCGATGGGTCGACCCTTGGAAAAGGTAACTTGTCTGTCAGTCAAGTTTGTCACTAGGACCTGAGTCCGTCCTTTGTGTAGGGTTACAATACTAGTAGTGGGACAATGTCGGGATAGGTATTTGTTAGCGGTTAGAACAACGTCAGAGTTACGTAAGTGGGGTGGGGTCTTGCCTTGTAAAGTCATAAATGTCGAGTCACCTGGTGCAACTGTCACTGTAGTGGGTGGGGCGAAGGAAATCTTCTTGGACTTGATCTTGAATCTATTATTTCTGAAGTGAAGTGTGCCGTTTAAATCCGAAAGCGTGTTTGTGCCTAAAATCAAATCTACACCAACGAGATTGCTTGCAATGAGTGCTGTGATTTCAAATTTGTGACCCTGAATAGTTAATTGAAATTTGATTGCCTTATCTGAAACCAAGGATTGTCCGTTACCTAATTTGAATCGAATGGGGTTTACTTTTGTCTGTTTTTGTTTGGAAAGATAGGAAGATGAGTTTACAAATCGTTCAGAAATGATAGATTTAGATGCACCACTGTCAAAGAGTACTAGTACGGTCTTTCCGTTAGGTAATCGTCCTTTTGCAAAGTTCCGTTCAGTCAGTTTAATGTCAACTTCGTCATGTCCTAAGTAAGTCGAGGTTATGTCATCGTCGGGCCTAGTCTTGGACTTAGTCCGGGAGGAAGAACAATGAGCGCTATCGGCTCCCTCCCTTCTTAAAAATCCTGGGACTGTTGTTGTTGGTAATGTTGTGGGTAATATGGTGGGTACCAAGGTCCAGTTGGTGGTTGTGGTTGTTGTTGTTGTTGTTGTAGGTGATATTGTTGGTCATAATTGTAAGTGGGTCCGTATGGATTGTGTGGGGGAGGAGGTGGTGGTCGAGTCGCATTGCGCAGTCGTTTACGACATTCCCGCCAAACGTGGCCAGGAATGTGACAGTAGTCACAAGTTAGTCTTGGTCGTGATCGTGGTCGTCGGTCACGTCGATTGTCATCGCGATAAGGGCTCCTACCGCGTCTGTCATAGCTCCCGTCACGGTGACGGTCGCGACTGTCATAACGTCGGTCACGACTCGCGCTGCGTTCGGAGTTGCGCCGTCGCGGAGTCAGTGATCGCCGGTGTCGATCCCGTCCTCGATTGTCATTTGTCATTTTAAGAGAGCCTATTTGCTCTCTCAGGTCGTCGATCTCTGACTGAGCAGAGAAAGTCAGTTCTTTTGTCTTGTTATTGTCAGTCGAGTTCGTCCGCAGGTCTAGAAATAGCTGCGCTTTGGCAGCGATTTCGTCATTCGTCATCGCGTTCGGGTCCGTGGTTGATGCCGACATTAATATCGCGGCACGGCAGTCGTCGGGAAGGGCGTCCAGTAGTCGATGTCGAATTTGGGTCTCTCCGTACCCAATATATGTAGCTGTCAGTCTAAGTTTCTGGAGAAAAGCTTCGGTGCTTTCTCCGTCCGTCATTGTCAAATTGCTAAAGTCCCTAACGTGCGTATATGTCGATTTAGCTGGGCTAAATCGCCGTATAAATGAGTCCTTCAAGTCATCGTATGTCTGAAAAGTAAGTTTATCTACCCATAGTCGGGCCTGTCCTTGTAATGTGCGTTTGAATGTCATAAGTATGTTCGGTAGTTGTTGTGGGTCAGTATAGTCAATGTCATGGGCGTCGAGATAGTCAGTGAATGTCATAAAATGGGCGGTCGATTCATCTCGGTCAATTTTGTTACCAGAGAATCGAGTAGGTAAAAAGTCAGTTTGTCTGAGTTGGTTTCGGGTGGCAGTAGTCATGGTAGCGGTCTGAGTACTAGTCATGATTATTTTTAGGTACTGAATGTATGTCTATTTAACAAAATGAACTACAAAAATGTTAAGTAATGGGCTACAAGGTCGAGGTACAGTGTACAGTAGCACAGTACAAAATAAGATTAACCAAGTTAAAAATAAATGCAACAAATTAAGTTCAAATATCGAAAGTGAACAATTAATATGATGTTGATTACTGAAATTAAACTACTTGCACTTACACACACTCTCTCTCTCGCGCAAGTGGAACAGTAAAATATTTGGTTTCACTTACCGGTTCCAAATAATCAAATAAATAGATGTGAAGAGGTCAAAAATCCAAAAGTGTTGAATTCCAAATTAATCAATATCAGTCATCAAACTAAAGTCACAGTTCAGTCAAGTAAAACGTCGGATCTCTGCTCCTTGTGGGTGGTGCCGTGTAGTGGTTCGGTCTGTCGTCCCCGTCGTCAGCTCAGATGGAACAGTTCTGCTCGTCGGAGTCGGGGTTGATTTCGATGTCGTGGTGGTCCTCTGCGTGGCAGCCGTCTGGTCCTGTGGGTGGTCTGGGTCCTTACGTGGTGTTCTTATGTGTGGTCATCGAAGGTGTCGTTGAGGATGATGTCGGGTGTCGTCTGTGGAGGTTAACGTAGGCCTTCTTCAGTGTATGTGTCGAAATTTGTGCGTATCGTCAATTTTCTTGTCCTGGATCGTTAATTCTTCCGGTGAATGTCGATGTTTGTCATCCTTTTTCAAAATTAATCAGAGTCAATGTAGTTTCATATCATGTACACTGATGTAGTAGGCGCTGGAGAAAAATTTTCCAGATCGATGGTCGATGATGCCGTTATCCAGACTCCAACAAGGAAATATTGTTCAAAAAAGAAACTCTGAGTTGTAGTATATTGTTGGGTTGATCTATATTTTGAAGAAAACCGGGTTCTCCACCATGTCGTGTTTGTGGGATCGGATTTTAGATGAGGAGTCATTAAATGATACGAGAGGTACAAGTTCTATTTCCAGTTCAAACTCGAAGTATTTATTTGGCGAAGTTTAGAAATTCTCAATCTCTTGATACAGTTGTATTTAGTAGAGTTGAAGATTACAGAGATATATTGTGTTTGTCTGTCGATGGTCTAAAGTCAAGTCCTCTCGATAAGAGAAACTCTACTATCAGGAAAACTTTTGGGAGTAGAAAGGTATTGAATTAGTGACTTCTGATTGGTCTATAGTTAACTGTCTATCATGATTGCTATGGTATTATGGGGAGTGGTAATGAAGAGTGTAGGTGACTGGGGCTGGTCCTATGAGTCATAGTTTTTAGAACTTGGGTTCCTTGAAGTTAACTCTGGGGTGGTCATAACATGTGGTCAGTGTTTGGGAGTAAGATGATAATGGGAAGATGATAACAGGAGTGGGGGAAAGGTGAATGACTGAAAGGGTGACAGGAAGTGATATTGCATGGACATATTTAAAGTACTACATAACACAAGCATTCATCATTATTATTCATCATTATTCTTTCCAAGTCTCACCAATGTTTCTCCTTTCATACTCTTCAACTTCTTACATAGGCTGTATGTATATCCTCTTTTAAAATAGAAAACTTGAAGCAAATTTTGTTGTTAATACACTCAGGTATCCGTGCTGAAGATGACTGCACACCATGTACTGGAGGCTATGCCTGCAACCAGGTAGGCCTCTCCTACCCACCTGTCTTGTGTGCTGCTGGCTACTACTGCAGAAAGGGATCCAACATCACTACACCGACCTACGGTGAGTAGTCAAACTCAAATTGGCAACACTGCTACATGTATATTCTTTATAATTTGATCTTTTGATTCTTCCAAGGCAGCCATTTCTAGGATTTGTAGAGTAGCAATATCTGTATGTAGTTACATAATGAAAGGAATTAGAGTGAAAAACAGTACATGCCGTTCATGCTTCGTTAGGTATACTTTGAGTGATAGCTAGCGATAAAAACTGGACAAAATTTACATGAACACTTGTATCTACAGTAGAATGTGGTTGTATGAATTGAATATTCCTTTTGGCAACAAATTAGGAGTGGCACGCCCGCAAATGTGATGGATTTGTGTTCTTTACAGAAAGTGAGGACTTACAGATTAATTCATGTTTCCTCGACTGTAGATATATATGTGAAATGTGTACATGTATGGGACAGTAGGAAGAAATAATTGTTAATGTAAAATGCACTTTTCTTGAAAAAAAGAAAAAGAAAAGAAAATATCACTTGTGAAAGTGATTAGAAAAAATATACAAGTTTTCGTGGTATGCTCCATGTGAATATACACCATTCTTATTTTTCATCTGTTATCATTTCATAGACAATAGACATATCATTTTGTATCATTATCATTATATTTACATTCCTGTGTTTCCTTTACAGATGAGTTCAATAACGAGTGTCCAGCTGGGTCCTATTGTCCAGAAGGAACAGATAGTCCCATTGATTGTCCTGAAGGCTACTTCAGCCCAAACATCAAGCTACAGTCTGTGGAGGAGTGCTTGAATTGTACCGAGGGTTACTTCTGCAATGAAACAGGTAGGTTTGGAAAAGAGAGAGAGAGAGAGAGAGAGGGGGTTGGTGATGGAAAATTCAATTCAATTCAATAGTCTGTGATATGCACGGGACATTACAAAGAAACTTTTCCTCCACTGGCTGAGAAAAAAAAAGAAAAATACATACATGAATAGTGCAGAGGAGAATACATTACAATTTAACCCATTCATGACAGAAGGTCCATATTTTGTGGTTTGGCCTAATATCTTTTGATGCAGAGCTCTAAAAATCATACCAAATACATGAGCAGAAAGAGCAAAAATTCTACACATACAGTGCCCATTTTGGTTGCATTAGTATTTGTTGTTTGATGCTGAAAATTTTTTAAAGGACAATAAGCATTAAAATCCTTAAATTGGCAGTGCGATAGAAATTTTAAAATCGCCGTTTTTCCTTGCAAATTGGCAACTTTTTGACTTCTCATCGTACTTTCTGTCAATTTAAATTTATTTCAGAGTATGACGTTTCATAAGAAAAATGTAGCAATAAACGAAAAAATGTTGGTGTTGCCAATTTGAAGAATAGAAGCTGATCAAATTAGGTTCTAAATATTTCCTGTCACGAATGGGTTAAAACATTTAAAAAGACATTAGGACATATGTTGACAACTAAATCAGATCAAGGAATCAGAAAGACCTAACTCCCTCCCAGAGGGATATTTATAGGGAGAGAGACATAGAGAAACAGCAAGATATGAATTTGGAGAGATAGAGAACGACAACAAATCATTGTAGCTTTATGAACCACCTGCAAATCTATGCGCGGTGAGCAGAAACATGAATTGGTGGAAAATGCATCTATATGTGTTCTTAAATAACAGTATTGTCTTCCTTTGCATGATATCAGGTATTGATATATACATTAAAAGAAAACTTGACTTTAATTTTGAAATGGTGTATATTACCATTGACATGAATACAGAATGAGGAAGCACTGGCCATTCAAACATGATTCAATGGTTCGTAGTACCATTTCTCCACCGTGCGTTTCTGCGCACGTGCACATATTTGCCCGTTCATAAAATCAACGACGAAATGTGTGTTTCCAATATGTTTTGAAAACTGTAACCCGAGCTTTAGTGTCAAAGATGATGCATTGTAAAAAGTACTCTCTGAAGACATCTTTGACTTTGCTTTGCAGGTATCACCGAGGTGAGTGGCCCCTGTTCTCCAGGCTACTACTGTGAGGAAGGCTCCACCACGCCCCACAGCGTCATCTGCCCTGAGGGTCACTACTGTGGCCTGGCGACCTTTGACCCAACCCCTTGCCCCAACGGGACATTCTTCAATGCTACCGGTATCTCAGTGGAAGAGGATTGTTTCCATTGTACCCCTGGATACTACTGCAATGGACTCGGTAAGGGAGTACCTTCCATCCCTCATTTTCATTTCATGTAATTTATATTTCCACTTTATTTTGTCATTAAGAATGCACCACCATGAAGGCAGGGTTAACAACCATTTTGTAATGAGAAGTATTGCCTCTTTCTATGATAATTTACTTTTGTGGATCAAATACTGCTTGTATGTGATGATTGATATGAAGGGATTCAGATCTGTTACAAACATGCATTCTTTTATCTAATGCATGGGGTTATGATTGATATGAAGCCCAAGATAATTCATATCATTTGCTAATTCTTTTTCAGATAGGTTCTTTGGAAAGCCAGGAAATATGCAAGGCTCAAAGAGGTTCATGCAGTATAAGTAAATGTTGTTAGTTTGGGAAATGCAATACCTAGAGCAGTACTCAAAAAAACCCCTAAGAAATACCAAAAGGAATATCATGAGCACCTTGTTTGATCTTTATTACAACTGTTCCTCACAGGTCTAACAGAGCCCACAGATTTCTGCGCACCAGGCTATTACTGCCCTCTAGGATCATCCTACGCCAAGGCTGTCATCTGTCCAATCGGCAAGCAATGTCCTCTAGGGAGTGCTGAACCACAGGACTGTGTCGCTGGAACCTACACGGATAGTGAAGGACAGGCTGCATGCCAAGTCTGTCCAGAAGGTTTGTGTCTTCAAGAATTTTGTAACGTACGATAATAATGCATGTGGTCAACTGACTCAGAGACAGTGATTAAAGCTCAGAGTGTGATTTTAAGTCGATGTAGGTCTAGGGCTGGGTTTGGTCCAAGGATGAAGGTATATGCATAAATATGATAAATGTTAGAGTTTGATTGTGGAGCAATTGTTACTGGAGCATGTTTCATGCAGTCTTTGATGTTTCCTCCAAAGTGATTCATCATTATTGGAATAATCTAGTATCATCCTTTCATTGTTGTTCATTCATTGGTGAGTCACCCTGTCACAGGTTACTACTGTATCCCAGAATCCCTGAGCTGATTGTTGAAGGTGACTCTGGAATCAACATCTGGTCCTAGATGTACCTCAAGGGTTACTGCAGTCCCAAGGGCACTAGTGCTTATGACCTTTGAATTTTGTAATGTTTGTGTACGTTCATTCTTTAACACTGTCCATTTTTTTATGCCATCCTGTTGCAGGTTACTACTGTATCCCAGAGCTGGTAGTTGAAGGTGACGCAGGAACCACCAGCTGGTCCTGCCCTCAGGGTTATTACTGTCCCAACGGCACTGGACATGACTGGCAGCCATGTCCTGCAGGAACCTATGGCAAGACGGCAGGACTCACCCAGATCCTAGAATGCACACCTTGTGATGCAGGTAATGCTGAATACACGTATCAAATAAACTTGAATACTAAATACTGATTGAATGCTTGAAAAAACTGTCCAGAAGTTACTGAGGAGAGTTCTGGAATGGGCAAGAGGGTTTAGTTTCAAGTGGAACAATAAACATTGCTATTTTTCCGTATGGTTTGAGGTTCTGCACTAGTATCCTAAATTAGAGATAGTAGGCTTGTGATAGCTCATCATAGTTCTCTACAAAAGCCACCTTTATACAATGGCCACAATGTCTCTTGGGGGGGGGGGGGGAAACATAGGCCTTGTCTCCATGAGTTACCAGTCTACTGTGGATACTAGTAGTTATTCTTCCTTTATGTTGCCCTTACAAGTTTGACTCTGCTTCCAATTCATATACAATGTAGAAATAAAAAGCCTTTTTTTGGTCTGAATTCATAATGATGTATTGATATTGTTGGGGGAAATATCCCACCCATCGCCTGGATGGAGTTTATGTTTTTTCATCTTTCATTTATTCTGCATATACATGCATGTAAACATAATATTATTGTGATTTCTTCTTCCTCCCTTTCAGGTTCATACTGTCAGGGCGTGAATCTGACCTCTCCCAGTAACCTCTGTACCAGGGGCTACTACTGTGTGTCAGGAGCAGACAGACCCAATCCTCTCTACCTCAATGATAGTCAGTGTCCTACTGATACTGTCCATCCAATCATAGGCCATATCTGTCCAGAGGGACACTTCTGTGTGGAGGGATCAGAGTACCCTGAAGGTAAATTTGATTTCTCTTTGCATAAGTGAAAGCTTTTCTGTTTTCCAAAAAGGAAATCTGAACTCATTATCAAGTTACCTTGATCAAAATTATCAGATTAAAACATGTAGTAGAAAATGCATGATTGAACTAACACAAAGAAATTTTGAACTTAGGAAAAGGATACATCTGGACACCGTTTTGTGAAAGTTGTCAGTCTCTGACAATTTCAGTAAAATCCTTAGTTTTGATTGGCTGAGAAGCACTGGTCACTGTATGTTACTATGGTAACTGTCAGAGAATGACAACTTTCATGAAACGGTGCCCAGGAGAGGTGAACTTCATGTGTACAATAAATGGAAGTTTTCATCTCAAGAAAACAGACCATTCCGTCAGCTAGAGATTCACATTAGAT
Source organism: Echinometra lucunter (assembly GCA_029962745.1). Lineage (NCBI taxonomy): Eukaryota > Metazoa > Echinodermata > Echinoidea > Camarodonta > Echinometridae > Echinometra > Echinometra lucunter. The sequence continues at coordinate 27,282,215 of CM057162.1, read as the reverse complement.
TTAGTGATTCTGAATTTCAAGCATTCATAACATTTGTCTTATATTCCGAGGATCACACAGTGAGCGGAATCAGCAGATTAGCCGTTTTTTGGTTTTTTTTTAGTTTTGTAGCCGTTTTTTTTTTTGCTCTTTTATAGCCATTCTGTAGCTGTTTTGTAGCCCTTCTGAAAATGACTACAAAATGCCAAAAAAATGCAGAACTATTTCCTCATTGGAAATAACACAGTAATCGGCTAGAAAATGGCAAAAAACCCTTGCACCTTACAAATTTGGTTCGCTGTGTCACTTTTGCTCACTTCAACCTGGTGTAAACTTGGAATCGCCTTTTGATTAAGACCGCCTTTTGACAGTCTGCTTATTTAATGCAAATGTTGCACAGTTATTTCATTTCTCGTTCATTCTGTGTCTCTTCATCAGGTTGTGCTGCTGGTACCTACAATGATCTTCCTGGTGCTTGGGAATGTATGGATTGTCCCGTAGGATATTATTGCTATGCCAATACCACCGACTACCAATCTAACGAATGCCCATCTGGTAAGTTAATATTTCTGTCTCATCAAGATTAGGAATTTGGGAAGACTTTAGCTGATCAGGATTTTCTTCTGTTTGGAAATGATAATGGTTTTCTTTTATTCCTTTTCTTTTTAATCAGAGGTTCTGCATGGGGTAGGGGGGGGGGGACCAATTTCTTCTCAAAGACATTCCATATCTAAGGAAATAAAATGCCAGTTTGTAAAAAGAAATAGTTATTTTGAATTTTTAACATGCTTGTGGTCCGAAGGAATGTTAGCATTCTTGGTATCAAAACTCCCTTTGGTAATGCAACAGAAGCACTTCAAGTATCTATAAAAAGATTTATATTTTTTGTTAACAGAAGACTATTGGGTTATCATTATATTTGTTGCTTAATTGAATTTGCATGAATCATACCTCATCTTTCTAATGACTCCTTAAAGCCATAGAATGCATTTAAGAATTACTTTTAAGTTTGTTTCCATACACGTCAGTGGCACCTAAAAAATAATAAAATTAATGTGTCCTTTTTTGTTAACTTTTTTCTTTGCTAGGATACTACTGTGAGCTGAACACACCAGACCCATACACCTATCCCTGCCCACCTGGTACATTCAATAACCTGACTGTGCAGCACAGTATTTCTGCTTGCGTAGACTGTCTGCCTGGATGGTATTGTGCCGGCTATGGGAACTCACATCCTACCGATGAGTGCGATGAAGGATGGTACTGCAGCGGAGGGGCTAATGAGAGTCAGGTTGGTAGAAGAAAAAGGGGATACGGATCAGGATTACGGGATGGGAATTAAAGGGAGGGGATTAAGGAAAGGTTAGGATTAATAACTGCATGATCTTGATTCTGGATGGTATTGTGCTGGCTATGGAAGTTCACTTTCTACAGGTGAGGATGATGAAGGATGGTGCTGCAGTGGTGGAGCTGATGAGGGTCAGGTTGGTATACCTAGAAACTGAGAGAACAGGGTGTAAGGGAAAGGGATTAAAGAGAGGAGATTAAGGGAAAGGTTAGGATTAATGACTGCTTGCCTGGGTGGTATTGTGCCCACTATGGGAACTCACATCCTACCGATTAGTATGATGAACATTGGTACTACATTGGTGGAGCTAATGAGACTCAGGTTGGTAGAGGAAAAAGGGGATATGGATCAGGATTAAGGGAGGGGATTAAGGGGGGGGGGTTAGGATTGATAGCTGCATGGTTTAGATTTTGGATGGTATTGTACTGGCTGTGGAAGTTCACTTTCTACAGGTGAGTGTGATGAAGGACAGTACTGCAGTGGTGGGGCTATTACATGTATATAAACATAAAAAAGGAGGAGTTGCTGATAGAGAGTGAAAAGGGGTGTTAAGAGACAGGATGAGAGACTGTAGGAGAGATTAAGAAGGAATGCTGATGATCAGGGCAATGAAGAGAGCAAGAAAGAGGGTGCGCATTAGAAAAAGAGAATCAGCAAAAAGTGATGGAAAAGTGGGAAAATAGAAAAATTTTGTTACACTGCAGTTGTACAAGTACAATTCATGTTTTGCACAAATATAGTATGTAAAATTCACTTTGAATAGTTAACTGAAAAATTGATATCATTGATGAAATACTTGGAACACAAAGATTAATGAGGGGCACCTTGCTGAAAAGAAGTTGAATTATGATATCTCTTGACTTTAATTCTTTTATCAAATTATACCAACAGCCATCCTCTAACGGTGGAGAATGCCAGCCAGGCTTCTACTGCCCCCGTGGCTCTGGATCCCCTGTACCCTGCACGGCTGGTCAGTACTGTGACCTCGCTGGTCTGGCCCTCCCCACCAACTCCTGCGACCCAGGCTACTACTGCCCTTCTGGATCTTCCGACCCTCGCGAGGTGGACTGCCCCGTCGGTCATTACTGTCCCGAGGGCAGTCCTCTCCCGACGCCATGCTCCAACGGGACGTATAATCCGTCGTTGAACCAGGATGAGTTCTCCGACTGCCTGCTATGTCAGGCAGGGTATTACTGTAATGAGACAGGCGCTAGCATGACCAGTGGCGAATGTGCCGCAAGTGAGTACAATCAAGTATTTTGTTACATGTTTCTTCAACAGAGTGATTTATCTTAAATTTTGTGTAAACTTTGATATTGTTTCCTCACTTTCTAATGGTCACTTCGTATAAATTCATGTTTTCTTTTGGTACCGTTCCTTTAAAATTACCTATATACATATACAAGCATTATTGCACTTTCTTATGTTTAGTTAGTTCAAAGCAAACAAATTAATCTGGAATTGTCTTACATTGTGGCACCTAATGAATAATTGATGTTTCTAAGCACTTACAAAAAATATCGGCCATATTTACATGCAAATGTACCTTGATGTGAGAAATAAGTTATAAGCCTTTGTAACTTTCAAATGGGTCCAACTTGTTTTTTTCTTTGACTTAGGATACTATTGTCCAGCCGGTCAAGTCACTCCAACACCAGCAGACTACCTCTGTCCCACGGGTCACTACTGCGTGGCCAACCTAGCCACGCCCACCCGTTGCCAGGATGGTACCTACCAGGATGAGATGGGCAAGGACTCTTGTCTCACTTGTGAACCAGGTTAGTACATACCTCAGGGAGTTAGTATAAAAAATATATATGGCTGTGAGAGGGTCTGGTTGGAACTATGGTACCTACCAGGATGAGATGGGCAAAGACTCGTGTCTCACTTGTGAACCAGGTTAGTACATACCTCAGGGAAGTGTAGTTAATACTTCAGCTACTAGTAGTCAGTAAATAGTAAGTACTCTAGTTGGTTAATACTGTGGACAGTATGTAGAAGCTTTATTATTACTCTAGCTAGTAAGCAAACACCACACATGTACAAGGTTAGTAAAAGCTGCAGCTTCTTAGCAAATACATTACTCTACCAGGTTAGTTAATGCCATACATTTGTGAGTTTAGCATGCTTAGTAATTACCACAGATAATCAATAGAAGTGTACAAGATGTGTAAGAAAAAACATACATGTTCATTGTAGGTACAGTAGTTAGCAAATAATGCAAAAGATAAGTGCTTATAAATAAAAGTAATTTCTGTTTGGTCAGTCATTTTAAAGATGTTATTCGTATTTTTCCCAAAGGATACTTCTGTGACAACACCCTCTACGCAGTCAGTGACCTGTCCAACGCTTCTTGTCCAGCTGGCTACTACTGTCCAGCTGGGACCAGAAGAGCCAATGAATTCCCTTGTCCTTCCGGTACCTACAACAACCTGACCAACTCAGTCAACGAGTCTGCCTGTACGGAGTGTCTGGCTGGGTTCTACTGCCAGACGCCTGGCTTGAGTCAACCTGAGGGAGAATGCTATCCTGGGTAAGTTGGGAGAGGCATCCATTTCCCTAATTTTATTCTATCTAGACTCATCTTTCCTTTTGGGGTTTCATGTTACATTGCACGTTCGTCTATGGTCATTTGACAAACAGAAGATTATCACATTACATGTAAACCCCCTGACTATGATTTTGGGCCCAGTTGCATAAAACTGACCATAAATGATGACTCTGCCATCAATGCTAACTAGCATGGCAACATTACTCAACAGCCAATCAAATTCAAGGTTTCCATGGAAGTTAGCATTGATGGAAAAGTCACCATCAATGGGAAGTTTTCTGCAATGGGGCCCTGGTGTCTTTTGTCTAAAAAAGAAGTTAATTCCTGTAATAGCTTGCAATATGACAATGAATCCATTGTTGTAAAACCATCAGAGGTTGCACGATATACTTGCATTTCATAGTCCTCTATTAAAGCGTTATTACTGCTCATTAAGTTTTTCTGCCCTTGTTTTTTTTTAGATACTACTGCTTATCTGGAGAGGACAACCCAACACCACATCCTTGTCCTGAGGGTAACTATTGCCCCTCTGGTAGCTACAAACCGACCCCCTGCCCTGCTGGTACAATCTCTAGCGGTATTGCCAATGAGAATGTGACAGATTGTGCCCCATGTGACCCAGGCAGATACTGCACAGCCAACAGTTCTAGCAATGGTGAGTTCTAGCTGTAGTTCTTCATCAAATATTCAGGGCAGAATTATGAATCCAAATAATACTACACTATTCAGAATATTGGGCATAACCTACTATATGAAGCTTTTAGTGTTGCTGTACCCATTCAAATTTAACCCATTGAAAGGTCTTAGGAAGTGTATTAAAACTTCATTTGTAAATAAACGATGTGATGCAATATTTTTTGGGAGAAAAATATAAATTGTTGCTGCACGTACAGTACATGCTACTTTGGCTGTTACGCTTTTTAGGTTATCTGTGTAATAAGATGCAGAAATGTAAAACACCCTTTGCTTATCTCATTTTACTTTTCAGTAGCAATTTTTTGTGAGGGTGGGAATGCTTAACTTTGCAGTATATTATGTACAATACTTTGATACGAGGATGTTATCTCTCTCTCTTATCAGGTGTCACCCTGCCTTGTGATGCTGGATACATCTGTACTGGAGGCTCAGACACACCAACTCCAGGGGACATCTCCATTGGTTACACCTGTCCTCAAGGCCATTACTGCGAGGCAGGCGCAACAAAAGAAAGGCGATGTGACCAGGGAACCTATGCTCCATATGTCAACCTTGGAGCTTGCCTTGTCTGCCCAGAAGGTAGATAAAGTTGTTGCTGAGCAGTTTAAGTAATTGACTTGGGATGCAGAGGTTATGGCATGGCACTTATGTTCCAAAGATACATGTATGTGTACATTTGTATGTTATACCTTTGACAGGCTGGGATTTGGAGTCATCTTTTCCTGGGAGGAGATTTGCATATTGAATCATTGTTACCCTTGGATCTCTGCTCATGGTGTAACTGCTTGGGAAGTGCATTTTTCCCATTAACCCATTCGTGACAGGAATAATTTAAAGCCTAATTTGATCAGCTTTTATTCTTCAAATTGGCAACACCAACATTTTTCTTTTATTGCTACATTTTTCTTATAAAACATCATGTATCTGAAATAAATATAAATTGACAGAATGTATGATGAGAAGTCATAAAGTTGCAATTTTTGCAGGGAAACACGGTAATTTAAACATTTTCATCGCATCGCCAATTTAAGGATTGTAATGCTTATTTTCCTTAAAAAAAATTTCAGCATCAAACAACAAATACTGATGCAACAAAATGGACACAGTATGTGTAGAATTTTTTGCTCTTTCTGCTCATGTATTTGGTATATTTTTAGAGCTCTGCATCAAAAGTTATTAGACCAAACCACAAAATGTGGACCCTCTGTCACGAATGGGTTAATTATGTGCAGAAAAAGGTGTAATGGAAAGTCACATTGAGAGATTGATAGTGATGATGTCTTAGGCTTGGTTCTAAGACAAGATTTTTATTTTATCTTGCTTTGCAGGATCAAGCTGCCCTGAGACTGGCATGAACTACACTGTACCATGTCCTGAAGGGTATTATTGTTTACCAGAGACTAGGGATAATGGAATCCCATGTCCACTAGGTAGGTCCTGATGGTAATGGTGATGATGATGATGGTGGTGGTGGTGGTGGTGGTGCTGAAGACGATGATGCGTGTAGTAGCGATGGCAGTTGGTGTTATGGTGATGGTGATAATGATGATACTGATGGTGGTGGTGAGGTAGTTGTGATGGTGGTGGTAATGGCAGCTTGGATTATGGTGATGGTGGTGATGTTGATGGTAGGTGATGATGATGATGTTGGTGGTATTGATGATGATGATGCAATTGATGGTAGGTGACGATGATGATGTTGATGGTGGTGGTGACGATGATGATGATGGTAGTGGTGATGATGCTGTTGGTGGTAGTTGCGATGATGATGTTTTTAGTTTTGATTATATTGATACTGTTGATATTGATACTGATGATATTGATACTGATGATGATGATGATGATGATGATGATGATGATGATGATAGTGATAGTTTGGTGTTGATGGTGCTCCTGGTGGTAATAGTGGTGGTGATGATGGTAAATACAAGCTTCCTCCAAACCTCCATCCTTCCAGGTACATTCAGCAATGTCACCGGTCTCTTTAACGAGAGCCAGTGTCAGGCATGCTTAGCAGGGATGCATTGTAACGAGACTGGTCTTTCCTGGCCTACTGGTTTCTGTGAGGCTGGATTCCTCTGTATCTCCGGAGCAATGGAGTCTGCTCCAGATGATGGTATCAATGGACCTTGCCCAACTGGAGCTTACTGTGAGGAAGGTGAGACTATCGCTATTTTTCTTCTTTTACATTTTAACAAGAAGTCTCCAAGATTTGTATCAAGTGGACAGTAATTATAACCTTTTTTTCAGATATGGCATTTACACCTTTTTAAAAAAACAAAACATATCCAAATACAATGATAATGTGTGAGCACATCTGCTGGTACCTTCGTAACTTTCCAATTCCATTTGGGATAGAAAGTTCTTACATATCAGTTAAAAAAAGTCTTAATCCAGTATGATATTTGTGATTATGATCTCTCTTTGTTAACAGTGTTATTGGTAAAGACTTTGTCATATTTACAATTTATTCTGTTTGTAGTACAGGATTAAATTTCAAAACTAGTCCTCAACCATCCATACCATATGCCTGCAAAACTGTGAGTGCAGTGAGTGCAAGGCTTCTAGGCTTCATTCTTTATGTACTTGCTGTAACTTTCTAATATTGTACTGATCTTCCTCTCATAGGTGTGACCTCTGAGGCCCTCTGCCCACCAGGAACCTTCAACCCCACACGAGGCGGGCAGAACATCAGTGACTGCCTGCCCTGCACAGGCGGCAAGTACTGTGGAACCAGCGGGCTGTCGACCCCCTCAGGCTGGTGTCTCGAGAGGTACTACTGCCCCAGTGATGCAGAGGTCTCAGACAATCGCCCCAGCGAGTTTGAGTGCCCAGCTGGGTATTACTGCTTGAATGACACAGCAACACCATATGCCTGTGAACCGGGTATGTTTCAAATCACTCTTTGAAGAATTGCAAGGTAGAATTTTGTTTGAAGTTTGAAGTTCAGTTTCACATCCTACTTTCTTTTTGTAGCGACTGCTCTCACTGCCAAAATGTTAACATACAATGTAAAATATTAGAAAAGTTATTGTGTGGCTACATATGTGTATGTGCATTATTTGGATTCAGAAAAGAAAAGGTAACTGATCATCTGCTCATATTATGTAAATAGAACAAAGTAAACAAGCTTCAGTGGGACAAATTAACTGCTGAGAAACAGGAAGGCCCTAACTCATATGCTTTATATATAAAAATGTGTCCAGTCAAGAACACCAAATTTAAATCATGGTGGTCCATTAATAACCATCTACTATATTTTGAATTTCAAATTTTATCTTTAATAATGATAATATTATGGATTTATGCAACATCTAATACTTCTCTCAATGTCTCTAAGAGCTTTACAGGAATATCTTTAATAATAAATATGAAGCAGACAGTATTTGACCTGTGACTTCCAACCCTTGACCTAAAACATCCTATCATCTCCACGTAAAGGTACCTACCAACCCAGCACAGCTTCCATTGACTGTTTTGTGTGCCCTGAGCGCTACTACTGTCTCGAGAACTCCAGCCACCCTGAGCCGTGTAGCCCCTATTCCTATTGTCCAGAGGGATCACCTGCCCCTACTAACTGCCCCAATGGGACATACACCATGGACAATGTGACTGGATTAGCATCAGCTGATGAATGCCAACTGTGTCCAACAGGTAGGATATGCATTGTATGTGTAATGATGATGATGATGATGATGGTGATGATGATGGTGATGATGATGATGATGATGATGGTTATGATGATGATGATGATGATGATGGTGATGGTGATGGTGATGATGATGATGATGGTGATGATGGTGATGATGATGATGATGATGGTGATGATGATGGTGATGGTGATGATGATGATGATGATGGTGATGATGAAGATGATGGTGATGATAATGGTGATGGTGATGATGATGATAATGGTGATGGTGATGATGATGATGGTGATGATGATGATGATGGTGATGATGATGATGATGGTGATGATGATGATGAACATGGTGATGATGATGATGATGATGATGATGGTGATGATGATGATGATGATGGTGATGATGGTGATGATGGTGATGATGATGATGGTGATGATGATGATGATGATGGTGATGGTGATGATGATGATGATGATGATGGTGATGGTGATGGTGATGATGATGGTGATGATGATGGTGATGATGATGATGATGATAATGGTGATGGTGATGGTGATGGTGATGATAATGATAAGGATGATAATGGTTATAATGATGATATTAATCATAAGTGCCCCAATGGGACATATACCATGGACCATGTGACTGGTCTAACTTCAGCAGATGAATGCCAACTGTGTCCAACAGGTAAGAAATGTTCTGTAAACTTGCTTAAAAATGAAAGAAAAATAAATCTGTCATCACTCGTTCATTACGCATGCGTCTGGTCTAGATTGCTTTAAAAGGCTTATTGTATTATGCACATTCCTAAAATTACAAAATTAGCTTGTTTTACCTCTCCAAACAAAATCTACACAATATCTTGAAGCTGAATTTTGTTTAAAGAAGAAGTCAAAATGATTTCATTAAAATTACACTATAAAGCTTAAAATTCAAGGTAATAGATAATGCTACTTTCATTTATGAAAGTGATTTCTATGATTTTTAAATACCAATTAAGTGTTCATTTTTTTCACCCTGAATAATCAAATTTCCTCCCACCGAAACCCAAATATGGTCATTGGTCGCGTGACGTAGGTGATGTATTTGCACTGCGCATGCGCACTTATTCTCTCCACATTCTCTATGCAAAATGCCAAAATATCTAGCTTTTGGGTGTACAAATCACACCAGTTCTGTTCCTAAGAGAAGTTTTTTTGCAATCCCGAATCCCCTGATGGACAGGGAGAGGTGTGCCCGATGGATTAATGATATTAGAATGGACGAATTCGACATCAAAAGTTATTAATTTTCGTAATAAATGAAAGTGTGTGATGACCACTTCAAGCCGGGATGTTGGCAGGTGGCGGTGGATAGGGTGTGGGCGTTCGAAAGTGATGGGCTACGAGCCCACGAGAAATTGTAAGGTCTTCCTGTCGATTGAAATGGTCAGATTTAATGGCCTTTACAAATTCTGAGGCTAACAAGCAGGCACAAGAAGCATAAATAAAATCAGAAATGATATGATTGTAGATCTACTAAAATTCAGGAAAAAAAAGGGAACTACGGCGCGATATGAGATGATGAAACAAACAATGTGTACCTCTACTGCAGTGATTCACTCTCGCGCTATGCACCCCTATACTATCACTGCACTTGCCTCATCATGCATGATGCAGTGCATCTGCTAGGTCATTGGGCCGGGGTGCGAACTGTTTTGTGGATGAAAATGGGCTCGTACTAGAACTACTGTTTATAAAAGTTAATTGCTGATTACTCTGTAATCCTAAAGTATGTTGTGTAAAGGAAGACATTTTCTAGCCACTGAATTTTTTCTCTTTATGATCCATGCTTACAGAAATCGCCTAGACTTCTCCTTTGAATTTTCAACAGTAGTAAAGTGCATGTTGGTTGTTGCTTCTGGTTCTTCCTGCATTGTTGAATAATTGAAAAAACTATTGAAAAAAATCAATGAATGTGAAAAAAATCTTTGCATTCATGTCCTTCTTCTGGGCATATTACAATTCATCGCTGGTTTGCAAACCAACATACATGTATCTCCTGTACTTAAGTCTGTTCGTGTATGTCACTACGCTAAACTAGCGATGAATCAAATAAGACATGATGATTAATCACCTAAAATATCCTCTGTGTTATATCAGGATCCTACTGTCTTGGTGGTCGCATAGCTGGACCTTGTGCTGCGGGATACCTGTGTTACAGTGGCTCAGACACACCCACACCAGATGGTAGCAACCCAACCGTAGGAGAGATCTGTCCATTTGGATTCTATTGTGAAGAAGGTAATGTTCCCTTGTAAACTGTGTGAAGTGTTACTTTGTTTATCAGTCAGAGGAAGTAAAAAACTTAGTGATATATCTGTACTTTCTGTCATAAGTTCTGAGAAAATAAATATTTTTATTTCAGAATTGTTCAGTGGTTGAAACAGCTGATTTAGAACATAACTTTATTCCAGCATATTCTGTGACCTTTACTTTGCAAAATCTACCCACATAAAGAAAACTTTGTACTATATCTGTACTTTCTATCCAATTTTTCACAAAATAAGTGCTTTTTGAAAAAAATTGTTCAGTGATTGAAACAGCTGATTTAGAATGTTCGCCAAGTCCAGCCATATAACTAAATCCCAGCATATATGTACATGTATTATTCCATGAACTGTACTTTACAACATCTACTTCTGTATACATGCGTAGAGGAATTTCCATAATGAGCTTTTGATTTGGACCAAATGGCAGCATACTTATCAGTCAAATTTGTAAAATAATCAATTTCTTTATTCATTAGGCAAAATTAAGATTTTATAGGCCACCACAAACATGCAGTATAATTTAGATTCTTTCATATGCAGACAATATTTGAAAGAATAATTGTTACCAATTTATTTCTCCTCCTTACTGAATGTTAATAACACAGGTGCAGCAAATGTGTCTGCATGTGAACCAGGCAAGGTGATAGCTTATGAGGGTGCTAAGAGCGCCCTCGAGTGTCAGCAGTGTCCTGCAGGATATATCTGTTCAGTAGACAACGTCCTGCCACAGCCTTGTACTCCAGGTGAGATTACTGGGACTTTGATATGGTTTGAAATGAAATGAAATGAAATGGAATGGAATGAAGTGGAATGGAATGAAATGAAATGAAATGGAATGAAATGAAATGAAATGGAATGGAATGTAGTGGAATGGAATGAAGTGGAATGGAATGGAATGAAATGGAATGGAATAGAATGAAATGAAATGAAATGAAATGGAATGAAATGGAATAGAATGAAATGAAATGAAATGAAATGAAATGAAGTGAAATGAAATGAAATGAAATGAAATGAAATGGAATGATATGGAATGAAGTGAAATGATATGGAATGAAATGAAATGAAATGAAATGAAATGAAGTGAAGGGAAATAGAATATGAAATTAAGTAAAATGAACTGAAACTGAAATTGAAATGAAATGGGATGAATGGAATGAAACAAATTGAAAAAAAAAATGGAAATGTATGGATTGAAATGCAAAAGACAAATATCAAATTTGAAGTGAAATTAAATAATATGAAATGAAATTAAAACAAATTAAATATGAAGTGAAATATGAACAAAATGAAATATGAGACAAAATGACATGAAATGATTGTGAAATGAACTGGAAAAAAAAAGAGAAATGAGATAAAGTGAAATAAAAAAGGAAATTATATTACATGACTTAATCAAAAAGGAATGAAGTAAAATGAAATTGAATCGATAATTCGTGGCACCTTTAGGGTTATTAGATGGAAGGAATTACTACCCATAATTAATTTCTTGGAATGTTGCATTAGTTTTGTAGTCATTCAATGATGTTATTTCCATGTAATATATATATATATTTTTTTAACTTTTAGGATATTACTGTGAGTTTGATGCAGACAGAATGCCATGCCCAAACACAACCTACTCATCAGAATCGGGAGCTACCAACAGCAGTACATGTCAGCCTTGCCCTGCTGGGTATTGGTGTAATGAGCTAGGTAAGATTAAAACGGAATTAAGAGTGTGAAAGGGATTAAGAGATTAGAATGGGTTAAGAGATTAAAATGTAGATGATAAATAATAATAGATTCATTAATAATAGTTTGGAGCTAATAACAGTAGCCATACCTTACTGGATAAGGGTGTAATGAGGTAGGTAAGATTAAGAGAGATTAAGACTAACAGTGCGATTCAAGGGGAGGAAAGATGGATTAGAATTAAGCGATCAAATGATGGATGAAGAAAAAAGAGCAACAGATTTTTCATTGTTTAATGATAGAGAAAAATAAAAATGGATAAAAAGTGGAATACAGTAATGATGATAATTAAAATCATAATCAGGAGGATGAAAGCAATAATCATGATACTTATTGTGATGTTTAATAGTAGCCATGATATTGTCAATGATATTTTCAATAATAATCATACCACAGATAATATAAAAAAAATGATAAAAAGGCCTGTATAACTTGTACTTGTATTAATGTTGAAGATGATGATATATGTGCTAATAATTTGTTAACAAATAATATGTTCTTTATGTTCTTTATCGGTGTGTATTGCAAACCTTTATTATCTAAATTGGTAGTGTAGTAAATGTAGTGCATTGTATTTATAAACTGCTGCAAAAACAATCAGACATGAATGAATTGCATGTATTTTTCTTTTTTTTCCATCCTTCTGATTAGCATTGACCAACTATACCAAGGTGCCATGTCCACTTGGTCACTACTGCCCAACAGCAACCGAGGAGCCCTTGCCTTGCCCACCTGGGACATACAGGAGTGAACTCAGTGCTGAAGGTTGGTTGACGGTTTCCTGCAGATGGCAAATAATTAGTGACACTTTTGCACCAGAATTTGTTGATCCCGAATGTATGGAAGAACACATTATACATGAGCAGAGAGAGGAAAATTCACAGAAACATTTGCATCCATTTCCAATTTATTGTACTTTTCTCAAATAAGAGCGATTTAATTGCGACTAATTATTAACCTTTATGAATTGGCAATGTAATGACAATTATAAAATCGCTATCTATGTGTGCAAATTAGCAATTTTGAAAGTCAAATTTTGCAATTTTCCTTCGCTATGCTTCAAATTTTTATCCATATCATTATCAGTTTCTGTAAAAAGCACAAGTTTATGAAATAAATAATTAAATATGAAATTAAATTCAGTCAGCTAGAAAATAATACTTTTCATTGAAAGGGGGTTGAAATAGTAGAATTATAAACTTCAGCTCAAACTGTGACTTCGATTCTGTTTTTGTGTTATCCTTTGTTTTACTTGGACTCCTGAGCCAGAATAGACTAATGGTAGAATTTTACGGTTCACAGTATCATGTATCACTCTTTATTCTTGATTTTGTTTTCTTCTGCAGATGAAATGGACTGTACCATTTGTCCACCGGGTTACTACTGCCCCAACGATACCGCTAATATCTTTGAGATTGAGTGTGATGAGGGACAGTTCTGCCCTGAAGGTTCCTGGACTCAAAGGGATTGTCAGCCAGGTATGCGCCCCTCTACACTTTCAAAAGCTACCTTTCCTCCCTCACTTATTCCTTTCCTGTTCCTTTCCCATGACCATATATGAACATTAGGTTGGGTTCATGTTAGTTTGCACTGCAGCTACAAACCCTAACTAACACTTTCCTAAATTACATTTGGTTAGCTATTGTACATGATTCTCATCGACCTGGTTTAGTCTCGTACTCAGACCTCGGCTTTGACAGACCAGGGGCCCGTTGAAGAAAACTTACTATAATAGTAACTTTGCTATTATAGTAACTCTTCATGGAATACTGGATTTTGATTGGCTGTTGAGCAACATGCCATACTCAATAGCCAATTAAAATCCATTATTCCATGAAGAGTTACTATAATAGCAAAGTTACTATTATAGTAAGTTTTATGCAACGGGGCCCCAAGGTTTGTGCCTGCAAAAGAGATACACATGATGGGTATCATTGTCCTAATGGCACTGCTCACAGAGCTCTGTGAGATTGAGTGTGACAAGGGACGGTACTGCCCTGAAGGGTCCTGGGGTCAAAGGGATTGCCAACCAGGTATGTGCTCCTCACTTCCATTCAAACTGTTTGTAAAATCAAGGGCTATTAACCCATTGCCTACTTGAACCGGGTGGCCCCAGTATTAAGCCTGTGGTAATAAAAGAATTCAGTAGTCAACTCAACTGGCAATCAAATGCAAGTACACAGGGATGTATGTATACTTGAATTTGATTGCCAGTTGAGTTGAATCACAAGATTTGGGAGTTGCAATTGAAAGTTGAAATTGATTTTTCTTGCAGATTACATAATGTGACACCAATTTAATTTTACCTCCCATTTGCTAATACACGTTCTTAATTTTTCTGTTCAGCCTCATCCTCCAATTCCTTTTTCTTTTTCCCACTTTCTCTCTAGTTTTATTTCCATTCTCTTGTGCTAATTGTATCCTTTTTAGACTTTTGTTTTTGCATTGGCTGCCCTGTACACCACAAAGCCTTACAAGATTTGCTCCAAATAAACATTTTACTGCTTGATGTTCCTTCACAACTTGCTGTTCAAACAATAACAAACCAGTCAAAATCTGTATTTTCATCTTTGCCCCTCAGGCTATTACTGTAACCGATCCATGACCCAAGAGAAGTGTCCAGCCGGCTACTACTGTCCAGTTCGTTCACCTTATCCCATCCAGTGTCCAGACGGTCACTACTGCGGAGAGGAGTGTGGCTACCTCAATGATTCATCCCCCTGCCCTGGTAAGTCACTACTCCCATTCCAAATTGATAACAGAAGAAGAGGACTTAGAACTACCATGGGATTACATGTACAATGATCCCTGTCTGTACCTCAAACTTGATTATGTTTCTGATTGCAGAAGAATATTCTGCCTTGTAAATCGCTTACCCAAATACAAAACTCCAGATCATAAGAGGAATTGCTTTTACTTAAAGGAAAACATGATGTTTTCCTAGGAAGTGAAAAGATCTAGGCTTGCGCAAAAACAAATATAAGTGTTATACAATAGAAATAAAATTGTAGCTTCATTCCTTGGTGGTTGTTGAATGTTCTATAGTTGATAAAAATGGCTTTACTTTGTAATGAGGGGAAACCATCTTTAGGTTATGTATAGCCACTGTTTGAAACTTTAACTGATCAAGAATTGAAATTATATGCGTTTAGTGGCTGCATTTATACAAAAGTTACCATTCTACTGTAGAGGACTTGAGGAAAATTTGAAGTGATTAAACAATGGTAAAAAAAAATTGATATATGATCGAGAATAGAATTCTAAGAAGAATAATTAAAAATTTGATGATTTTCAATCGAAATCAATGCATTTTGGATAATTTTCTCATAAAAAGTCAAGAGTTGACCAAAAAATTTGAGTATGAGGTATGACGTAAAAGTGGGTACCCAGCTTCGCGCATTGCAGTTGTGCTGCGCGCTAGACTGTACAATATGTATTGTACCTTGCGCACATTTTGCTAGAAGTGCGCGACAAGGTACCCACTTTGACGTCATTTTGACGTAAAAGTGGGTACCTAGTTGAAACTGGGTAACAGCTGAGGGGTCAAAAATATCCTGAAATCTTACCACATGTGGGGGTTTCCTTGGCAACACGACTTTTAAAAAAACTTTAGGCAGATGATTTTCTCCTAATAAAATCATGCTCTTTTAAATGAGCTAGCATTGTTTCAGCAATGGGTACCCCCTTTAAAGTTAATTCAGTTGTATCATTTTGAATCATCTATTATTCTCTATGCTTCCTTTAGACAGTGTTCAATTTACAGTACCGGTATACAGTTTTTCAATAGCATTTGTGATATTCTTTTTCCTTTTTTTAAAAATAAAGTTTATACAACATTGTGTAAGTATTCTCAACGAAAGGGAAGGCTCAACTGATCATTTACCACTTTGATTACATTTGAATTGTTATTCTTTGTTTCATATTCTGCACATTAAAACACAATTTTTGTTCCATTCTCAAATGGAAAATTATCAAAAAATGCAAAATTATCAAAAAGAAATGAAATCATACAGTTTTTCTTTTTTTTTACAAGGCTCATATGAGATAATTTTTATATCCAACCTGGTAAACACTTCATGATTTTTCCCTTTCCCTGATATTTACATGACACATGATATTATTCCAGTAGGGAAACACAGCGTATGATTGCACTTTCCCCTGAATAAAAACCCCAGAAATGTATCTGCCAAGATAAAAATTTTAGACCCTACTGTTTTGTGTTTCCATTTTCAAGTCAATTTTCAATCAATATTTTGATTTTGATATATTTGTCTATGATTATTTATTTTATTTTTGTTTTTTTGGTAATGTACATAATGTACATATATCACACCACCGTTCACACTGAATTTGATACTCAATAGTAATATTTCTCTTTTTTTTTCACTCTATCCTTTTTCCTCTACTGCTATAAAATTTTTCTACCCAATACTTTTTTTGTTGTTGTTGTTCTTTCAGAGTCTTCCTTTCTTTGTTCTTGCCCTATTTCTCAATTTGTGGAAACTTTCTTAATCACACTATCCCTTTTTCATCAAGTCATACATGTATGTCTGTTTGTGTTGCTTATAGTGGAAATGTATGTTTTGAATCAATTTTTTTTTCTTTCGTTTATTTAAAATTTGACCAAGGGTTGTAATAAATGAAAGAATAAATACATGTACATGTATATCAATACCAAATCAGAGTTAAACACATTAATGTGGTTATATTTCTAGCAGTGAAATATCTGTATCCAGACTTACAATGACTATTTAAAAGTGATATTTTGAAGGTCATCTTTGAATCTTCGAAATAAAACAGTACATGTACCTCAAATAGAAAAGAGCTAATAAAACTGCTGTGAGTGGTACAGCTATAGCATACTGTATGTGCTTGGTATACATGTATTGTAAATACTTATGTTGTAAATTTTTTACCCAATAGGCTCCATCACACCAGTTATCTGCCCTCTTGGCTACCGTGAAAAAGAGGGTTCCCAACGCAGCACCTTTGAGAACACCTGCGAGATCTGCCCGGCCGGATACTACGGCAACATGCCAGACCGGGCCAACTGCACCATCTGTGCAGCAGGTGTGGTTTGCTTAGAGGGTGCCACCACAGACTACCCACTGGACAACACCACCATGCATGGTGTCAACTACACCAACTCCTTCCCCTGTCCTGTGGGGTACTACTGCCCGGAGGGTTCGACTGCGGCGACCCCATGCCCTATTGGGACATACAGGAGCTCAGAGTATGCCATGGCGCTGTCAGATTGTCTGGTGTGCGGTGTGGATCATTTTAATCACTTGACCGGTCAGCAGGGGTGCTTCCACTGCGGAGGTCAGGCAACGACTGAAGGAGCAGTTGGGTCATCAGAGTGTACTTGTAATGGGGCAAATCAGGAATTCCAGGTAGCAAAGAAGAATTTGTATGGACTTTAATCAGTGGCTCACATTTTTCCTGTGAATTTAGATATCACACTTGCATGCATATTGAAATTTTTGGTAGAAGACCATGGGCCCTATTGTGCTAATACTTGTACGTAAGTTGCAATTTGTTTCACATCTGTTACATCTTGACACAAGATGGATATCAGTATCAACTCTGCAAATATCAGTTGAAAGATTGTAAGTTTGTTGTCAGTTACAGGCCTTGTTATCAATATTAACCCATTTGTGACAGAGGATCCACATTATGTGGTTTGGTCTAATAACTTTTGATGCAGAGCCTTAAAAATTATACCGAATACATGAGCAGAAAGAACAAAAAATTCTACACTTACTGTGCCCATTTCTGTTGCGTCAATATTTGTTGTTTGATGCTGAAATTTTTTTAAAGGAAAATAAGCATTAAAATCCTTAAAATTGGCAATGCGATGAAAATGTGAAAATTACTGTTTTCCTCTGTAAATTGGCAACTTTATGACTTCTCATCATACATTCTGTCAATTTATATTTATTTCAGATACATGATGTTTTATAAGAAAAACGGAGCAATAAAAGAAAAATGTTGGTGTTGCCAATTTGAAGAATAAAAGCTGATCAAATTAGGCTTTAAATAATCCCTGTCACGAATGGGTGAAAAGATAGCAAAAATGTAGGATATATGATCTTATCCAAGTACATGTATTCCTTGTATGTTTATACTGCAAATTATTGTTACACACTCAGGTACTTGTACATGTACATGTTCAGTATTTGCCAGTTTCTTCAGTGGTTTCACTGTAATTTGTTTCAATTTCTTTCATCAGTCCACTGACCATAAGTGTATCTTTCAGCTATGAAATACAACGGAAACACAGAAACTTGAGGGTTAGAATCAAATGTACATGTAGGGGTCATTAGAGGTTTGAGTATGTCGAAATTCAGGCTTTGTGTGTACTTTATAAGTACGGTGTACATGTATTTCCTGCTTTCTTCTTTTTAATGTCAAATCTTCTTTTTTCTCCATCAGTTCACTGATCGTAAATGTATCTGTCAGCATGGCTATGCCCTGAAAGCTGATGGAAACACAGAGACTTGCACTAAGACTGTATACGAGCAGTGCGATGAGGGAACTTACAGGAATCAACAGGGTCAATGCTGGACTGAAGCCGAGTGGGAGGATTACTGCAGAAATGAGGTAGGATTGTGGTGTTTGTCTCAAAGATGGATTTGGAAGGAGTATTTTGTGGTCATTAACCCTATAAAGTTGATTGATCACCCAAAAGTATTTTAGCTCGACTGAAATTGTACAGTAATGTTTAATCTGGAAAATGGGTTAGAGAGAAATAGAGGCGGTTAAAATTGACCTCTACAGTTTTCTTGGTGATCATGTTGTTCTCTCCTCTCAAAGGCAGTTTGTTCATTTTTTTCATTTCATTTCATTTTATTTAGTTCTGAACAAAAATACAAGTGCATAATAAACAATTTTATATGAACAGAAATACAAACACGTAATGAAGAATTAGATATGAACGTAGAAACTTATTTTGAACAGAACTATAGGACTCCAGGATAAGCAGAAGCTTGAGGCCCTGGGAGCCTTTACGAAATAAATACAAAACAAACATCATTATACAGTTTTTAGGAATATGCCTCTGCATAAGTATGTATCTATTGTGTGAATTCTGTGACAGAGTTCTAGAACAGTGGATGTCCATGTAGTACAGGTATATGTACGTTTATTTATGAGGAAGAAACGAGAACTACGTGACGACAGTCTCGATGGCAATATCTTTGTCTATTACCTTCCAACAGCAATGCCAGTCACCGGAAGACTACATCGGTTTCATCAAGGGCAACCCCAATGACTGCCAATGTAAGACAGAAGACCTGGAAGAGATCTGTAACCGAGAATGTCAAGTCGCCCAAGAGAATCGCATCACGTTGGTCTGTTCTGACCCTGCCTATGTCAAGATCACAGATGCTAATGGAAACGAGGTATTGCAACCTCTTTTTTTTGTTTTTGTTTGATACAATCCAGAACTTTAAGTTTTGTTTCATTTGCACAATATCAATCAAGCTAGTAGTCACTATGAACATGACAGACAAAGAAAGCGGACAAAATAAACAACCCCTCATTCTACCCTTCACAGTGGTTCTGGTAGTCAAAAGAACATCCCTTCACTGCTATTGTCTAAAATATGTGGAACAGGTGCCACATGCATATTCACCTGGAACTACATGATTAAACATAATAGCTGTGAAGGTTGTTCTTTTGACTACCAGAACCATTGTGAAGGGTAGAATGAGAGGTTGTTTATTTTGTCCGCTTTCTTTGTCTGCCATGTTCATAGTGAGTCCTGACTTTGTACATGGTATATCTTGCCATACATGTACTAGTATGTGTTGTCCTTTTTAGTGAATATGATTTTCATTAGAATTTTTTTGTAAATTTGCTTGAAAATTATTGTTGTGTACATACACATATACAACAAAAGCGAGTACACCCTTATCAAATGCCTGTGGAGTACCAACTTTTGTTGCCACCAGTTTAAACAATATGGTAAGATATTACATTCTTGTTATGGAGTAGATGATTTGTATCACATATTAGAGAATGTCATCATTGTCATATATGTAGTTGTATGTGATGTGTTTTTAATACATTTATGTAAGAAGTTACATTGGAATTTTCAACTGTTGTAGAGGGTGTACTCAATTTTGTTGGATACTGTATCATTGTCTTCATTCCTTGTTCATTTTTCTTTACAGACAATGTTTGCAGCGGACTCCCTGTCTAAGATCATCAACTCTCGTAATGCTCTGACCACTGACCAATGTACATCACTGGATGGTCACACTCAGAAGATCAACCTCATCATCACTTATGGTATACAAGTATTTCATGTTTAGGGCCAGTTTTCATAGGCATGCAAACTATTCACGATGCATGGGAATGTTTTGCGAAATGTCCAACCTTCGTTCTTTACTCTCCAAGTGTTTGTCAAACATGTACTGGGGTTGAGAAGCGTTGCCCATTGTTGGCAAGATACTGGAAATGTATCTGGAAATTTTACCCTTTTTGAAACTCCTGCTGAACTAAACACAAAAAACTGACAATGCTACCAAATCCCTGGGTAGTTTAACAAACTTTTGGGGCCTAAGATACGAAACTAAGATGAAACATGTGTATGAGTACTTGTATTTGTACTAAAAAACCCTGAAACCAACCATAATTTGGAATGAAAAAGTGTAAGTTAGACGCAAACGGCGATTTTATTATCCCTCGTCTCACGAGACAATCACTAAGAGGACCACTTTGCTTGAATTTGAAAATGCCGTTATGTGCCTCCCGCAGCGTGATACGCCAATACACACAGTACGGTAAGGTGAGTCATACGCACATGCACACTCCTTATGTCTATTCTGTGCAACCGACCCTCGTATATTTTTCAAACATTGGCTCACACTTTTAATATTCAAAAATACTTCCTGTGGATATTATACTTTGAAGCTTTCAGACTGGTATTTTTACACTGTAACCCTTATGTTTATCCCATTTTCAAGTAACAAAACAAGATTTTAAAAAAAATCATAACAATGTTAGCCAATGCCTTTAAAGAATGAGATAGTAAAACTATTTCAGGAGGTGAAAGATACAGTTGTTCTTTGCAACAAGGAATAGCCACATTGAGCAAAATGGTGCAGCTTTCATGGAATTAATTGCTTATTTATCTCATGGATAAAAAACATAACACATTTGTTTTATATAACAGTTATGGTACTTATCATTGATATGAATAGATACATGTATGCATTATTATGCAATACAATACGTCTGATGAGAACGACTGATTTACATGTTCAGTGTCCTCGTCATCCAGAATCTACCGGATCGCACAAATCTTTTTTGAAAAAATGTTCGTATCATCTAAATTCAACAAAGTGTGCAATAGTCACCTTTGGATAAGATCCCTGATGATTGTTTTATTTGTTGAATGTTTTTCCGAGACGCTAGATTTAGTGGAACATAAACCTCTTCTGATTGATTCATGTGGTGAATTTTCTTGGCCCTGTTTCATAAAACTTGTTATCAATAACAACTGCCACGTTTCTATGACATATTTGCTCTCAGCCCAATCAGATTCAAGGATTTCAGTAGCTTTTAACAGTTACTGCAACTTGTTATTGATAACAAGTTTTATGAAACAGGTCCTTATCATCTAAATTCAACAAAGCATACACTAGTCACCTTTAGATATTAAAGATATCTGACCATTGCTCGATTTGTTGAATGTTTCTCGTAGATGCTGGATTCACTGGAGCATACGACCCTGACCCTGATGACCTCACTGCCCTCCTCCTGGACAACTCCAAGGATGGCCCAGTCAACAGCTCTATCCTCGTCACAAACCGTCGTCGGCGACGTTCAGTCGACTGGGGAGTCAATGGAACGCGGCTGGATGGGCGTCGGCGTCTCATGGCGACTGTCGAGGACCCATCGGGTGGGACATATACTGGAATCAGTAACCCCACAGTGTGTTTGAAGTATGGAGAGACAATGCTGTTCACTGTGGATAATAACAACTATCCAGTCTATGATAGGTATGTGATGTGGTTCTTGGGAGCGTTTCATGAAGTGTCTTGTCAGTAATTTTTACTGACAACTGTTATAAGCTACTAAAATCCTTGCATCTGACTGGTTGAGGGCAAATTTGTCAGTAAAAATCACTGACAAGACACTTTGTGAAATGCTCCGCAAGAATTCTTTTTTTTTCCTGTTAACATGACATTTGCCCCTGCAACAGTTGATTTGGGCACTATTTTATCACTTTTGTGAATTTGGGCCAGTGTGATTTGATGCCCCAACCTGTTGGCGGAATAACCCTTTGACAAAGTTCACATAATTTCCCTCCATCTTTTCCTTGTCACAGGTAGAATCCGTATAACACCAGTGAGAAGTTTAACTATGATGGTTTCTGAGAGCTTTCTTGCCCCAACCCAATGGAATGACCCAATACCGAAATTCACATAATATACTTCCATCTTTTCCTTGTCACAGGGAGAATCTGTACAACACCAATGAGAAGTTTGACTACGGTGGTTTCCGAGAGCTTGCTGAACAGCAGAGTCAGGTCCAGACAGCCACAACGCTCTTCGCCTACCAGTTTGTGGATCCTGGAGTCTATGTCTTCACACTTAGTAACAATACAGCCAAGAAGATGGTAACTTTATCAGTATTGATTTTGTTCCTTATTATGTTAACCTTGTCATTCTTACTCAGACCTGACCTTTATTCATTTCAAAACAAAGGAAAATACAAAGTGCAGTAATTCCAGGACATCTGATTCATGGGTCTTGGAGTCTACATCTTTACAATCAGTAAGAACACAGCAAAGAAGGTCATAAATTGAACTCGCCACTGATGTAAAACATGTCATACACTGCATTATGCTTTGAAATTAAAACTACAAATCTAACCTTTACCTGCTTGAAACTTACATGTATATGCACTTTGCAAATTGTCTTGCTTTATGACATTGAATTTTTGGAATGGGCAAAGATATTTTGGGTGTCAGAAATGGTTTTCTTCTCAGATTAACTATTGTTTCTCCTCTAAATTATTTAATGTGTGTACATGTAAAATGGTTAAATGGTTAAATGGCTGGTTAATTTACCTGATTGCTAAGAAAGCACGTGTATGCTTGTTAGTAAGCAACCAGGGGACCGACGGCTCTAAGTCCCCTCCAAAGGACTTGGTAATGAGGATTAATACCTTACCAAAGGGCATTAGCGCATCCACTTGGTTCCGAACCCGGGTACTCCCGGTTACGAGACCACTGCTCTATCCACTGAGCCACAGCGCCTGTAATTCCGAAGATCTTTGTTTAAGAGAAGGGTTCACCCCTTTACATTTTATTACATCTAAGTATCACCTTTCTTTTCTCTCAAAACCTAGTATATCCGTGTTATGGCTGAGAATGCTCAGTGTTCTGAGGAGGGACCATTCTTCCCGTCCACCCCACGGTACATCATCCAGAACGGTATCGCCTTAGAATCTGGTATCCTTCTAGCCCCTGATTGGCTCACCATTGGTCTTGTCTTGGGACTCTCGGTCGTTCTCTCCATCCTGCTCATCATCGCTCTGGTGAGTCCAAGACCTCACTTTTTAAAACTATTATTTATATATTTACTAACAGAGCTACAGTGCCTCTTTTGTTGTTTCAAATCTTCTTCCTTGAATTCAATTTGGAAAGTTTTTCATCATTGTCTTCTTTTTCTTCCATTCTCTATCCCAGATGCTGTTCCGTAAGTACGGCTGGAACAAGCAACGCTACGTCAGGCCGAAGTTCCGCAACCTGACAGCGCAGAACAACTTGGACGATCTGGCATCCAAGGGCTCCACCGTCCATCATATCAAGAAATACCATCGGGCCCTGGAAGGCAGGAACATGGAAACAGAAGAAGGTGATGGAGTACCAGGTAGGCAAATACAGTCAAACCTGCTTTAGCGACCACCTGTCTATAACAATCACCTGTCTATAAAGGCCACATTTTCTGTTTCCCTTGATTGCGGTTTCTCATTGGAGTATGTACTGAAGGGAACCTGTCCATAAAGACCACCTGCTTATAAAGACCACTTTTCTTGTCTCCCTTGAGTGGTCTTTATACACAGGTTTCACTGTAGCAAAATAAAGAGCAGTGTGAGGAAAGTGGAAAGAAAGGAACATAGAGAAGAGAAGAATTTTTTATAAAGAAGAAAAAAGAGAGAAGGATTACAAGTACATGTACATGAGAAGAAGGGAAGAGGATGGAGAAGAAGATGAGGGAAAGAAAAAAGAGAATGGGAGGATGATAAGAAAGAAAAGAGGAATATTGGAAGAGATGGGAAGAAGAAAAGGGAGATGGATAAAGATAAAAAGATAGGAAGAATAAATTGAATAAGATATTAAGCAAATGTGAAAGAAAACTAGGAAGAGGAAGGAATTAGGGAGGAGAAGCAAAAAAAGAGGAAGAATAGGAGGAAGAGAAGAGAAAAGAGAGGATGATGAAGGAGATAACTGGTATGAAAGGAGGAAGAGGAATATTTGTAGGAATGAATTATGAACAAAAAAAAATTGACTTGAATGTAGAGAGAGGAATGATGATATATCCTGTTGTTGAATGATTTGATACTGTAAACACTGTTATTCTCGCATGATTAAATTTTCGCACTGAGCGACCCAAGAACACATTCGCGGGTTCTTAAATTCGTGCCGCACAATTACTCATTTGCAAAAGTGCAAGATTTGATTTGATATTTCACTGCATATGAAATTGTGCGAATATTTTGCGAGTTCTAGAATTAGTGCTTGCCGAAAATAGCGCAAAATCTGCAAAAACTAATGTACCGCAAATATTTCTCCATTTACAATCACTCTAATTTTAACCTTTTTTTTGTCTGCATCTTGTTTTTGCTAGTTGAAGCCATAGAGGTCAAGAGAGATGATTTCTGGGATTATGACAAGCAGGTTGACCTGGAAGGATTCACTACCACTGACTTCTATGACCATCTCTCACGTCAATCACGTCATGTGACAAGTGAACTCGGACGACAGAAAGATGAGGTACAGTTAAAGAGTTTATGACACAATATGTAAATTGTTCACCAAATAATATTGATGTGCGTCATTGCATTTCTCTTTTTTTTTTCTTGAAAATGCTTCAAGATTATTTCAAGTATTCAGTTTAAAACTGTCATCAATTGATAACAGAAATGTTGTCTCATGGACATTTAATATAGGAAAAAGATGCTTTCAAAATTTTGTTGTGATCCACAGTGCATTCCTTCCGTTAATAGTTGATACCCCCAGAAGGCTTAAAGAAATTTATTTAAGCATTCACTTTTGCATTCTTAGTAGTGAATAACTGCAGAATTCTCTCTGTTAAAGCTGGATAAAAACAAAATATTTATAGCACTGACAGCTGGCATAACTCATTCCTTGAATTCAGCAGAGCACTTTCTGGGGAGCATTTCATAAAGTGTCTTGTCACTGATTTTTACTGACAACTGTTAGAAGCTACTGAAATCCTTGCGTCTGATTGGCTGACGAGGCACTTCATGAAATGCTATTCTGGCCATTAATCATAAGAACTGTAAGGCATATGTGCGTGAATTTTTGATTACTGTCATTATATAACTTATTTTTTAACAGGCCAAGGCCCTCTATCAGCAGCTAGCGAACCAGGCCCAGTCACTCAAGGGATTATGGGTAGCCAAGCTGAACCTTAAAGGCAAGGCTGCCCTAGCTACTGAGGCTGATCTCGCTGCTTATGATTCCAAGAAAGAAGAGGTAAACTAACAGATGGATACTGTACATTGAGAGATGAACAGACCCAGAGACTAACAATCAGATTGAGTTATAGACTGGCAGACACGTACAGTCAACTCTGCCTAAGTCGAATTTCTTGGGACTGAAGAAAATGCTTCGACTTAGAGAAAATTCGACTTATGAGGGGTCAAAAACAATAGAAAATAAAGGAATGGGACCCAGTACAGACCTTCGACTTAGGCGATTATTCGACTTATGCGACTTCGACTTATGCAGAGTTGACTGTAGTTATACTTTTTGCATGGTACCATTTGTTCATTCTTTGCAGTATTTTGTACTGTATTTTTAGGGAAGATACTGCAGGTTTCAGCAAAATGCTTTCTTTCCTGATCTTTAGTTACGGTACAGTTCTATGGCTGTAAAGTAGGATTCCCTCTTTTTCCACTGGTAATACTTCTTTTCAGACATAAAAATACTGAAAAAATTGATAAACCCGTTGAACCAACCATACAAACAGATAAACTGACTGAGAAACGGACCAAACTTTGACATCCGCACATACGGATGGGCAGTCTTTGTCAAGACTAGTTTTTCATTTTTATCAAGAGTCCCCATTTCATTTCTTGTAACCACTGTGATGCTCTTTATTTCTCGTCTCTTGCGTAGCTTGAGTTGGAGCTGGAGCGTCGTCGTGAGCTGGGTATGAGGATGGAAGCCTATCTGAAGAGACAAGCGGACATTCTGAGGGATGATGAAAGATACCGAGAAGAACACCAGGTAATGGATGGACAGAAGGATGGAGAAAGATAGATAGATAGTGAGAAAGAAAGAGAGAATGAGGTATTGAAAGAGGGAGGGAGAAGGAGGAATGAGGATGCAGGCTTATCTGAAGGGACAATCAGGTATTCTGAGGGATGATGAAAGATACCGAGAAGAACTGGTAATGGATGGATAGAAGGACAAAGAGAAATAGAGATAGGTAGATTGTAATATAGACAGAGAGATAAAAGTGAGAGAGAGAGAGAGAAAGAGAGAGAGAGAGATAGTGCAATATGGGAAGAGAGAGAGAGAGAAAGAGAGAGAGAGAGAGAGCGAGATAGTGCAATATGGGAAGAGAGAGAGAGAGAGAAAGAGAGAGAGAGAGAGAGAGAGAGATAGTGCAATATGGGAAGAGAGAGAGAGAGAAAGAGAGAGAGAGAGAGAGCGAGCGAGAGAGAGAGATAGAGAGAGAGTGCAATTAAAGAAGAACAAGAACAAATTTCTCCCAGATTAAGAAAAATGGGTTTTTAGAAAAACAAAAGGGAAATCACAAAAGTTTTTCCAACATTGATGGGGGATACAGATGGCATCTTTTCATTCTCTTTCTTGTTATTATCTTTTAATTTTTCTTATTGTCATTTGTTTGTTGCAGGTGTCTTTCTTGTCCGGTCTTAGTGAAGCTACTCGCCTAATGAATGAATACGCTGAAAAGCTCTCTGCTGGCGGTGAATCATTGGAAAGAGAGTTTGATAACTCCATGCAGAACCAGTAAGTATTGATATACATATTATAGAGTTGAGCAAATTGAGCTAAACGGCACTGAATGTTGTATTACCTGTACAGATTGAATACTCTCTAGCGATGTTTCATAGTGATACTCGCAAAACTAAAAAAATATATTTCTTTGATTTATATACATGCACATAATCTTGGAATGTTTGCGTGGTGGAGCAGTTAGAGTGATTAAGAGTTCATGTAAGGTGGTGGTGGTGGTGGTGGGGGGGGGGGGGGTTAATCCTGAAAAGGACTGTTGGTATATGACGGCAAGGATATCAACAGTTCTTATTTAGGACTACACCCCCTTACGTGGTGTATCCACAAACTCCTACTCTATCTAATCTCATATTATAGTTACATGTAGCTTACTTGAAAGCATACCTGCCAACTGTTCCTATTAACCCATTCGTGACAGAGGTCCACATTTTGTGGTTTGGCCTAATATCTTTTGATGTAAAGCCCTAAAAATCATACCAAATACATGAGCAGAAAGAGCAAAAAATTCTACACAAACTATGCCCATTTTGGTTGCGTACTATTCGTTGTTTGATGATGAAAATTTTTTAAAGGAAAATAAGCATTAAAATCCTTAAATTGGCAATGTGATAGAAGGTTTAAAATCACCGTTTTCCCCTGCAAATTGGCAACTTTGTGACTTCTCATCGTAATTTCTATCAATTTATATTCATTTCAGATACATGACGTTTTATAAGAAAAATGTAGCAATAAAATAAAAATGTTGGTGTTGCCAATTTGAAGAATAAAAGCTGATCAAATTAGGCTTTAAATAATTCCTGTCACGAATGGGTTAAATACAGATATTCCTATTTGGGGGAAAAAAAAAAATTGCCATTTTAACCCTTGTGTTCCTATTTCTGTACAAATTTGTCTGTAGTATTGAATAAGGAATGTTTCTATTTTTGAAAATTTTATAAAACTTGTTATCAATGACAATGTTTTGAAATGGGGGCCCCCAGCTCTTCAGAACCACAGTGCCTTCACAGACCTTTGGAAGATCTTGATTTATTTCTGCGTTACTTTCGTTTATCCACAGTACCATCCGTCGTGTTGGCGCCCTCCTTAGCCGCATGTCTCAAGAGATATCAGCAGAGTGTCAGAGGTTGGGAGCGTGGGGAGTTTTGGGTCAAGGTTCAGGGGGTCTACTGGTCGCCCCTGGGACAGACGCTACCCCTCTACCTCAAGAAGAACTCTTTGGTAAGTTTTGGTATCTTGATAACCAGGATCATTGAAATTTCCATTTTAACACATATGTAAAGTGAACGCTAGTTATGATCAGTTTCAATACCAGTGAGGCCATTTATTTCACCAAATATGCAAGCAAACTTGTGCAAAACCTGCTGATGTACATGTAAATTGGATTGGCTGCTGTGGCATACTAGTACAAGGGTTTTGTGGAATTTTTTGCTAGTGCAGTGGTGATGGGAATTCTTGTAGTTACATGTGTAGCATAATTGATATTTTCATGAGGCTTTCTGGCTCAATCCTATATGAATAGATTAGGGGAATCATCCAGAATCAAATTTCCTGGATTCCTGGGGAGCATTTTATGAAGTGTTAGGGATTTTTACTGACAAATTTGCTCTAAGCCAATCAGATGCAAGGATTTCAGTAGCTTATAATGTTGTCAGTAAAAATCACTGACACTTGATGAAACGCCTCCCCTGACAGTGTGATTGAACCTAAAAGAAATAAGTAAATTCTGTCTACCTCCCACAGGTGCTGATGGCAAGCTACAACAGACCGAGGTCACCAAGCGAGACCCAACCACTGGTCTAGTTGTCCCAGTTCCAGGATCAATGATGCTGACGGCTGGCGGGGAGGTCAGGAGTGTTCCAGCTAATATGTTTGTCCACCCACAGACTGGGCATGTCCTGCCAATGAATGGTAACGTGTCGTATGACACGATGACTTCAAGGCTGATTGAGATAACGGACACTTCATCACGTGAGTTGATGCTTGAATCTTGCCCTGTCATTTACCTCTCTCTTTAATACCATAGGTTTATTTCATGCTAAAAGAAAAGAAATATTATTGATTAGGCAAAAGCTCTGGCCCATTATTTTCCTCAACCCCTCGTCAAGCTGTTGTGCTCTTAAATAAGTTGAGGAATTCTAAGGAGTTGGTCTCACCTCCTGGGCTGAGAGAGGCAAACTACAAAAGTGCCTTATCAATGGATGTAGATGTTTGCAAATATGTGTTTAACTCTTTGTGTGCTGGACCATGAACCCTGTGTGCTGAATTTTCTTCAAAGAGTGCTTAATAATGGCCATGAAAATTGACATGCTGAATTTAACTAACTGTAACTTTTCGAGTAAGGAATGCAAAAAATTCAAAGCGTATGCTGCCCGCTCCGGGGAAATCAATATATTTTGAGTAGATATTATATGCTCGCTGATTGAGCGTGAATTGGGAAATTCTCATGCCACTGATAGTGCATGGGTGCGAACTTCGCATCCAAAGAGTTAAGATATATTTCCTAGAAATAGATTGCTTTAGAGTTCACATTAAACTCATGCACATGTTATAATTGGGTAGGCTCTGATATTGTGGACTGTTTCTTTCATTATTTCTTTTTTCTGCTTGTTAGATCAGACAAAAATGGTTTGTGTTTCTTGTAGCATCCACATTGAATACCCAAGGTCCATAAAAATGAATTGATATAGATAAAAGAAAGGGTTGACATTTAAGTACAATGAAATTTTCTTCCAACTTGCAGCTGAGCTACCTCGGTCCGACGAAGGCATTCTACCCTACGTGCCTTACCCCATTGACTCCAACACTGGAGCCCCAGTCCAGTCCCTGATCACAGAAGCCGAGCACTCTGGCGACATCAAGCTGGGTGCACCCATGTCTGATCCAGCCACCGGTCTTCAGTGCCCCATCTTGGCTATCACCATACACCCTGAGACAGGTGTGGCTTACCCCCTGTGTGGCACCCATGTGGACCCTGTGACTGGGCTACCGCTACCCATCGAAGTAGGGTCCCTCATGATTGACCCAACCAGTGATCAGCCGGTGCCAATCTTGGATGTTGCTATTGATTCTGAGACAGGTAAGCCTCAATCGTCTTGTTCTCTGTTTTTCTCTCTCCAAGATGTTGAGCATTTCTTTGGATTGTGCTTGTACAGGTTGTCTGCAATAAGATTGAGGGAAAGAGTCCTGTATGATTTTCAGAAATAAACTTAACAATCCCACTGGTCTTTTGTTTTTCTTTTGAGGAGTATCATTTTACATCTTAACAATGTACAATATGTCATCTTGAAGATTGTCACTCCAAAGGCAGTCGTAGATGTCTAAATCTATGTCAAGCATTTGTGCACATAGAACTCCACACCGATATATCATTTGATGTTCCCATAATGTTTTTGACCTTCAATATCTTGTTATGTTTGCAAACCACTTGTCTAAAAAAATACGTAGACACCTCTCTTTATACCACATTCCATCCTTGTACATCTGCCACAGGTGAGGTGATACCCATTGGAGGTGTCCGACAGTTGCAGACAGACGCCCACGATGCCTACAGCCCTATGATCATGTCAGACAAGTTTGTCGAGCCAGTCAGCATGCTGACGGCACGCATAGGGGGCGCCAGTCTGGAGGAGACGGAAGTTGTACCTACCGGTGGAAGTTATCAGTCACTACTGGATGCGAGCCTGATGTCCTGTGAGATTCGTGTGATGGAAAGGATGAAGACGTACCTGGATAACCTGATGGGTAGGTGGAAGATCATGAAGTGGAGGTCTGGTGGATGGAAGCAGTGATGAATAATTTCATGAACTCTTCCACTGAATAAGTACATGTCTCCCTCGAAAGAGAATTTCTGTAACACTCATTGTTAGGGAACAAAGACATCAGTTGTTTATTATGCTTTTAAGCTCCTTGCAATGGAAGGTTAAAAAAGGAAATTGCTGAAAGGTGGTTTATAATAAAGTCTTTTGAACAAATAAGAGTATTGAAGAAAGGTATATTTAAGATTAGCTTGATTGTTGGTGTGAAACTTCAGTATAAGCTCTTTTTACTGACAGTATATGCCTAGCACTCTACCTTGGAATGCTGCATGTATTACATCATTATTGCAAGGTTAATTTACTAATTAACCTGTTGAGCCCTATGCCCGAGATAACTCGGGCTAGGGTCTATGGGAAATGTGTATTATACTGAAATCGAATCGTGTTCAACGGGTTAAGATTATGGTTAGCTTTTCTTGCTAAAGGGATTTTAAAAATGATAAAAGAGAAGGGAATTGAAAGTTTTGACTGTTTCCCTTTCAAATAGGACCTGATGGAGCTAACTGTCGCCATGAGCAGAACCTTCTGGAGACAGCTGTCAAGGACATGACGTCTGTCAGACAACGCTCCAGGACTCACCTTATCAGAGATACCCTGGATGTTGAGAGGAGAGCTGAGAGAGCAAACATACTGACTGTCAGCGGAGGAACTCCAGGTAGGGATAATGGTGATGATGATGGTGATGGTGATGATGATGATGATGAAGATGATGTTGTTTGATGATGATGATGATGATGGTGATGGTGATGATAATGGTTATGATGATGGTGATGATGATGGTGATGGTGATGATGATGGTGATGATGATGGTGATGATGATGGTGATGATGATGGTGATGATGATGGTGATGATGATGGTGATGATGATGGTGATGATGATGGTGATGATGTTGTTTGATGATGATGATGGTGATGGTCATGATAATGGTTATGATGATGGTTATGATGATGGTGATGATGATGGTGATGATGATACTGGTGATGATGATGATGATGATGATGGTGATGATGATGGTGATGATGATGATGATGATGATGGTGATGATGATGGTGATGATGATGATGGTGATGATGATGATGATGGTGATGATGATGATGATGATGATGATGGTGATGATGATGATGGTGATGATGATGGTGATGATGATGGTGATGATGATGATGGTGATGATGATGATGATGGTGATGATGATGATGATGATGATGATGATGGTAATGATGATGGTGATGATGATGGTGATGGTGATGATGATGATGATGATGATGGTGATGATGATGGTGATGATGATGATGGTGATGATGATGATTGTCATGCAGGTAATCATGATGAAAATGTTGGTGATTATCATGATTATAGTGATGGTAATGAATATGTTGGTGATGATAATTGTGTTTGCGTGGGTGATGATGTCGATTACTAAGTATAATGATATTGATGATGATAGCAATGATGATGATATCAGGGATGATGATGATAGTTTTATTAATGGAGGTTTTTGATACACAGTACTGATAATACTCTATTCTCTCCTTTTTTCCCAAACCAATAACATCCTAATCTATTCTTTTTTTTTATATTTGTATGTTTTATTGAATCATAAAACCAAAATTAAGAAAAATTACAATATTATACAAATATACTTTGCCTTGCGAGTTTCTGGTTAAAACTATGGGCAAGAGGTGACTCCGAAATAGTACTATTCACTAAGGGGCGCAGCCCCGAAGTGAATGGTACTATTCGAGTCACCGAGGCCCATAGTTTTAACCAAAAACTCGAAATTATGGCAGAGTATATTTGTTTTATATTTTGGATCAAGATTTATATGTATTTGTACATGAATTTTACTTTCTTATTTTATATTTTTCTTGATTGATACACAGCCCCCTTGTAAATCAGCCAAGTAGGTGAAGTGGGCTTTTACCTTGTTTATTAAAATAAATCAGTCAAATGACACCAAATCAATATTCTTTATTTCATGTTTATGTCTTATTGAATGCTTTATGGCACTAAACGTTGTACGGATAAACTGCAAAGTGATCGGAAATTGAGAAACGCAGTAGCCGTGACACCGCGAGAGTTCCCCATGGTGCGCACTCGAGCTCTCGTATCCCCCACAAAATTTTTATTTCGCGCATAGATTTTGCGTACTGTGAAGTCATTTCACAAATAGTATATACTATTTGGAAAATGTCGTCATAATAGTGACGTCATTTCCCAAATAGTAAACCTTCATGCCAACATTCTGAAATAGCTGAAAATACCAATGATCACATGAAGGTCTTTAAGCCAATCATGAAAGGATAAATTTCTGATCCAAAATATAATTACAAATAAACAGATCAGGATATTGTAACAAACAAAACAAGATAGAAAAACCTCTTAATCTATTCTTCCTCTTCAGGAATGTATGAGTTTGCCGAGACTGGCCAGCTCCTACCAATCCTGGTCGGAACCCTGATGTCTGACCCAGCAGGGTCAGGTCAGAAGGTGCCAATCCTGGGAGTAGGAAAGAACCCAGAGACCGGACGCCTCATGCCCCTTGGAGGAACCATGGAAGACCATGAAGGAGATGGTAGGTTTTGCCTTCCTTTTCTTTCCTTTTTCCTTTTTTTAGATTTAAAAAATCATTGGAATTCATTAGAATTCCACCCTCTTTTCTCTTAAGTACTGATGATATTTCTTTTTTTTCACATTAGTTTTCTTACTAACAAAATATGCTTAGAATCCATTAGGAGTAGCTGTAGATGTCTCATTGGTAATTTGGTGTGATGAGAAAGTTGTCAAACAGAAAAACTTATACTACTTGTAGTTATTGCAATATTTTGTATGTCTTTCACTTTTTAATACATGTATCTCATTTTGTGGCTGATTTGTCAGGGTTATGCCATTCATTCTTTTGAAGGAATGACTATACAGTGAAACCCTGAAAACTTATCTACGTTGAAGGTTTCCTGAAATGTATCACTGCTACTTCTTTCTCTCAGTTTTGTTTGTTTTTAATAACCATTGATAACAAATGATGTTCCGTTATCACATGATCGCTTTTCACTCGCGCATAGAATACTGGGAGTCTTATGCCAACAAATACGGAGGTATGTAAAAGAGCGTGGTCGAAATTTCAATTTATTGCCTTTTGCTCTCTTACAATTGCATTGTTTGACCCGTTGAAATGCAACCTTGAAGCATTCTGTTGCTAGTCTACTGCCAATCCTACACCTAAATATGATGCTTTAAAGTCAAGTTATCTTAATGATCAAATCATCAAGTTTATATGTTTTCCTGTTACCCCTCTCCCCTTGTTTTCAGCCCACAAGCCAAAATTTATTTGCCTTCTTGCTTTAAATTTCAAACTTGTCTTGTAACTTGCAAGTAAGTTTAATTTTTTACATTCTCGAGTAAACTAAGTTTCATATGATTTGTCTAAGTGTTAAAATGACTTGATTTTCATTATCACTTGATATTTGATATGTTTCTGGAGAAAGCAATCCTATTTTCCCTCTACTCAACCCTACTGATGTGAAATAAAATTAATGTTATTTTCTTTTTAAGCAGCATGCAAGTTCATTCAGTTTATTTTGTTTGTTTCTCTTTTCTGATGTGAAAAGAGGTTAGATGTTCATTTTCAGAAAAAAAAGGATTATGTCAAAGATGCCCAAAACAAAGCCATAGAAATGGAACACCTTAAGAACTTGGTTGCCGCTTGACCTGCACAGTTGTTAAATGTATAGTTTCTTTATTTTCAGTTTGCTCTACATTTTACAACTTGAAGCTGCTAGAGCCAACAATTTGGTCAATCACTTTTTTCTTTCATTTTCACTTTCTTTTTCTTCCTGTGATTTACCGGTTTACTCCCGTTTCCCATTATGATGGGGCTTAGGGCTTTTGAACTCACGACCCACTTGTTTATCTTTCTACATTTTATAGTCAGTTTTCATTATACATTAAAATGATTCTGTATAATGTATGAAAAGATTGATGATGTTACCACAAGGTTCTAGGCAAGGCTAGTCTTATAGCAGGGCTGCCATTAGATGACAAAAGGAAGCAACTCTATAGAATGAGTTCCTTTGTAAATGAAGGAAATATGTCACTGTTTTATGTGGAATTCTATGGAGTTGCTTCCTCTTCATAAGACTAGTTTTGGATATTTAGGGTCATGTGACCATTTTTTTCATCATCATGTAGAGCATACAAAAAAATTACCACAAATTAAGAAAAATTCAATTTAAAAAAAATCAAAGTTGCTTCCTTCTGTCATTAGACGGCAGAGGGAAACTTCTAGAGAACATAAACCCCTTTCTCCTTGTGTTTCACAAGTCTATGATTAGTCGTAAGGCCATTTATGTTGGTGGGGCTACAAAATCTTGTATCTCAAAAAAATCAAATGTTCAGGAAGGTGAAAAAACCTGACTGCCAAAACACTACAAGCAATGGCTTTGCCTTCCCTTTAATATGATGTGGGGGCTTCATTTTGGGGGTATAAGAGCTAAGATTTGGACAGGCATCACTTAACTGATTATTTGGAGATTAATACAAAAAAGTAATTTTTGCCCAACATTTGAGATACAAGGTATTATCACTCCATCGGTGATTTTCATACTGCTTTGACTTTTCTTCTATTCCTACAATGTACATGGTTGTTTCATCTTTATCATATTTTCAAATTATATCATTTAAGATCATAAGGGTTATAATCATATTTTTTTTTACTCTCTGTCTTGTCACAGGTTTAGTACCCATTATGATTGGTCACAAGGCCGTTGACCCTGTGACGGGTGACCTCAGTCCAGTGACGGGTGTCCGTATTAATGCTGAGAACGGCACAGTGGTTCCTGTTACTCTCTCGGGTGGGGCTAAGAAGACCAAGCCTCCTCTTGGAGCAGTAAGTTAAACTTAAGTCGAACCTTCTCTCATCGCCTTCTCTCCTTATTGCTGTCTCTCCTCATTCTCCTCTGGTTTACAGTCCTTTTCAGGACTTCACTCTTTCTCATGAAAGATACTCTCTATGTCAACACCCCATTCCTTCTCCCCCCCCAAGATTCTCCATTATCCCTCTAACTTAACAGTCCTTTTCAGGACTTACATGTGCCACATGGTGAACTGTAAACTTCATCTGTGTTATCAGTGCCGCCATGAAATCTTCCATCTTGAAACATCATCTAAGTCATCTTAATGCAAAGTTTTTCTCTTGTTGACTTCTTTCATATTGCTGTCTCATTCTTGTGCATGAACCTCTGATCTATTCACCTATCACATTTGAAAATATTCATCAAAATATAGTTTCTGTGAATCCTCCCTCTTCTCTCGTGTGTTTGGTCTTATAACTCCCCCCCCCCCCCAAAAAAAAATGACCAAATTGGAGACTATAGATAAAATGCTCATAATATATCCTGTATCATACATCCCCAATGTACCACTTTAAAAGAGATGTATACTCATAGAATAAGAAGGGGAAAAAAAAGATAACCTTCAAACATACCCTAGGAATTCTGTAACATGTGGCGATGTTGTAATTGACCAAATACTTATTAAAAAAAGGTTTAGGTACACTAAAGTTTTTGTTAGCATTCTGGTATGTGTTATGTGCTGTAGTTCATCCTGTTTTAGATTATTGTATGGCATCATTATGTAGAGGCAGTTTTTCTGAGTTCGAAGTAAATATTTAACATTGTATTGCACTTCTCAGGTTTCCATGATTGAAGATGAGCTTGTCGCTAGGCGTGGCTTCTGGCGTCGTCAGCGTCAGCGTGAGGATGAGATGATCACAGTCGAGTCCCACCTCACACAACAGCTCATCTTGGAGATTGAGAATCTTGCTCCGCATAAGGTATGTTTCATGAGTCAGTGATGAGTAAATCAGATTTATAACATAATAGAGAGCTATTTTTCATTATGAGCCATTACAAATACATGTATTTTCCTCTTCTGGTTTCTATAGAAAATGTTGAAAGCTGGCCATTTTAGGGACTTTTAGATTGAGTGGACAAGAACAGTGTTCACGTCATCCAGTCATACATGTAAACGTAGTCGTCTACCACTTCAGATTGAAACCTTTCAGATCTTTTGATGATGCATCGACAATAGGCAGTTAACGTGATGATGTCATGAGCGTCGTGCAACTGTGTGTTTTAGTGAACGCCGTTCAAGATTTTGGACGACGGGAAAATTGAAGTG
Organism: Echinometra lucunter; assembly: GCA_029962745.1. Taxonomy (NCBI): domain Eukaryota; kingdom Metazoa; phylum Echinodermata; class Echinoidea; order Camarodonta; family Echinometridae; genus Echinometra; species Echinometra lucunter. The sequence goes on along the minus strand of CM057162.1, from coordinate 27,244,715 downwards.
GATGAGTTCTCGATTTGGGTAGTGAATGAGGGAGTGCCTTGAAATGTTGTCTATCACCTAGCAGTTCACAATGTCGACGTGGAAATCTAAAAGTCCCTATTACCGGTAGTAGTCTACATGTATGTAAGGACAGCTCCCTGATAGGCCAACCAAATTCGAAAGTACATACTACTGCATATGAAACAAAAAGCAGTGCGCCACCAACTGAGCTTTTGCGCCTCCTCCGTTGCTGCATTAAGTCAACATTATTCAAATATTCTCCTCCCTTGACCACAGGTTGAAGAAGCCCTTGAAACCCTCGCTGAGCAAGCCAAGACGATAGAGGATTACCAGAGGAGAGAAGTGGAGAGGAGAACTGAGTCAACGGAGGAACTGGATAACATCCTACCATCCTTCATCATGGCTATCCTCTCACAAGGTACATGTAATGTATTTCAATATATGTACCTATTGCCTAACTATAATAACTTTACTATGCCTAACTCTATAGTATGAATGCGCCATCTATTGGTAGATGAGAGACTATCAGATAGATGATAAAAGCCACGCCTCAGCCGTACGCCAACCGAGTCAGACGTGCCCCTTAGTCTCTGTGTGTCTTAGAGTAATGATCTCCTTGGAGAGATATCACAGTAAGGATGCCATTGCAACTGTGTGGTCATTGGCGATGTAGAAGCAAAAACGTATTAGTACTGCTTTAAATCACTGATGTAAATCATTACTTTGACAAGTGTTCTGTGATTTTAATGGCTTTATTTGGTTCAATGAGTTTATACTCTTGATATAAATGCATGTATTTAAAAAAAATTAATAGACATACATGTAATCGGCATGACTAAAGATTTCAACATGCAAATTAACTCTTTTCTAAGGGACTTAATGAATTCATTTTCTAGGTACATGTAGGTTATGGTAACAAAAGCATTATTTAGAGTTCTTAAACTGTAAGTTTTCAAAACTAATTTTGTAAGTGATTTTATGTTAAAACAGATAAATTGTTTTTATCACAGGGAATAGTTTTGTGTTGTCTGAATTTGTTATGATTTTTTATATCATTTGAGGATATGAATTACTCTGTAGGAAGGCAGGCAAATATAAAATATGCTCTAAAAACAATTTAATTTTATTATCACTTTTTTATTTAGGTGATGAGCCTGAGAGAATCGCTGCAGAGAAGCACAACGTCGCTCATACCAAGTACAATGACACTGTGCGTAAGTTCCACAACAGACTGCAGGCTGAGGAGGCTAAATACAAGGAGAGAATGGACGAACTACAGGTATGATGGTGATGAAGATGGGGAAGATGGTGATTTTAGGGGGATCATGAATATTATATGAAGGGGGTGTCTTTCTGTCTTTGAGCAACATAAAAATTTTTAAAAAAGGAAAAAACTGACCCCTTTAAAACATAGTTTGTACGTTGCCTTTCTCCGTGAAGTCCATGAAGTCCATGTCTTAGACCCAGTCTAGAATCACAATGGCCCGATTTCACAGGACAAGTTCAAACCATGGGGTGGGTTAAACCCCCTTGGTTTTCTAAGCATATATGCGCACAGAAAAATTGGTAAAATTGGTAAAATTATGTGTTTTCTTGAAGCGCATGGGCAATGTGTGCTTATTCACTTTTATGTTAGTATGGTTATTTAGGTTCAAACCTTACCCATGGTTTAAACCTCTTTTGTGAATTCAGGTCATCATGTTCACCATGAGATGCCTGAATAGGCATTGTGTAGTGAAGCTGATAGTGAGTTTTATTTTATGATCATTTCAGGATGCTTTGAACCCTGATGCCGAGGCCGGTGCCCTCCATCGTTACCGCCAGGCCAAGGCTAGGCTCTTATCAGACCTGAAAGACCAGCTCATGAGTAGGACGGAGAACATCGATGAAGACCAGGCCTCGATGGAATATGGAAGAGAGAGAAGCGAGCTGCTCACATTGGAGGCAAAGGTAGGCAGAGATAATGCAGACAAGATGGTGGTGATGGTGGTGAGAATTATGGTGTCATGCATGACATTGGGGATGATGATGGTGATGCAACAGTGAGTATTGGTGAAGATAGGGTGTCAGAAGCGTATGGGCGACGTAGGACTTGGCTGCTCGCATTGGAAGAAAAGATAGAGATAATGTAGACCCTAGAGGTGATTATGGTGGCAATGGCTACACTCCAGTAGCAAGTCTCTACTTTCTGTTCCACAAAACCATGGCAAAGTCATACGGAGGAAGATCATTTTCATACACCGCCACTGTTTTGTGGAACAAGTTGTCAAAACATTTAGAAATTACTGGAGCATATGAAAGCTTCATCTGTACATTGAAAACACATTTATTCACCACTTTACAAAATGTCAAAATTATGAACCCAGTGCATATTTTCTTGTTAAATGCTTCTTTTGTACTGAATTCATTAATTTTCTTCATAGAGACATGCCATCATGCCTATGTATTATGCGCTATACAAATATGTTAATTATCATTGTTATTATTGCAGCAGTAGTTATGATGATGACGATGCGACAGACAACACTGATGCGTGTAGAACTGGTGATGCTGAGGATGAAGATGATGATTTTAGTACAGTGTTTACTCTGATGATGTTGTGGTATTGAAAGTGGTTAATTTGGTATACTTTCTGAATCACAGGCTGCAAGATACATGTGTAATTTAAAAGCACACTAAAAAAACATGTTATAAAAATGTGGCTATAGTTAAATTAAAAAACATGCAATCATCCATTCCTTTTGTCATGTCTTTCTTCAGGCTCTCCTAACCAACGCCATCTACATTGCTGGTACCTACGATGCTACCATCACCGGTGTTTACGGTGATACCACGGCAACGGAACAATCAAGTCGAGAAGTCATCCCTCTCCTCAAACAGTTGATTGCGATGTTGGAGCGAGGATCAACCTTCACTCTCTCTGCTGAGCTCATCCAAGGGTTACAAGGTGGAGGGTCAACTTCAGTCACGGTGAGGACTTGAATTTCTACTTGACCAACTTGGTGCTTGATAGTAGATTAATTTTCTTCTTGAAATTTCCAATATAGAGGTTTCCCAGACATTGAATTTGGGTTCAAGAAATTGATGATCACTTAGTGATCATTTCACCTTCACCTTTTTCAGTGATCTGGGGACCGTTTCATGAAAGTCGTCGGCTCTGACAAGTTCAGCAAAATCCTTGGTATTGATTGGCTGAGAAGCACTGCGCACTTACTGTTACTATGGTAACTGTCAGAGCTGACATCTTTCATGAAATGGTCCCCTGTTCTTGTTTTCATGAATTTTAAAAGTTGGCAGTAATTTGATAGAGTTATGCAACAACTGCTACTGATATACTTTTTAATCTAGAATCTATGAGCAGATATGCCATGCGATTGATACATGTAGTTCTTTGAGAGAAAACCTATGCCTTTTTTAATTTTCAGGTTATATGTACATATTCATATCAGTACAAGCTTAATGAATTAAAAACAATATATCAAAAAGGTTCTAATGTCTTGTGTCAACATGAATATCAGTAAACAATATTTTGAATCGAATGGTTTATTTGGATAAAAAACAATGAAATATTGAAAAAAGAAAATGTTCACAGTAGCAGTTGAACGACTGAATTGCTGGGAACATAACAGAATAACATGTGAATGGTGCATCACAAAGATTATTACATCATTAAAACAATCAAACAAAGATAATCAGATTTTCTTTGTGATAAAAGTTGATAAAACTCTGATAGAATAAAACTGCCCTGGGAAGTCCAAATGGACACAACTTTTAATATATCATTCAATGATCATTTTTCTCTAGGTCGGTGGTGCTAATAGCATCATCAACCGAAGCATCGCCCAGGGAGCTAACTATGGAGTAAACATTAATCAACAGCAAGGTTATGTACCACCTGGTCAGCCTGGAGGCAAGACTACTGTCAATCTGCTCCAAGCTGCTGCTCCAGACTCAAGACCACATACAGCAGGTTAGTAGGGACTACATCGTTCAGATGAAAGTAATGCATAAGTAACATTTTATTCATCAAGTACACATGCCATCAAATGAACATGCTCTCATAACTCCCAGAAATGAATGAAAAATTTGTCTGTTCCGACTGCTAGTTATATCCTATGTAGTTGTGATTATTTTGTTTTTTCCAACAAGGTGATACAGTGTATGCAATGTCTTTTAAATGAAATTGGATGTACAGTCACTTTTCTTTAAGATATAACGAATATCGTCTTTATTTTTTTAGAGACCATGATGTTGAAATACTGTATAATGCATTTCCAGTGTTTAATTTCAACTAAAGATCTATCGTGTGTACTTGATTGTATCAAACTAATGATTTTATTTACTTTTTACAAAATTTTTGATAGCTGTGAGCTCTCATGACATCAAGAGCAAATTGGTTGTTCAGGAAACTCTGCAATCACTGACAGAGGAGAGCAAGACGGAGATGGCGAAGACACTGGTCGAGAGACAGACACTGGAATGTGTGAAACTAGAAGAAGAGCTGAGAGGAGAAGAGATCAAAGCTATTAATGGAATCATTCAGGTAGGATAGAGAGAGAGAGAAAGAGAGAGAGAGAAAGAGAAGTAGAGGGAGAAGGAGATGGAGAAAGAGAAGTAGAGGGAGAAGGAGATGGAGAATGGAGAAGAGAGTGAGTGAGAGAGAGAGAGAGTGGGGAGGTTGATGGCTATTAAGACGGTGTGGTCAAGAGCAGAAGAGAAGTTGGAGAGAGAAGAAGAAGAAAAAGAAAAAGGAGAGAGGAAGGAAAGAAGGAAAGAAGGAAATAGAGGAGGAGGAGCAGGAGGAAGAAGAAGAAAAAGGAGGAGGAGAAAAGGAGAAAAGAAGAAGAGAAAGGAGAAGAAGAAGATGGAGAAGAAGGAAAAGACGAAGAGATGGAGGAAAGAAGGAAAGAAGGAAATAGAGGAGGAGGAGGAGGAAGAGAAAAAGGATGAGAAGAAGGAGAAAAAGAAGGAGAAAAAGGAGAAGAAGGAGAAGAAGAAGAAGAAGAAGAAGAAGAAGAAGAAGAAGAAGAAGAAAAAGGAGAAGGAGAAAAAGGAGAAGAAGAAGAAGAAGGAGAAGAAGGAGAAGAAGAAGAAGATTAGAAGAAGAAGAAGAAGGGAAGGGGGGAAGAAGAGAAGTATCGAAGGAAAACAAAAGTTGAAGATAGCAATCACCTGAAGAAGGTCATGTGTTGACCATTCCAGCATTTTTTCCAAAATGACCATCTGCTAGCATATCATTCACCTTGAAGTTCTGTTCTGCATGTATCTTTCACAGAGTCATGAGGAACAGAAGGAAGAGAAGATAAGGGTCATGAAGGAAGAGCTCAGAGCCAAACTCAAAGAGGCCAAGACAGAACAAGAGAAGGAGAAACTTGTGGAAGACTTTGTACTCCAGGTAAGCCCCTTCAACAGGGTCCTGCTTCATAAAACTTGTTATCAATAACAAGTTGCAATAACTGTTATAAGCTACTGAAATCCTTGTATTTGATTGGCCGAGAGCAAATTTGTCAAAGAAATATAGCAGTTGTTACTGATAACAAGTTTTATGAAATTGGGCCCAGACGTCAGAACCGTGTAGACTGAATAGGGTATTTTCAAATTTACATATTATACATGAGCGCCTGAGTTGGTGGATACCGGCATTGTCATTATTACATGTATAGTGTGCACATTCTTGGACTTTTACAAGTCATCATACAGGCTTACGTCACTTGGAAATATGCTTGTATGAAGTATGCTACCTGTATTTGTAGTTTTGATATACATGTAGATGTATGTGTACTGTATTAAATAAAGGATGAAAAACAGTGGAATGAATCTTTTATAGACCCCCTCCCCGAGAAAAAAAAAAGAAAAGTGAAAAATGAAATATTAGTAAGGCAAAAACAAAGGCAGAAATAAAATTGATAAATAATGAAAAATAGAAATATTAAACAATTAAAGAAAGAAAGAAAAATAAAAGAAAAGATAAATTAAAAAATGAAAATTAGATAAATTGATCAGATTAAATAGAACTATTGAACAATTAAAGAAAGAAAGAAAAATAAAAGAAAAGATAAATTCTAAAATGAAAATTAGATAAATCGATCAGATTAAAATAAAAAGTATGCCTCTTTTTTTTTTTTTCTCTGTGTGTTTATTTATAGTCGGCCAAGGTATCATCTTCAATTGAAGCTGATAAACAGAAGCAGCTGGAGAATCTAAGGAAGAAACTTGGTGAAAAGAGATCTCGCAAGAAGAAGGAACTTCACAGGTAAACTCATTCTTACTCCCTCTTTATCTGTCTTTTTGTCTCTCTCTCTCTATCTATCTCTCTGTCTCAGTCTGTCCTGGGGGGTGTTTTACAAAGGTTAAGATTGACTCAAATTGCTCTTAACTATGGTAGGCCATTCATGCCACTGTTTGCTTTCACCACTGGTCTCTCAAGGGATGCGCAAATCATGGTCACATATTTGGAGAATTTAATTTTTTTTTTTCTTCATCAGTGAAGTATAAAAAATTGTCATTTTTACAGAATTGTGACCATGATTTGCAAATCCTTTGAGAGATCCATGGTGAAAGCATGCAGTGGCATGCATGGCCAGCCATAGTTAAGTGCGATTTTAGTCAATCTTAGTCTTTGTGAACACCCCCTGGTGTGTGTTTTGATCTCTCTCTCTCTGTCATTGTCCAATTATCCCTGTTTCTCGCTGTTTTTCCCCTCTCTTTTCCTGGTCTGTTCCTCCCTGTCTCATTCCCTGATAGAGTACCAAGCAGGTATCTTTCAGTGAAGACATTGTTCCTGAAATGACCGAAGAGGTCAGTCATCAGTTCTTTGTCCCTTTTCATGCTGCATATATTTACCTTTATCTTATTTTTGTTTTCTTTGATGCAGTAAACACCTGTTGGAGGCTAAGCAGGAAGGTCTTAGTGAGGACATTGTTCCTGAGATGACCGAAGAGGATGAGGATCATCAAGCCAAGCTTCAGAGGCTTCTAATGCTTCAACAGAACAAACTCATCGCTCAGCTCCAACAGGCTTACCTGGAAGATGACCTTGAGGTGAATTTTCATGCAGTTTCATTACTTTTTCCGGTGAAGTCTCCTGCACATTTGTACACCTAATTGGCCTTTAAGCAAAGATGGGGGGGGGGGGGGGGGGGGCAAATAAACTCCCCCTTCCATGGTTTGCATGTAAGACACCCCAAAAAGCCCAAAGTTTTCAGGGTTAAACCCCTTGACTACGACACCTCTAAACTCTTAAGGAATTTTCAATCACGTTTGTGCTCTACCTTTTATTGTGTTTTGTAGATGGAGGAGAAGAGGAAAAAACATTTGTACACATAATTTGCCTTTAAGCAAATTTTCTCTGCGATTGCAAGACCAGTGGCCAAGATCGGGGGGGGGGGGGGGGCAAATAAACTCCCCCTCCCATGGTTTGCATGTAAGACACCCCAAAAAGCCCAAAGGTTTCAGGGTTAAACCACTTGACTACGACACCTCAAAACTCTTATGGAATTTTTAATCACGTTTGTGCTCTACCTTTTATTTTGTTTCTTAGATGGAGGAGAAGAGGAAGAGTGGGTTTGATGATGACATGGAGGAGAGGATGAGAAAATTCAACCTTAGCAACAGACCTAAGATGGCTGCTATCATTGATGATATACAATCGGTAAGAGATGACATTCTAGGCTGGATTTCAATTAAATGCTTATATCAGAGTTTTAAGTAGTTTACTCACTTTTCGACTTAAGTAAAGTACTTAGCCAACTTAGTTATTAATTGCATCATTTGGCTAAGTATTTTACCTTAGTCTAAGATAGCCACCTAGCAGACTTAGCAAATTACTGAAAGTCTGACTGGCCGGCATCTGGTTTTCTTTCATATGCAGTCATAAAATGCTGTGCACAAGTTAATTCTATAACTTTGCGATGCCTTTATTGTACGTTATTTGAAATGGATTTTATGACGTCCTGATGGTTATCAGTAGATATTTTGCATTAATGTCGTCTTGCTAGAGTAAAATACTTAAATGTGATCTGAATATGACTGAAGCCATTTTATTATTTCATTGATATTGTTATTATCATTATCATAAAGCCATTTTAATTCAAACCTTTTTATCACCTTCTTATATGTGACGTAGCAATCATCAACAAACAAGAAGACCAACTCTAACATGAAGGATAAGATGAAAAACAGAATGAAAGGAAGACGAGCTGCCAAGTCTGCTAAGGATATCCTACCATCTGGTCTAGATCCAGAGAGTACCATCGCTATGGAGTTCCTTGCTGGTGAGTAGAGGATGATGCGTTGCCGTGGTGATGGTCATGATGACAATGATGATGATAATGAGGCTGATGACAGTGGTAATGATTGGCAGTAGGGATGTGGGTGGTGAGGGAGGAGAAATATGGTGAGTGTAGGATGATGCATTGCCATGGTGATGGTCATGATGACAATGATGATGATGATGATGATGATGATGATGATGAGGATGAGGATGGTGGTTATAAGGATGATGATAATGAGGCTGGTGACAGTGGTAATGATTGGCAGTAGGGATGTGGGTGGTGAGGGAGGAGAAATATGGTGAGTGTAGGATGATGCATTGCCATGGTGATGGTCATGATTGCAATGATGATGAAGATAATGAGGAGGATGATGATGAGGATGAGGATGAGGATGGTGGTTATAGGGATGATGATAATGAGGCTGATGACAGTGGTAATGATTGGCAGTAGGGATGTGGGTGGTGAGGGAGGAGAAATATGGTGAGTGTAGGATGATGTGTTGCTATGATGATGGTCATGATCGCAATGATGATGATGAGGATGAGGAGGATGAGGATGGTGGTTATAGGGATGATGATAATAAGGCTAATGTTATGGTAACATTTGAAAGTTGGGATGAAGATGGTAACAGGGAGGAGAAAGATGCATATAGCTAGAGAATAAGAAAAATACATGTAGCTGAAAAGACGGGGGACGGGGAGGGGGGGGGGGGGGACCTGAAACAGGTATAGATACATATATGAGCTGGTATAGACCAGAAGGTTGCTATTGAATTTAAATTTCCAAGTCAAGGAATGGCACAGGATAGTACATACTTCAAAATTGTAAGAATAAATGGTCCATTCAAACAGTTTCCCTAGGAGTTCAAGTGGCTGTGTGAGTTGGCCCAGTCGGTAAAAACGTTTGCTTGTCGATCTCAAGATCCACCCCGGGCAAATGACTGAAGCCTGCATTGTATGTTCACATGCATGTACCCCTTCCCTGTTTCATAGACACAGGCTATGTTTCAGGGGAAAAGAGGCTGTCCCTCGGATGGGACATTAAATGTAAGCCCCTCGTAGAGGAGAGTCAACACCTTTGCACGTTAAGAATCCACTCCACTATTCAAAGAAGAGTAGGGGGAAACCCCAGTACACCTACACATCCCAGTCAGTTATATCTGGAGGAGAGACTGAGAGTCACAGAGATTAATGATAATAATGATAATAATACATAACATTTATTAGGTGCTTAACCCATTCGTGACAGGAATTATTTAGAGCCTAATTTGATCAGCTTTTATTCTTCAAATTGGCAACACCAACATTTTTATTCTATTGCTACATTTTCCTTATAAAACGTCATGTATCTGAAATGAATATAAATTGACAGAAATTATGATGAGAAGTCAAAAAGTTGCCAATTTGCAGGGAAAAACGGTGATTTTAAACTTTCTATCACATTGCCAATTTAAGGATTTTAATGCTTATTTTTTTAAAAAAAATTTTCAGCATCAAACAACGAATAATGCTGCAACCAAAATGGGCACAGTTTGTGTAGATTTTTTTGCTCTTTCTGCTCATGTATTTGGTATGATTTTTAGGGCTTTGCATCAAAAGATATTAGGCCAAACCACAAAATGTGGACCTATGTCATGAATGGGTTAATACTGTTATTTCTAAGCACACCATATTCTGTCTAAGAGTTCATTACCAGAATATATAAAGAATTTGAAACAAAATTGATTAAGTTCACTTTGCTAGATAAATGCCAAATACTTTATGATAATTACTTGATCATTACCGTGGTGGTATATTTCAGCTGATGCAGCCCAGGAAGACACAGATGGTACCCGTGGTATCACTGCTGCCATGGAGGTTCTCTCAGACGTTGAAAAGGAAAAACAACTCAAGGAAATGGAAGAAGTTATCCAGGTAATAATCAGATTCAAATTCATTAAGGGTTAATTTATTTATTGTCATGCAAAACATGTACATGTAGTTTGATTCACAGCATACCTGCCAACTGTTCCTATGTGATAGGAATATTTCTATTGGGGGAAAAGAAAATTGCCATTTTAACCCCTGTGTTCCTATTTCTGTACCAATTTGTCTGTAGTATTGAATAGGAATTTTAGGAATGCTCCTGTTTTGAAAATTTCTTAATAATTTGTTCCTATTTGTTGGCTGTCAGGGTTGGCAGGTATGTTTACAGTCTGATAATCAAAGAATACATGTAGTCATATAAACTGTAACATAGCTCAGCAAAGATCATAATAATCGCACAGATATTATCACATTGGAACATTGCCACATAAGATTTAAAAAATGCTTGGCAGTAATACAATGTTCTCTATCATTATGCCAAAGTGATGTGAAAGATATGTGAACTACATGTATTTGTATCATGTGTTTATCAACTCCATGAAGGTCTGAAGCGGGGCACAACCTAATAGGAGGCATATTTCAGCTTAGTACCCAGAAAACACTTCAATTTAAACAATGGCAAGCACTAGCAAGCCCCAAGAACGTCAGTTCAGACTTGCTGTAAGAAAAATTAGCATAAAGTTTTGGCTTATTGTATGGTTTTTTTTTCTTTCAGTAAATCAAATCAACCCATTCAGGATATTACATGTATTTCTTGTTGCCTAAAAATTGCTCATCCTTTCTTCCTTAAATTGGCAACTGTTGCATTTCAGTTTTTAGTTGTCTGTTTTTTGTAGAAAGTCATTTGTATGTATCTATTCTGTTAATAGACTAAAAAGTGGGTTGAAAAGATTACGCATTGACAGTTTTTGTCAAGAAACAGTAAAGATTGCTGAAAATGTGCAGACCCAAACAGGAAGGAGGCTGATTTTGAACATGTTTTATGTATTTACTCTGCTAGCAAATTCTTGCTGAAGAGGCTGAGGAGATGACGACAGAGGAGAAGAAGAAGCTTCTAGAGGAGTATAAGGAGATCTTGGAATCCACTAAGGAAAAGCTGGATGAATCCAAACAAGAGCAGAGAGATCACCTCATGGCGAAGCTCGCTGCCAGGAAGAGGTTGAAGGAAGAGGTACTTAAGGAGGATGCGGTTGCTAAGGAACTGGAACATCTCAGTAAACAACAGGTGAGTGGAAGAAAGAGATAGAGAGAAAGAGAAAGAAAAGAGAAAGAGAATGAGAAAGAGAATGAGAAAGAGAAAGAGATAGAGATAGAGATAGAGAAGCATAACAAAATGGAGAGATGTAGGGTTAAAAAGAAGGACATGATCAGTTGCTAAGGAATTGAAACATCTGAGGAAACAACAGGTGAGTGGAAGAAAGAGATAGAAAGAAAGAGATAGAGAATGAGAAATAGAAAAAGAGAATGAGAAAGAGAAGTGTAACAAAATGGAGAGATGTAGGGTTAAAGAAAGGACATGATCCGTTGTGAAGGAACTGGAACATCTCTGTAAACAATAGGTGAGTGGAATGAAAGGAGAGAGAGAAGTATGACAAGATGGAGAGATGTAGGGTAAAAAGAAGGACATGATCAGTTATGAAGGAACAGGGAAATCTCTGTAAACAACTGGTGCGTGGAATTAAAGGAGAAAAACAGAAAGAGAAGCATGACAAGATAGAAGTAGGGAGAGAAGGATATAAGACAGAGAGTGAGAGATAGAATACAATGAGAAAGAAAGAAAATGTAATTTTGAAAACATGGACAAAAAGTAAGAAGGAAGGATACCAAAGAAAGAATAAAAGAAAAAAAGACTGCCAGATGAGAAAAGGCTAGACACTTGATAAGGGACTGCAGCATACAGTATGTTAACTACTGATGATTTATTATGAAAGACTGAAAGGAGAGAAATGGTTGGAAAATTTACAGAGATGAGATAAGTCAGCAATGGGAAAAGAGTGAAGAGCTAAAAGTTTATGAGGCACACAGAAAGGGGAGGTACATGTAAAAGAGAGAGAGAGAGAGAGGGAGGGAGATTAGGGGAAGAGTCTTGTCGGTGAATTTCACTGACTAATTTGCTCTCAGCCAGTCAGATGCGAGGATTTTCAGTAACTTATAACAGTTGTCAGTGAAAATCACTGGCAAAACTCTTCATGAAATGCTCCCCAGTACCCCATTTCATAAAACTTATAACAACTTCCACATTTCTATGACAAATTTGTTCTCAGCCAATCAGAGGCAAGGATTTCAGTAGCTTATTGTAACTTGTTAGTGATAGCAAGTTTTATGAAACGGGGCCCAGGGCCCAGAAACTGGATGAAAGTGCTCTGTGGAAGTGCATTTCAATTTTAAGATTATGTAACTTCCTTCATGCAATGTTCAAGTTTATCCCAATATCCCCCTCTCTTCATTCAGGTTCTAAGAGGCAATAATGAAGGTCAAGATGCCCTTGCTGATGTCCATGATAGAGCCAACGATGATGACGCAGCCTTCCAGAAGAACAAACTCTTGGTGAGTTGTTTATTCTACGAGTGCTTCTTGATAATAAGTCTTATAGTTTCATTTCAAACCAAGCTTTTAAAAATGACAATTTCTGTATCATAATTGGCAGAGTAATAATGATAATAACGATAAATTATAATAATGATAATAATAATGATATTAATAATAGTAATGATAATGATAATGATAATGATGCTGATAATGATAATGATAATAATAATGATAATAATGATAATGATAATTATAATACTCAGTTTTTATAAAGTGGAAATTACAATTAAGTCTCTAAGTACTGTGTAAAAAGAAGAAAAGCGAGAAGAAGTGAGTATAGAAGAAATGAAATTAGTAAGTGGTATAGAACATGATAGCTTGCAAACATATCTAAACAGGAAATTACATGCACTTGACATTGTATACGTTAGGATGGTGTGATACTATGCTTCAAAAAGGTAAGATTTTAACCAAGACTTAAATTGATCCTTGACACTACAGAATGGGGGGGGGGGGGGTGTTCCACTCTGTTTCTAAATGAGCCTGTATTATGTTTCTAGAGGATTGTTTTAGTAAGCTGAACATTGCTTGACCACTGTATCCACCTCATTCCATGATGATTGCAGGAGAACCAACAGCATCGCGCAGAGGCCCTGGAGCTCAGCCAGCAGACGGAACTGAAGCGCTCCACCAAGGAGCTGGAGGAGGAGAAGGCACGTTTGGAAGGAGCCGTCTCAAACCAGCTGGAGGAACAGAAGGAGGAGGTGCTGGCCAGGAAACAACAAGCCTTTGAGAAAGAGATGCTCCTCAAAGGCAAGCAACTCAACAAGGATCAGTCTAAAGAGATGATTGAGAAACATCAGAAAGAGGTTAGTACATGAGAGATTCAAGAGGCCAGAAAATTTCCAGTCTAGTCGTATACACTGTATGATATCCAATATAACTTATTAAAAATTGTTCATTTGCATGATACATTGTTCATCTGATACACCAGAGGATATCTAACACAACGTATTCAAAATCGTTCATTTGCATGCTGGTTGTCAACTTTTGTGGTAAGATTAATGGGTGTTGCAAGAAAGTTGCAATCGATTGCAAGTTGCAACTGATTGTCACTGGCCAATCAAAATCATTGTTGCATGCATGTCTTCTTAAAAGGGCAGACCCTGAGCCAATCAGAATGGTTGTTTCAAAATTAGCAATTATTTGTAATTGATTGCAACTTTCTTGCAACATCCCATAGGGCATGATTTTTGAAAGCCAGTTCACTATCTTTGTCACTTTAAAGTCTTGCAAACCATGGCATGTCTGGTGGACTTTGCCTTAGAGAAAGTCTTATCATCTGAGAGCAAGAAGGAAGATCATTCACAGCACGGATGCAGTGATATCATCCGTCTGTTTTTAAGCAGTCCTTCAGAATGCATCTCATCCAACCTAATCTAGTAATCTAATCTAATCCAGTCCAATCTAATCTAATCTCATTGAATCTTTCAGATGGAGGCTCTGTCCCAGAGCATGGATGATGAGAAGAACCGTCAGAGGGCTGCCATCGCTGAGCGCATCGCTAAGAGGAAACAACAGAAGGAAGAGAGCTTGAAGCAGATGCACGCTGCAGAGATGAAACAAGAGCTACTCAAGCAGAGGGCTGAGAGAGATGAACTTGCTGACAAACAGGTACAGTAACTGTTAAACTTTCATTAGTGACCATTTGTATGGAGAAACCAGCTGTTCATCAGGACCAGTATTAAAGGAAAATGCAACCCAGACATCAGTGTGCTTCCAGTGAATGAAGAAGAATAAGAAGGAGGAAACGGTGAAACTTTGAGGAAAATCGGACAATCTGTTCAAGAGTTATGAACGTTGAAAGTTTAAGTAAATCCTTATTATGGGGATCCTTTAATTGGCAACTTTGCCAGCATCTGTGATGTCATCGTGGACAACTCTCCATTCACTTTGTACACAGAATTTAACATTTTCTTTATTTTCAATAAAAATAAAAATTCTTTTGATTTATTGTTTGAGTATGCCATGGCTATATCAATTCTGCAAGCATTTTAAGAATAATTATGTTGATTCCTGACTTTGAATTTCATGTAAATTATTTTTTTCTGAAAAATTATGTACAAAATGAATGGAGAGTTGTCCACAATGACATCACAGATGCTGGCAAAGTTGCCAACTCAAGGATCCCCAAAATAGGGATTTACTGAAACTTTCAAAATTCATAACTCTTGAACGGATTGTCCGATTTTGCTCAAATTTTCACTATTTACTCTTCTTGGTCATCTTTATTCACTAAGAGCACAATAATGCCTGGGTTGCATTCTCCTTTAACGTTTCCATTAAACAGTTTGTAGCACTGAGGCTTGTACCAAAAGAAATGTTCTAACAGGGTGACCCAACATCTGCAAAGAGATTTATTATATCAAAGACAAACATGTACAGTAGATTTAGAGTGATGGTTAGGGTTAGTGGCAGGGATAGGCTTAGGGTTAGTTAGATGTATTGGTTCATGGTTGAACCTGGGAATTTGATTATGATAGTTACAAATACATGTAACTGATAATGGAGCAATTGTCCCCTGAGGGTGTGCAGTAAAACTTGCTGTCTGTAAAGACCACTTTTCTTGCTTTTGTAGGTCTTAATATACTTAATAATTGTACATTTATCAATTTAGAATCGAAATGCTGATAACTGAGATACTCAGAGACAAATTGAACACCATGATGATGTAGTTATATGAGTAATATTATTTTTTCATCTCCAGCACAAGAATGTAGAGCGTGATGCCTTGGTTGATGCTCTCAATGCTGACAGGACTTCTAAGGCAGAGAACGTCATCTACAGAGTACTTAGACAACGCCATATCAAGGAACAGGTTCATCAGGTAAGTGTCACGTGACAGTCACATGATAGTGACATGGCAGTCACATGATGGTCACATGTGAGTCACATGAGTGCCAGATGGTGAACATATTAATGTCCTTTATGAATGACGTGGATGAATAGATAATACCAAAGAGAGGGTCAAAATGCTCCATGAAATGTTGATCTTTCCAACCTGTTCCTGCATCATGCTCATTTTAACCATGAAAATGAGACAGTTTCGTTATGTAGCATGCTAATCCAAGTTTTCTTTGGCATAGGTTTTGATGTATCCATTAAGTAGAAAATGTTAGAGAGATTGGGGGGGGGGAACCTCGAATTTAGTCCCCATAACTATCTAGATTAAACGTGTTATCCTTGACATTTAAACAATAAAATCCATGAAAACAGTCGCATATCATAGGTATTTACCATCTTTTGTAATCTAAATTTTTGTAATCAGGAGGAACAAATGGAGCAGGAGAAGGAGGTGGAGATGGCCCGCATCAAGGCTAAGGCCACTGAACAACTCCAGAAGGATCGAGATGCCCTTGTGGAAGCTCAGCAAAAGGAGTTCCTGGAGTTGGTGGCCAACTCTGGCTCCATGTCTCCTGGAGAACTGGAAGATAAGAAGGAGGCACTACAGAGACAACATAAGGTAAGTTCAGAGGATTGCAATTGAATGAGGGGTAATACAATGGGGTCTAGTAGGTACAGGTGGTGGTGATGGTGATAGGGGGTAGAGGTGGTAGCCAACTCTGGCTCCATGTCGCCTGGAGAGCAAGAAGGTCGGAATGAGGCTTTGTAGTGATAGCATATGGTGATGGTCCTAAAGGAACAAGGAGTAATACAAAGAGGTGGTGCAGATGGTATTGGTAGAGGTAGATGTATTGAGAGATGGGAGCTGGTAGCTACATTTGTAACTCCTACTCCATGTCTGCTGCTGAAGGAATGAGGGGTAATACAAAGAGGTGGTGCAGATGGTATTGGTAGAGGTAGATGTGTTGAGGGATGGGAGCTGGTAGCTACATTTGTAACTCCTACTCCATGTCTGCTGGTGAAGGAACGAGGATTAATACAAAGAGATGGTGCTGATGGTATTAGTAGAGGTAGATGTATTGAGGGATGGGAGCTGGTAGCTACATTTGTAACTCCTACTCCATGTCTGCTGGTGAAGGAATGAGGGGTAATGGAAAGAGGTGAGAGCCAGTGGAATTGGTAGGGTTAGATTTTGGAGGGGTGGGAGCTGCTAGCCAACTGTGGCTCCTGAAGGAGGCTCTGCGGAAATCAAATCAGGTAATGTAAGTCCTGAGGAGTTTGATGGAATTAAAGGCATGTCTGGTGCAGTTGGTAGGAGAAGTGGTGGTAGGGAGTTAGAGCTGGTGGTCATCTCTGTCATCATTTCCCCTGCTAAACCATAAGGTGAGGGACCCTTCTGAAATTTTGTGGAGAAGTTATGAACAGAATATTCATTGTATGATATTGATTGGTGATAAGTTCTATTTCATTATTACAATAATTCACAAATGTTCGCAAGTGTAAATCTACTCACCCATTCTTGTAATTTCTTTGTTATCATCTGTAGAAACAACTAGCCGAGTTTGACCGTGCTTCAGCCCAGAAGATAGAGCAAGCCATGAGGGATTGTCTGCCAGCCCTGGAGGTCAAGCAGGCTCAAGCTCGTCTGGCCCTCAGAGAGAAGCAGCTCCAGGAATTGGCAGAGGCTATGAGAGATCTCTCTCCAGAAGAGGTGAGATTGTAACCAAACCTGGTTATAAAGGTCTTATCTGGTTATAGAGGTATAACCTGAGTATAAAGGTAAAACCTGAGTTTAAAGGTCAACGCTTATTACAAAGGTCAAACCTGAGTATAAAGGTCAAAGCTGATTATAAAGGTCAAACCTGGTTGTAAAGGTCAAACCTGGGTATAAAGGTCAAACTTGGGTATATAGGTCAAACCTGAGAATACAAACCCAAGTGTAAAGACTATGAAACAGCTCATTAAGGCCTGAGGTGGCACTACCATTTGAAAATGCTGCAGAATATTTTAGTTTCAATTCACAGCAATGCCTTTTATGTGTACATGTACACATAGTGTCAGGAATAATGTGCAGGAACTGTTGTTTGGCACTGCTACACATTGGCTTTCCCAATTGTGTTTGTCTTGTGCCATTCATAAGTACCTCTACAACTAGACCTGAATTCCGTACCAGCTAGTAGAATAGCAGTAGTCTAGCACTCATTCCCTCCGTTCCTCTATCATATATTCATACATGTGATTATCAAAATGAGAAGAAATGAAGCTTAACATTCAGTTTAGATGTATGTTCAATTCAAACTCGACTCAAATCGACTCGACTCAAATCCAAATCAAATTGAATCTGAATTCTGCTCAAATTCCATCCAAATGTTACTCCAAGTCCACTTCGATTTCAGTTTGATTTCAATCTGATGCAATTTTGCTATTGTTCTAATGCAACTGAATCCAGTTACACTTCAATTCAAATCCCTTCCGATCTCTAGGCCCTAGTCCAGCAGTACACTGAGCTTGCAGAGAAGGCAGCGGCCGATGCCCAGAAGTTCCGTGAGACGAAGGTCGCTGAGATGCAGGCAGAACTGGATCGCATCAAGGCAGAGAAAAAGAGGAGGGATGATTCCCGCAAGGCAAAGATGGAACAAGAAGTGGCGTAAGTTACTGTAGCAGTCATATTGAATTGAATTGAATAACTTTATTACCAACAATAAAAAGGTTACAGTACAACATGAGTAACAATAAAAACATAAATGTAGAAGTTGGTAAAAGGACCCTACAGAAATAGTAAAATAGCTAGTGAGGCATAGGACCCCTTTTACACAATAAGTGTAATAATTTGTACATGTATATATACATGAAAGTGTGAATGAAATAAAATATGGCAAGACATATCAAGTACAGGATTCATCAAAAGCTAACAGAGTGAAAACTACAGACTACCTGCATTTACAACTGTGCAATGCTAGAGTATAGTTGGCATAAATATAGTAAACAACTAAATCTAAACATAATCACATAATATGTATTTCCTAAGCCTGTAGCTAAAATAGTGTCAGTGGTAGTGGTAATAATGATGGGGATTGTAGTGATAATGTGGTTGCAGTAGCGAACCACACTGAGCTGGATCACATTAAGAGAAGAAGTGGGATGATGCTCGTAAGGCCAAGATGGAGCAAGAAGTGGCGTAAGTTACTGTAGCAGTCATAGTGTCAGTGGTAGTGGTAATAATGGTGGTAGTGATAATGGTGGTTGCAGTAGTGGAACTACACTGAGCTGGATCGCATCAAGAGAAGAAGAGGGATGATGCTCGTAAGGCCAAGATGGAGCAAGAAGTGGCTTAAGTTTACAAAATATAACAGGAATTAGGAGTACATATAGAGCCCAACTCAAACCCAGTCTTTTGCTGTTGAGTGCATAGGACTCTGAATTTTCAGGACTGAATTCATACCGGAAAGGTTACAGGTGGAGTCCTTGGGCGTGTTTCTTGAAACCGTTATAAGTCTAACGTTTGTGGACATCCCACTGAAATGCATGTTGTTCTACATGTGTCTCTATGAGTTGTCCAAGGATATAATGACGGTTTCAAGAAACAGGCCCCTAGCTGCCAGCATTAATTAGTCCATCTACTTTCATATTCTGTAGATAATCATAGTAGGGACAATGAGAAGTGCTGATTCTAGTTTTCAAACTGGGAAATTTTCACAATTCATCCCGTCACCACTATACATGTACATGGACTGGACTTTGGCAACAATTGCCTTCCTGCCTGTCTCCAAATATCACTCGAAGCTCCAAACCTTAAAGGGGGTACCCAATGCTGAAATGATGTTAGTTCATTTAAAAGAGCATGATTTCAATCGCAGAAAATCGTCTGCCTAAAGTTTTTTTTAAAATTCTTGTTGCCAAGGAAACCCCCAAATGTGGTAAGATTTCAGGATTTTTTGACCCCTCAGCTGTGACCCGTTTCAACTGGGTACCCACCTTGACGTCAAAATGATGTCACAGTGGTTACCTTGTCTAGCAAAATGCGCGCAAGGTATGATACAAATTGTACAGTCTAGCGCGCAGCACGACTGCAATGCGCGAAGCTGGGTACCCACTTTCATGTCATACCTCATACTCAAATTTAGAAAATTAGCCAAAATGCATTGATTTCGATTGAAAATCATCAAATTTTTTATGTTATTCTTCTCAGAATTCTATTCTTGATCATATATTAATTTTTTTTTTTACCTTCGTGTAATCACTTTAACCCAACCTAAATTGCTGTTATAACCCTAAACCTAGTGTTGCATCTTTGATGAAGTCAAGCCTGGTTGGGTCAGTAACCTAATTTCTATCATCTCCTTGACAGTGCTCTGGAGGCAGAGCTGGAGAATGACAGAATCCGTGAGGAGGAGCGTGAGAGGAAGAGACAACTGGAGAAGCAGAGAGCCAAGGAGCAGCAGAAGGAGGAGGCTGAGAGACGTCTCCAGCAGGAGCTGAAACACAGCGAGGGTAATGAGGCCGCCAAGGAGGTAAGGAAATGAGGAGGAAGAGAATGGTGATGGTAGTCGTTGTGTTGATGGTGGTGGTGGTGGTGGTTGTGATGATGAAGACGATACAGATAATGATGATGAGGAGGAGGAGGAGGAGGAGGATGAAGATAATGATTGTAGTGATGATGATGATGATGAAGATGATAAAGATGATGATGATAGTGATGATGATTGTGATGGTGGTGATGATGATGATGGTGATGATGATGATGATGATAGTGATGATGATGATTGTGATGATGATGATATTGATGATGATTGTGATGGTGGTGATGATAGTGATGATGATGATGATGATAGTGGTGATGATGATGATGATGATGATGATGATAATAGTGATGAGAATGGTTGATGATGGTGATGATGATGATAGTGATGATGATTGTGATGGTGGTGATGATGATAGTGATGATGATGATGATGATAGTGGTGATGATGATGATGATGATGATGATGATAATAGTGATGAGAATGGTGATGATGGTGATGATGATGATAGTGATGATGATTGTGATGGTGGTGATGATGATAATGATGATGATGATGATGATAATAGTTATTACAGTGGTGATGGTGATGATGTTGATGATGACAAACCAAGATGAAGATGATGATTAAGGTGAAGGTGATGAGAATGTCAATGATGATGATAATGTTAATGAGGATGATCATGATACCGACCATAAGGTAGTTCTTACTATTCTGTTGATGAATGGAATGGTTTAAAATGATGATGAGGTTGATGATGATGATGATTATGGCTGTTGGGGATTGGTAATGTTGGGGATTATGACTATATTCCATTAATACTGTGATTATACTTTTAGGTGTGGAGATAAAGATGATTGGACACTGGTGATGTGATGAAGAAAGTGAAGATTATGGTAACGATTTTGCCAATGGTGATGAAGATGTTGATGATGATGATGGAGATGATGACATTGATAATGTTATAATCAATTTTTTGAAAACTCCTTTCTTCACTCTTTCACAGAAACTCATCCAGGAGCACAATGAGAACATGAAGCGGTTCGAGGAGAATTTCCAGAAGGACCAGCAGAGGAACGCTGATAGGACCAAGGCCAGACTGGAGGCTAGGAAGAAGAAGAAACAGGAACAGGAGATGGCCAGGATCCAGGGAGATATTAAGAACCAGAGTGAGATTGATGAGAGGAGAACACTAGACCAGATGAATCTCATTCAACAGAAAGGTAAAGATGAGACCTAAATTAGGGTTTGCGCATCATGAATAGCTGTTCCTGGGCCCTGTTTCATAAAACTTGTTATCAAACAAGTTACACTAACTGTTATAAGCTACTGAAATCCTTGCATCTGATTGGCTGAGAGCAAATTTGTCGTAGAAATGTAACCGTTGTTACTGGTAACAAGTTTTATGAAATGGGGGCCCTGTACATGTAGCTTGGAAAACACTTTGAATTATTTGATAATAGCACACTGATGTAATGTAACTCTCTAAATAATGCTGTTAAATTTGAAATACTGAATACATCTGGATACATGTCTGCCTTTTCAAAATGTAAAACATATGGGCCTGGCCCAGTCTCAGAATAGGTTGGTCTTTAAAATACAGGAGTACTTGTCAAGCTTTCATCCCCCCCCCCCAAAAAAAAAGGAAAAAAAAAAATTGAAAGAAGAAAGAAAAAAGGAAAATAGAGCTGACCTGAAGTAGGAATTTTTTGAGCTCCAGTGAATGTTATACTGGTTATTCCTGTATCGTGCAGGGGGGGGGGGGGGGGATTTATTGCACCCTAATATGTTTATCCTTGTTTTGTTAATTATACATGTACATGTCAAACGAACATGCATGTTGAGTCTAGCGGTAACAAGTACTCCTAATTGTTCCCTTTTGCTGATATCATTGTACTAGGTGCATCTGAGCTTAACCCATTCGTGACAGAGGGTCCACATTATGTGGTTTGGTTTAATAACATTTGATGCAGAGCCCTAAAAACATACCAAATACATGAGAAGAAAGAGCGAAAAATTCTACACTTACTGTGCCCATTTTCATTGCATCAATATTTGTTGTTTGATGCTGAAATTTTTTAAAAGGAAAATAAGCATTAAAATCCTTAAATTAGCAATGCGATGAAAATGTTACCGTTTTTCCCTGCAAATTGGCAACCTTATGACTTCTCAGCATACATTCTGTCAATTTATATTTATTTCAGATACATGATGTTTTATAAGAAAAATGTAGCAATAAAAGAAAAATGTTGGTGTTGCCAATTTGAAGAATAAAAGCTGATCAAATTAGGCTTTAAATAATTTCGGTCACGAATGGGTTAATGAGCATGTATTTTGATAATGGCTGACATGTTTCCCCCTGTACTAGGTGCGTCTGAGCTGAACCAGACCAGTGTGAATGCCTGGCGACCTGAGACACCGGGAGACTGGGCTCAGAGGAAAGAGGATGGCCTTGATGAGAGACCTGACCTTCCTGAGGGGGTCAACCAAGCCATGTATTCTGCTCTCATGGCATCACCGTTCTTTACAGATCTCAAGGAGATTGAAGAAATGCTCAAAGATACCCTTGGTTTTAAGGATGGTGTGAAAGGTCAGTAGAGGGATTATTCTTGTGGGGTTTTTTTTATTTTTTTTTATGAGAGCCATATTGCAGCCATGAGGTCTTTGTGGTAAATTTCCTACTCAAGTTCTAGTCTGTAGTGCCTCCCTGGATGAAATACTCTTCCTTAACCCATTCGTGACAGAGGGTCCACATAATGTGGTTTGGTTCCATAACTCTTGATGCAGAGCCTTAACAATCATACCAAATACATGAGCAGAAAGAGCAAAAAATTCTACACTTACTGTGCTCATTTTTGTTGCATCAATATTAAATATTGTTGTTTGATGCTGAAATTTTTTTAAAGGAAAATAAGCATCAAAATCCTTAAATTGGCAATGCGATGCAAATGTTAAAACTACTGTTTTTCCCTGCAAATTGGCAACTTTATGACTTCTCATCATACATTCTGTCAACTTATATTTATTTCAGATACATGGTGTTTTATAAGAAAAATGTAGCAATAAAAGAAAAATTGTGTTGCCAATTCGAAGAATAAAGCTGATCAAATTAGGCTTTAGATAATTCCTGTCACGAATCTCCTGACTTGCAACTTTATAAGACTAGCTCAAGACCTAATTTCAACCCCAACTCTTACCTTTTGTCCAATGATCGATTGGATTCACCTAGAACTGTACCAATTATGTCATATCGCATAGAGTTCATACATTTATCCTTCTGGCTCTTAGCAAATAACTCATTGCTTATGTAGTTAATTTGTGATTTATTTAGAGTCAAGAAAAAAGAGTGTTTGGGATAAATAAAGCAGATTTCCTCAGCTGTTTCCATGAAAGAGACATTGAGGATGAATATTGTTAACACTTATTCATGTTACTTTGAAAGAGGTGCCTAACTTGATGACATTCTATCTATCTGTCATCAACAGGTGCTGTAAATGATGCCTTCATTGATCTCAAGGATGCACAATGGATCCTAGGAAGCGAAATCACCCCGCTTGACATCGACAGCATCTCACCCAGCCAGTTTGTTGTCTACCGCTTCGGGGTCTTCGTCACCCGTCTCCTGCGTCTCACCCTGCGCATGCCTGACGTGACGCTCCTCCTGGCATCGTCGCTGCCGCAGAACGACTACAAACGCAACATGTTCCGGCATTCCTTCTTCTACCAGCACGCCAAGAAGATCCTGTTCGTGCGTCAGGAGAGGTTGGATTCTGTCGGCGAGTTTGTGATGGTCATCGTCCACTGTCTGGCTCACATCAAGGTCAATGACCTCACCGATGATTCCAACCCATACTTCTTGAGGGAATTCTTCAAGGTAGGTGTAACCATTCATGTATGCCTATTGGTTGTCTGAACTCTAGCTATTACAGAAATTGGTGTATATACTCAGCCATCAGGTATGATGGGTTCTAAGGTTCAAAACCAGATGATGGCTTGCTAACCTGATTCTATGACACTTGGGAGTGTTTCACAAAGAATTAAGCTTGACTTAAGTTATGTATAAGTGCCAATGCACATCCGGTATTCAATGTGTAATCTCATCGATAGACTTACCAGTAGTAAATGTTCCCTGTTCATGATCTGACCAATGCAGTGATAGGAACGCAGCTATGAATTTAAGTGTGACTTTAAGTCCAACTTAACTCTTTGTGAAACTCCCCCCCCCCCCACCAGTTTCTGTTGACAGTAGCTTTGTGGTTAAATCTCTAGAGCTAAACAATTCCTGGTTTTGACCCATGACATACATGTACCGTTATGCTACATGTACACCTTTTCCCAACACTTCATATTACCACTTGAAACTGTCCAGATACTCTAACCCTAATCCTATAGCCTTAACCCATTCGTGACAGGAATTATTTAAAGCCTAATTTGATCAGCTTTTATTCTTCAAATTGGCAACACCAACATTTTAATTTTATTGCTACATTTTATTTATAAAATGTAATGTATCAGAAATGAATATAAATTGACAGAAATTATGATGATAAGTCAAAAAGTTGCCAATTTGCAGGGGAAAACGGTGATTTTAAACTTTCTATCACATTGCCAATTTAAGGATTTTAATGCTTATTTTCCTTTAACAAAAATTTCAGCATCAAACAATGAATACTGATGCAACCAAAATGGGCACAGTTTGTGTAGAATTTTTTGCTCTTTCTGCTCATGTATTTGTTATGATTTTTAGGGCTTTGCATTGAAAGATATTAGGCCAATCCACAAAATGTGGACCTCTGTCACGAATGGGTTAATGCAATCAAACCCAAACTAAAGGAAAAGTCAGCCCTTGTTGGCCCCTTGGTTTTATGCTTTTATTACAATGGGGTGTGTTTCCAAACATTGAGAAGAATTATTTTGAAAATTCAAAAGCTAATGCACTTTAAGTTAGTTAGATAAATTCTTGTATTCATGCAGACTTAAAAGTCAAGCTGCTTAGGATTTACTTCAATATACATGAACCTGTATGTATATTACTTGCAGTTATCTTTCAATCATCTGTTTTCTAAACCCTCTACCCTAATATTCCTGTCCCTTCAGGGAATGAAAATGATCTGCCAAGACATGTTCTTCTCCAGAGCCAAGGTCACCCAGGGTGCCAGGGCTCTCGTCGGTGGCATGATGCCTAAAGGAAAGCGCCCTCTAGAAGCCATCTTCAAGCAAGGCAAGGGAGGTAACGAGAAGGCTGCTGTCGTCACTGAGCTCATTGATACTCGAGTCAAGCACACCGACAAGGAAGACTTCACCAAGGAGGTAAATTTGACTGAAAATGAATTCTAACATAACTGTATGTTCTGACATGTCCTTCTCTAACTCTCCATCCATTTAATCAAATAATATTATCTGGGGGGTGTTTCATATAGCTGTTTAAGTTCCGAATGACTTTACGCATGACCAGTGATACTTTCTTGTGCTTCATGTAAATGAATGAGAATCTGATGTGCACCCAAGGACATGGTGCTGATTTTACATAATCTTCCTTCAGCATCAATAAGAAAGCAGCAAATTTGTGTAAACCTCTATCATGTCCAGTGAAGTTAGAAGTTTGATTCGTTTGTTTCACTGGAACCGCAGTTCATGTCAAAGTCACAATGACAAATAGATCATAGTGATGACAAGTGAGAGGAGGTCTCATTAACCCATTTGTGACAGAGGTCCACATTTTGTGGTTTGGCCTAATATCTTTTAATGCAAAGCCCTAAAAATCATACCAAATACATGAGCAGAAAGAGCAAAAAATTCTACACAAACTGTGCCCATTTTGGTTGCATCAGTATTCATTGTTTGATACTGAAAATGTTTTAAAGGAAAATAAGCATTAAAAGCCTTAAATTGGCAATGTGATAGAAAGTTTAAAATCACCATTTTCCCCTGCAAATTGGCAACTTTTTGAGTTATCATAATTTCTGACAATTTGTATTCATTTCTGATTCATGACGTTTTAGAAATAAAATGTAGCAATAAAATAAAAATGTTGGTGTTGCCAATTTGAAGAATAAAAGCTGATCAAATTAGGCTTTAAATAATTCCTGTCACGAATGGGTTAAAGACATGCAGTTCACTTGCTTCAGATTCAATGTGCAATTCTGCGCTAGTTCCGTATACTTGTCTGAGTATTGATTTTCAATCAAACTAAAACTAATTTCAAATTTTTTGTTGCCGTGACAACAGAACATCAAGGAGCGTATCACTGATGAGCAGGAGGAGTCATCCAAGGCGAGACTCCGGGAGTACATGGTGACACATGGAGGATTCAAGTCTACCTCAGACTTTGTCGAGACAAGACTCAAAGAACTCCGTGGCACCAAGACGCAGGGAGATGATGGGGAAAAGTAAGTGTCTTTACCTTTTCTGTCAGAATTATCATTGGTGCATGTAAGTATTATGTTTGGCCTTGAAGGAAAATTTATTGAGAAGTCAGAAGAGTTGTCAATTTGCTTGGGTAAATAGCGATTTTGATCTCTTAATCGCATTGCCTATTTAAGGATGTTAGTGCTTATTTCGTTTTTTAAAAATTTAGTATCAAACAACAAATATTGACACAACCAAAAAGGCACAGTATGTGTAGAACTTTTTACTCTTTCTGCTTATGTATGGAGTATCAATTTTAGGGGACTGCATCAAAAGTATATTATATTGGCCAATTACACAAGGTGGACACTCTGTCGTGAATGGATTGATTTTGAGGTTTGTATATTTTATGATCTTTCCAGACCAACCATCCAGATCACCTCATCTTCGACCCTCCGCAGTCAACGGGAACTCATCGACCTCCAGATCCACCAAACCAACACCCAGCTAGACCAGCTTAACAGCCAACTAGCCAAGTCACTGACGGATCTCCAGGCCGCTAGGGAAGGCATCAAGAGAGCCGAGGAGGAGCCTCAAGCAGCTGGAGATGGGGAGAAGTCAGCTGAGGTGCTTCGCATGCAGGCATCGGCGCTGGATATGAAGATCACCAACCTGACAAAGAAGATTGATCAGGTGGAGGCAGAACTTACAAAGAAACGCAAGGAGAGGGAAGCAGCTTCGTAAACCTTCACTGAAATCATCTCGTAAGCTTTGTCACGCAAATGTTTTATCCACTGCCGATATTTTACCATTTTCTGGAAAAGTCAGTTAATTAAACAGTTCATTTGTAATTTGCTTACAATACCTTCATATCAATGTCACAGTCTTTCCTGTTTATTTTGACAGACCTACTGAAAAACCATATTGTGCTATTGAAGAAAAATATCTCTTTAAAAGTACACACTTTG
Source organism: Echinometra lucunter (assembly GCA_029962745.1). Classification (NCBI taxonomy): domain Eukaryota; kingdom Metazoa; phylum Echinodermata; class Echinoidea; order Camarodonta; family Echinometridae; genus Echinometra; species Echinometra lucunter. Next base: position 27,217,309 of record CM057162.1, on the reverse strand, counting down.
GTGCCTTTTTTTATATTTAAAAAAAATTTTGTTGACAAAACTAAACAGTCATGTCTAGTGGCATCTGCATATGTATAATACAGATATATACTGTTGAAAAACTTAGAAGGTAAACCTGGGAGGAACGGATATTCAATTTTGAGAACATTATTTTTATCATGGATTATTCCTTATGTACCATTTTCTACTTTATAATGAGTTGTCCACGGAGGACATTTTTTATTGAGCAGTTGTGTATTTGTATTTGCATTTGTAATCAAGATGATTTAGTGCCTTTTCAATGTAAATATCAATCATTTGTGTGAACCTCCCGTCCTTTTTGTATTATTACATGATGTGAAACATGGAAAGGCCACTTTGTATTCTCTACCACAGATTTTACTATTTATTCCAGTGAACAAAGAATATAATGATTATTTTCGGGAACAAAGAATATAACGATTATAGATTTGTACATAGTTGTAGATGTATTCTAGTTTAATGTCTTATTGATGTGTGTTGTTGTGAATGTGTAATGCAGTTTCTAAAAATATGATCTATTTATGTCATTCAATGTAGAAATCAATTTGAAATATATTAAGTCAAATGAAATGTAAGTACTTGTGAACTCAATGGTTTATTTCAACAAAATGGTGGGCTCGTGATCAAGCACTAAATAGAATGTGAATTTAATTGATATGAAAAGTAAAGTGTGTAAAATGTCAGATTTTATGGCGGGCTTGAAAATATGATGAAACGTGGTGAAACCTAAAAGTTTCAGGGCACACCTATAAATCTTTGATATCTGTATGTAAATAATATGAGGAGAAGTCCCATTTTTTTGGGTTTATAGTAATAGCTACCCATGATTTTTTTATGCGTAGAGTTATAGTGGTTCTTGCAGATGTGTGTAGATTGAGTTTGATTTTGTTGTGGTTATATTATTTCAATCTGTGT
>CM057162.1:27198992-27215873 GCA_029962745.1 Echinometra lucunter | reverse complement strand
TTATACCAACACGTGGACTTTGTACTTAACACACACACACACACACACACACACACACACACACACATATTGCATATCTACTTTATGACTTTTAAAAGTATAAATTCAGTGATTGTAAAGGTGTCTTCATTACATGTATTATGTAGGCCTACTGCAATTATCTTATTAAATTGAAATAGACCATAATTAAACTCAGTGGAGTAGTTTGGATTTCGATATTGGTGGGAAAAGACTTTTGTCATTGTCATTCACTTGATATAGACCGTATCATAATGGACCGTCATCATCATCATAATCATCATCATCATCATCATCATCACCACTTTTATTGTTTTATTGTAATTGTTATATTACTACTATACTATTATTATCATTATTGTCAATACACGTAGATAAAGCAAAATATGTTCCTGATAAAGTCAACTGGCTTAATTCCAGGTTTTGTTTCAAGGAGAATTTCCAACTGGCCTTGACCAGTTACACCAGTTGATGATCTTGTTGATGTTACCTCATTTGCATATTTCCTATTTTTTCTGGAGAAATCAACATTTAAATTATATTAAAGTAAAATACAAATGTAATCTTATTTCTTGGTTTGAAAATTTATTCTAAACAATTGTGTGAACTATTTCACAATAAAAGTGTGTGATTTTGCATTACATATTTCGAAAAATAACAGAAAGAGTAATTCACTAACCATAAATCCCAAGTACAATGCACTGATCACGCTATATAAGAAACCAAACGCAAGTAGAGGTGGTGTGGCTCAGTGGATAAGTCTCCGGACTTTGAATCCCCAAGGTCTGGGGTTCGAATCCCTGCCGCGGTACTAATGTCATTTGCCACGTCTCTAGGATGGTGACGTTAAAAGTCGGTCCCAGACGTGGATGATTTCGGTGTCAAAATACACAGAATATTATTGTTAGAATAGGGGGCACAAAATATCATTTTATCCCAAAGACCTTGTCGGGACCTCCAATATAAGGTCAAAGGTCTAATATCCTTTACAATCTTGTAATAATTACCAGTCTACGAAAGAAAGTAAAAGCAGACCATTGAAGTTTATTTTGTGCACATGATTGTGTAGATACAGATTTAGATCAGTTTAGGTATCAAGAGGTGGATATCTACTTTTCTGGGCAGCTTGGGATCATTGACCTTTCCTTTTCAAATTTGATTGATACACGTCTGTAAAAACCCAATTCAACAACAAAAGTTCAGAGGTGTAGTGGCTCAGTGGATAAGTCTCCGGATTTTGAACCCCGAGGTCCGTGGTTGGAATCCCTGCCGCGGCACTAATGTCCTTTGGCAAGACATGAATCTACATTTGCCCCGTCTTTCGGATGTTGACGTTAAAGGTCGGTCCCGCACGTAAATAATCATATTTGATTACCAAGTGCCAAATATTCTAATTTAGAAGTGATAAGCGCCTCTAAACTAAAAAACCAACCAACCAACCAAGTAGAGGTGTTGTGGCCCAGTGGATAAGTCTCCGGACTTATCCACAAGGTCCGGGGTTCGAATTCTTGCTGCGGCACTACTGTCCTTTGGCAAGATATGAATCTACATTTACTACGTCTTTCGGATGGTGACGTTAAAGGTCGGCCCCTGACGAAATCATATTTGATTGATATACGTCTGTAAAATATCAGTTTAACAACAACGAAATTCCAGTTGACAAAGGAAAATACCAGTAAGACCAGTTGTAAACACCAGTAAGACCAGTTGAGTTGGATGGAAATACCAGTTTTACCGGTTCAAATTCCAGCTGATAACTCTGGTACAAGGACCAGTCTCAATTTCCAACTGGTGTTCGACCAGTTCTATTTTAACCGGACCAGTTTGACCAGTTAGACCAGTTACCGATTTATCAATTTCCAGAGTTACCAGTTGGAAATTAACTGGTTTAACTGGTCTAGCTGCAACTGGTTTTTCCTTCTGGGTGATAGAGCCGTATTTTCTTATTCTCTTATTCTCAGCTTCATATTTAGGTACGTGAAAGGAAACGTTAATAACATTCTGATAGTTCTCAACGGGTATGCTAAGTACTAGATTGATTTCATCATTATTTTAGAAATATTCATATTAGTATTCTACTGTCATCACAATGTGCGTATTCTTGCATTCCCAATGATTTAAGATTTCTTGTTTCATTTACGATAACAGACTGGTAATATATGTTTCCGCATGTATCAAGTGCATTAGGAAACGCAGAATATTAGTAATATATATCTCTCTCTCTCTCTCTCTCTCACTCTCTCTCTCTCCTTCTCTCTTTCTTGCCTATGTCTAATTTTTTACTGTATGTATCTTTAAATGTCTCTCCACGTTTTTACCTCATCCTAAGGTTAAGAAGAAAATATATATTAATTTTTTGCCACGACCCTCTCTCTCTATCTCATTGTTTTGCATGACCTTCTCCAATTCATTCTTATGATTCTTTCTATTCTCTGTTTACATGTTTGTTTTTTTTCATCTGTTCATTGCTCTATTGTTTCCATGTTATCGTAGCACATAATAGTCTTGATATCATTCCGGGGAAGGAGTAAGTAAAGATATTGAGACAGCACCATGAATTGGACAAGGTAATGAACAATGAACATTGTTATCGAAGAATAACGAAATTTAACAGAAAATAATATTTGTGTCTGGCTTTCACACAATACAGAGCAGCGCCAAATGAAAAGTTCACAAGGGTGTATCATGGGTAAATCGATAAAACGGGAGGAGAAGTGTGTGGGAGGTGGGAGCGCATGTACCATGCTTCTCTTACGCCTGCCGCATACTATACGATCCGACTGCGACCCGATTTTGGAAAAAAAAACCCACATCGTTATAACATTTGATACGAACATTTAACCATGTAAAATTTAACTATCAAAGTTCTGAATAATTGTATGTATACTAAAATCGAAATTCCGGGCTATCGCAAGCCTGTAGGAATAAAAGTGACTTAGCGATCGGCTACGACTTTAACTGATTTTAACTAATTTTAACTGATTTTGCCTATGTTTACTCAGACCACAAGGCTTGCAGTTAACCCAAATCACGAATTTTAATATCCCTGTCATTATTCCGAACTTTAAGTAAGATAATTTTACTTGTTTCAGTTTTCCTATTTAACATGTTTCATGCAAAATGCGATTTGTTAAAAAATCGGTCGCATTCGGATCGTATAGTGTGGTATTGTGTGCGTTTGGGCTTTATGAATCTGTTGTTTATTTAGTGTTATAATGGGAATTGCAGTTTCTAAACATTTCATGATATTAATGAATAATTGATAATCAGCAGGTGCTTTCTCTCTCTATCTCTCTCTCTCTCTCTCTCTCTTCCCCATACTGAAATAAATTCTATATCACTTTAATTTAAAAAGTTAGTTTATGAATCATGTTCCTGCTCTGTATTTCTTAAGAAATCCATGGCTGTGAACGTTATGTAAATTGTTATCCATGTACACTCAGACATTATAAGTGATACTTCTGTTACACTTTCTAACAGAAACATGAGAATGATCCTTTATGATTGGACAATAATTAGTTCAAATATGAGAATGATTTTTGACTTAAGTTATATTGATTATAAATATCCTACTCCACAATTTTAAAGTTAGATTTGTTTATGGGAAATATGATGAAGATGGAATCAAATTCTATCGATCTCAGACGTCCCCCCCCCTTCGATAACCAGTACCAACCAGTTCTTCATGGTCTTCGTGGCGTCAGGAACGTGTGCAAATTGTGCAATGATTTGGTTCAGTACCCAATCAGCGGTTAGAATGCTGAAAAGCACGCATGCTTGCAATCATTATAATCTGGCGACTTCCCCCGATCTGGCCAGTCTCGATTCGGGCAGCAAATTGTAAGCAGGTACGGGCATAAAGCTTCCCACAGAGACTCACTTTATTTCATGGCTCTAACCTTAAGATAAAAAGTATTTAGAGCCGCCCTTTTTAGGGTCCTTATTCAGTAAGGACAGAAGATGCAATATTAGATATACAGATAAAAGGAGCTTTCCCGACTTTCATGGATAACACCAAGGCAAAGAAGATCCTCTGCGACGGGTCGATTGGGGTCAAATCCCCGCTCATCGATGTTCCCTGTAATGAGCCCATGGAGATCGACTCCTACCTCTGCGATGAGGCAATGGAGATCGACAACCACCTCTCCGATGAGCCAGTGGAGATCGACTCCTACCTCTGCGATGAGGCAATGGAGATCGACTCCTACCTCTGCGATGAGGCAATGGAGATAGACAACCCCCTCTCCGATGAGCCAGTGGAGATCGACTCCTACCTCTGTGCTGAGCCGATGGAGATCGAGGATGGAGTCGTAAAGTTAGGCACGCAGCTTTCCGGATATGCTACGGGGCTACCAACATTTTTATAATGCTCTTACGAGCTTGCTGTTCCGGAGGAGAAGTCAAAAGGCTTCTTAACTTACATTCTAAAGCAAACACCTTAACAGAGTTTAAATCCAGTACCTTCTATGCATCTTCTATTCTTACATGAATAAGTGCCCTAAAAAGGGCTTATAATGAATGAAAAGATATCGCACTGAAGGGTGCCGATGTATCCTTCGCGACGGCACCTTCCTTTCCTTTCTTTCATTTCAAGGTCACGGACCGTGACCTTGAAAATGAATTCGAGTAAAACAAGGCGGTGCTCGGGGGGGGGGGGAAGGGAGCACAGTGCCCCTCACATTTCAAAGCCCTTTTTACCCAAGAAAAATGCCCTTTTAAAACCTACTTAGTGCCCCCCCCTCTTTCATCTTAGGAGGGCCCGTTTTCTTTGCTAATAAGTGCCCTTTTTCCTTTCCATAAAGTTAGTGCCCTTTTTAGTTTCAACTAAGTTACCCAATTCCCTTTGTTTCCTTCTGCAAATGCGTCTTCTACACTTCAGATGAATAATCCACACCACACTGTTACAAAGCCATATAACATTCTACAAATACAGTTTCAACGTTTCAGGCAAATTGTACATTTTTCGTTTTCCCTTTTTCACAAGAGCATTATTGTTATCGATTCGTATTTTAAGTTCCTTCAAAAATGTAAACTACAGTCTTTTCTTCCTTTCTTCTGTTCCCTTTTCGTTCCTCAGAATCAACAATTTGTATATGCTCCAGAAAGCAATAGACATGATATCATCAATACTTTTTTCTTGATAATTTTTCAACACAGTATTAATGCCAAAGCAAAGTTCTACCTTATAAACGTTTTTAACCATCATGAATAGATTATGAAAGAAAGGAATGTTCATTTTGCATTTCAACAAAATATGAAATAGGTCTTCTGTTCACTTACAAGCTTCGCACTTATCAGAATTGCTAAGTTCCCATAAAAACAACATCCTTCCAGTAGGAATCAAGTTATACAGCATTTTGAATTTAAACTGTTTCAGTTTTTTTCTTTCTTATTTTCCAGATTTCTTGGAAGGATGTTTTTCGAATTTATGTAATCATCAGTTATGTGGGTGCTGATCCTAAAGATTTCATCAGTCACTCATAGCTCATCAAAGCCAAAGTTCTCTCTCTTTTTCTCTCCCTGAAGAGCTCTTTATCTATCTCTTCTTCGATTAACTTCTGGACCTCTAATACCAGCACACACATGATCCCATAGCATAGTCTATAACACAGTCCGTAGGCTCTGGATTGATTAATGTTTCAACGCTCCTTCTGGGGGTTTAATGTCACTTTTCAATACGTGTACATACCTCCAAATCAATACATGACGAGCAAACATGAATCATTTGAGCTTGAATGATGTTCCAAGGAGTTCTAAAGTCATTAAAGGGGGGTGTTAGGAGTAGTTAGGAGTACCTACTTAGGAGGTTGAAAAACTGTGGTTTCCCCATTGCCAAAATTTCCAGAAGTTTTTAGGAATTTCTGCCCCCGCCGCTAGCTGGTGCTATTTTGCTTATTGGCACTAACAAGTAAATTATTCAAAACCAAAAAAAAAGAGTTAAGTTAGTCCAGTATGATGGACCATCACTACTTCTTTCATATGTTAATGAGATATGATAAAACAGTTTGCTGGAAGAAAACTTCAATTCTTTTTCTTTTTGAAGCACTGGTATTTTGGGTTTGGTTTCCTTTATATCATTCATCCAAACTTTCGGTACTGCCTTTTGTAATTTGGAATAATCAAATAGGACTCTCGCCTTCGTTTTTTCAGCTTGAAAGTGTTCTTTGAATTTTGAAAGAGATATAAATTTACCTTCAATACAAATATTTTCCAAAAATATTATATTAAAAAAATAAAACAAGCATTGTTTGTGTTTGAAAAAATGATGAAAACTAAGGAGTGTAAAGTAATTCTCAATACATTTAAGCAAAGAAAGAGCAACGTTGAATATATAATCACTCAATAATTTCAAAACTTGATGTTTCAGGAAACTTTCCCACCGATTTTTTGTTAAGGTGTACCAGTCAAATATATATAAATGCTAGTACCTTATTAAGTACTGGTAAGTGCCAAAGTGAAGTCTATGATTAAGATAATGTTCCCTGGTAATAACTTACATAAGTCGACCTTCTCTAAGTCGAATAATCGCCTAAGTCGAAGCAATTTTTTAGACCAGATTATGCAAAACATGCGTTATTTACCTCTTCTGAGTCGAATATCTCCCAAGTCGAACAGATTTCTGTGGTCCCAAAAGATTCGACTTGGGCAAAGTTAACTGTATTTGGTTAAAGTATATCATAGTTGAAATAGGGTCAGTGAGTGTCGGATGATGTGGACATGCGTGCTTAAAAAGCTAAAAGATTTTTTTCAAACTTATTCTTATATATTGAAATAATCATATCAGGTGATGTAACTTAATTTAATTGACTAAAGAGTTTGTAAGGGAAAAAGGTAAATTCTACCTAAAATACTTGTACGTTCATGAGGCTAGTATTACTTTTTTAAAAACCAAGGCAATTTTTTTCCTCAATTTAATTAAGTAATTTCAACAAGATTTTTCTTTTTACAGTGCAGTCAGGGGATGAGATTACGCGTTAAACTGACGACGAACGCGTAGGGCTAACCTGTTTACTTTTTAATCAATAGGGGGGGGGGGTGGGGGTAGAGGTCTCTGAAGGTAAAATGACCAATCGGGAAATTACCCCTAAAAAGTTTTCATCTCCCCGGTCAACCCTAGAGGAAGTTGTCCCGGATTTGCTCTACTACTTGTGGATGATAGAGTAATATAGTTTTCCTGAGATGCATTAATTTTACCCTTTGAATAATTGAGTGGGAAATATTGACCTAGCTAGCTGTATGTATTTCAGGAGGATGGAGCTCTAACATGACTTTTGTCAAGGAAAGCAGTCCGGCAGTGGTATAGTGCGGGTGCTAAATTAATGGACTGAACGCGTTATAAAGACGCTACCTTTTTCAACAACGATCACAAGCATAAGGCTCATTGGTTCTATACGTACATGCTTTACTTCCTGTGATGATCGATGATTTTGTATATTTGGCAGCAGATGTTTTGATGACAGTATAACAGTCTGCATCGTGTTGAATTACGCCACATATTTGGCACAAACCCAAAATTCATGCCTGTGATCCCTCCCCCCCCCCCCGTAACAAAACGCAGTTGAAGATACCTAGTACTATATCATATTCGATATATCAGTTGAGAATAGTGTTTGAGTATTTTAATCTATAATCATTCATTTGATTTCAAATCAAGTTTCAATTCACCTTCATTTAAAATCTTTTGATTTGATTCACAAAACATAATCACGGCTACGGCCAAGCTAAATTACCTTCCTGTGGGGGAGGATGCTTATTCTTCTTCTCCTCCTCCTCCTCCTCCTTCTCCTCCTCCTCATCTTCCTCTTCCTTTTCCGGCTCCTTCTCCTCCGCCTTCTCCTTCTTCTTCTCCTTCTTCTTATTCTTCTTTTTTCCCCTTTCCCATACCTGCCATCACTTGAAAATACAAAAAAATCTTACTCTCATGTGCACAAAGCTCACACCACGAGCGCAGAGTACAAGGTCCCGTGCGACCGGGGTCCAGGGCCTTCTCAAGGGACCCCCAAAGCTCTAGGGTTGTAGATGCTTCCTGGTGCTATCTTAGCCTTATTTTTGGACATATGAACACACTTGCTGATTCATAATTTAATGATAAAGATCATGAATACTTTGGCTTAATGAACTTCTTTTCATTGCATCCGATATTCATAAATATGTGGGTGTTTGTGTGTGTGTGTGTATGGGGGGGGGGTGTATAGTCACATTCACGAAGTCAAACTTTGGGAGAGAGGGAGACAGAGAGACAGAGAGAGTGACTTTGTAGGTGTTGTGTGTTTGAAGGAGGGGGGTAAGGGGGTCAAGGGGTGAAGGGGATTCGGTACAATCAGAAAAAATTCACTCAATGTTCTTTGTTCTGGTTTTTTTTTTCCATTTGAATTTGTGAAATGCAGTTATTTCCTGTCTAATGTCTTACATGTACATGCAGGGGCGTAGACAGAGGGGGGGGGGGGGGGGGTGAGAGGTATGCATCCGCCACCTCACAAGGTGGGAGGATGACATGTACAATCATCCCCCAGGTTTTAGGGAACATCAGTAATAATAATTATTATTATAATCAGTACAACAACAACAACAACAACAATAACAATAATAAGTAATGTATTATTATTATCATGCTTATGATAATAATGATAGTTATCATCATCATCATCGTTAATGTGACTGAATTGACGATTATTATTATAACTATATCGATCATTATTCTGATTTATGTAGTTATTTATATTACTTTAGGGTAATTTTGGCGCCGTCACAACAACAACAACAAAAGAATAGCGTGATGCAAATATGCAATAATGTGTGTCAGTCCATATTCTATATTCGTTTGTCACGGTGCGTATATCTTCTATTTATGTCTGTGCATTCGGGTGTATGTGCGTGGGTGTGTGTGGGGGTGTGGGTGCATGGCCGTAAGCAGCAGGGGGGCGGGGGCATCCCCCCTCCCGAAATTTTGAAAATTTACATTTTTTACAGAAAATTTTCACAAAATTCAACAAAAATGTGCACCAAATCCTTTAATTTCATTTTTTTTAATGCAAAAGCGCCCCCATGACAAGCTCGGTAGCTTCACTCCCTAATTTTCGAGTTTCCTCGAAAATTTTTACGCATCTTGCCCCCCCCCCCCGGAAAAAAATTCTGCGTACGGCCCTGTGTTGGTGTGCGTGTGCGTGTGTGTGTGTATCTGTATACGAAATTGATCCTTGATTTCTCGTGAACGGCAAATCATCCCCCCATGTGTACGCCACTGTTTAGAACTGTGGATATTATATAAAATCACATAAAACGGGAAACATTGTAACTGTATTCTATATCAGGTGAGCTTAACTCTTCTTTCATAACAACCTGTATCAAGGAGTGGAACAGGTTACCTTCTGATATTAGGAACTGTACAACTCTTTATCGGTTTAAAGTGCAATGTAAAAAATACCTCTTTGACAATCTATTATCTTAGTTAATTTAGAAAGTTTTTTTCTTCCATAGAGTCTATTATGTTTTACATGTATCTCGTAGTTGGCCACCCTAGTCATGTGTGTTTTCGTGTGTGTGTGTGTGTGTGTGTGTGTGTGAGTGTGTTTGTGTTTATGCTGACACTTGTTTAGTGTACATTTTGTACATATTTGTAGTCGATATATCTGTTTATTATGTATTCTCTTTTGTCATTTTATACATTCAGATTTTCATCTTATTTAGAGGTATATAGGGCCCCACTCACAAGCTGTGCTTCTTCGGGGTCCTAGAAAACCGTTCATATTGTATCATGTATTCTTTTGTACCATCTGATCATTGATTTGTGCTCATAATATGTCTGGTTTTTGAATAAATTGAACTTGAACTTGAACTTGAACTCACAACCCATATCCAAGATTACATGGTGCAGTTAATGTAAGCAAAGGAAATTAATTATTGTATTGCATTCTTCCTTTCTCAGAGCCCCAACCCCATAGTGACATCTATCCCTAACAAATACAGGCTCTTTAATTTGCTCAGCCACCCTTTCATTCTCAACATCTTCCAAACATGTGTGATTCCAGGTATAAGCATCACCTCTTTGAAACTCATATCAATGGAATTCACTGAAACAGTTTGATTTGTGATTTATGCATTGTTAGAATGCAATTCACTGAATTTATATAATGTATTTGAGTGAAATCAAAACAAAGATCATTGAAAAAAAATATATAAATAAAACTTTCCTGGAATTTGGATGTGGAAAAATACTTCTTTTCTATTCCATGATATTTAAAAAATATCCTGACTATATTCAGTCAGTCACAGATAAATAAAAAACAAAACAAAACACCCTAACATAAAGCTAAAGAGTTTTTTTTTTAAATGCACTCTCTCGTTTACTTTTTTCATACATAGTTCTTTGAACATTGAAAAATATTTGACTTGATCCTCCCGAAAGTAAAGTTTTCACAATTCCTTATCCTCTGATCTATTAATCATTGGGATTATGTTGGGATGGCACTCCACTTAAAGTTTAATTTCGTGATAATGTGATTATCTCCATTATATATATATAAGTACATTGTGCCATGAAAGGGGCGGTGGTGGTGGTGGTGGGGGAGGGGGGGGGTGGAGGGGGTATGTGCATCTTCTATCGGCAGCGCTTTTTTTTTTTTGGAAGCCTGGCCAATAGCTGCATTTATTATCATTTCAGGAAAATGTCAGAATTCCATGATTATTGAAAGCCACTTTTGTTTTCGTTGCTGATATTTCTTCTGACAGGTAGATGCTGGTCAAAAACTTATAACACTTCATGAGCATTACTGCTCAAATAAGTTTCAGTTTTCCAACTGCAGCTATTGGCCAGGCTTCAAAAAAAAGCTCTCCCTCACATATCGTCAGCTAAGTGCTGCATAAACTCAACAGAAGATTTATTAAGAGTGAGTTATGTCACTGAACAATGTATTGTGTTTGGCTATCATCGTCATCATCATTCATCATCATCATCATCATCATCATTATCACCACCATCATGACTATCATCATCATCATTATCATCACTATCATCATCACTATCATCATCATCATCATCATCATCATCACTATCATCAGTATCATCATCCTAATCACTATCGTTATCATCTCCATCATTATCATCATCATGATCGTTACCATCGTAATGACACTAATAATCATTTTTCACTTGTACGAGCATCTTTTAAAACCTAGTCAAAGAAAATACAAAAGCCAATAATTTACGTTATAGATGCCTTTTATTTCTAACCAAGTACGCAATAAAGAACGAAAAGAACACTCATAGGCGCTTAAAAATATGTAAGTAAACACACTATTCATAAAATTGTACTGATCAGGTATATTCTGTATAGATTTGTTCATAAATTGCATTTATGCAATTTATGATCCAATTGCATCTTGCATTACAGACAAAAGACACAAATATGACAGATTACACTAAATTTAAAGATTTTGGGTTACTGCTAAGAAAGATGTACTTGTGATATTTAAAAGATTTCAGATTAGTTTCCTGTATTACTAGGGATATTCATATACAACTTGTTCTTGATACAGAGTAGGAAAGGAATAAATTCCATTCATACATGAATGTGCTATGTGCTGTCACAAAAAATGTGACCACAAAATACCCCAAACGACACCAAGTAAAACACATTGCTTTGTTTGATACCTGTTTCCTGCTCTCCCTACTCTCTGAATTCCTTAGACTGGAAATCAATCTATAAGATTGCGTTGGGGGACCAATCCAAAATTAGGAAAAAGATTGACTTCTAAATCTATTAGATTGGGATTTTCAATCTAATTTTGGACTGGTCCCTCATTGAAATCTAAAAGAATTTAGAGAGTATCGAGTCAACCGTAAATTCATCATTTTTCATTTATCATTAGACGATTTTATTTGTACCTAGAGTGATCTTCATGAATTCACTCACGGCTTAAGAGTGTGCGTGTCTATTTATTTCACAAAATGAATGAAGGCTTTAAGTAAATTGCCAATGAAAACATACGAAAAATAGCTGAATAATGCACTATGCATTTGTATCTTGCTTTCACACGTAAAAGATCTAGGCAGGGTAAAACGTTCTCACGGGTGTGTAAAGAAAGCGGTAAAATGAGAGCGAAGGAAAACGAGTGAAAGGGCTTAAGGTGACCGTTGTATAAAGTATTATAATGATAAATAAAACTTTTAGAATGTCCAGTAAAACAGTTCATCTTTAAGATGCCCCTTTTCACTCTGTTTATAAATATGAATATACTTATGCCAGTATCACAAAAGAGCAACTTATCATCAGTTTACAAATAAAATTCCTGCTTCTTATCGCTCCTGAAGAGTCCTATGGAAAGAAACTATTTGATGGTTCTGACTTGCGAATTGTTATCCAAGTGTATTTAAATTTTATGACTTATACTTCTCTCACAATTTGATGAAAAGAAAAGTAAAAATGGTCCTCCATTTTTTGGACGATAATCACTTTAAATGTGACTGTTAATTTAAATTGTATTGCTTGTAATTATTACATCCTGGGAAGATTAACACCCCAGTGGAACTTCATGAATGAAAATATCTTGTTGGTTGCATATTAGTTCAAGGTTTACATTTTTAAAATGATGATGTAAACAATGTATTTCAATTTAGATGGATCACAAAGTCAGAACTGTTTTAGACAGCTTTGCTTGGGAATATCTACAATTACTTAAAGTCGCAACGAGGTTTTTTTAGCACTAAATGGCTAAAACTTGCTCTGAATTTATGCTTAAAAATTCCGGACAACAGGACTGGCACGAGATTTTCGAAAATAGTAAATGTATAAATTATACGATTGTTAAGGATGTTCATGATTTACAGCCCTATCATTCTTTTATTCTCTTATTCTTATCTATAGATTAAGGTACGTAAAAGGAAACGTTAATAACTGAACGGGCCTTATGTATATATATATATATATATATATATATACAAATTCCTTTTCATAATCAGTGATAATCCTTGTTCAAATTTTCTTGAATGTAGATCGACTGACATAAATGAGAGATGATGTAGAAGAGTTATTAAATAAACTTTACTGCCATTATGATAGCTCTAACGGGTATGCTAAGTACTAGATGTCTCCAAGTTGATTTCTTCATTTTCAAGAAGTAGGCCTATTCATTTTAGTAATTTACCGTCATATGCGTATTCCTGCATTTACAATGATTAAAGATTTCCTGTTTCATGTACGATAACCGACTGGTAATATACGTCTTTTTTCACATGTACTAAGGGTTGAATAAGAGGCAAAATCTTAGTAATGACCCCCCCCCCCCCCCCCTCTCTCTCTCTCTCTCTCTGCTGTGCAATTCACTCCCGTCGGTTCGGTCTTATTTTCCTCTCTTTCTTTTCTTTTTACATAAGTTTTCGTTCATTCCTTGTCTGCAGGTTATCGCAGCACTAAAATAGAGTCATTCTATTGCTTGGGGAGAGAATAAGGAAAAGTATTTAGACAGCATCCTGGAATTATGTTCAAGGTGATATAAACGATGAACATTGTTATCGAAGAAAATAAAACTAAACAGAAAAAAACAACATATTTTGTCTCATTTATCAAAAGCAATCACATTATTTGCATGTGACTACATGGTGAGAATGGATAAAGAACAAGAAATTTCCAACCCATGAACATGATGAAGCCACCAAAGGGACAAGGAAAGCTAACTCACGGCACTAGGCCGACAGAGATCCACCGATCGCAAGGCAGACAGCCTCTCCATGTCAAGGGCCCAGCATGACGCGACAGACTCCATGCATGCAGCATGTATAAATCTAATTACAGCCCAACTACATATCGAAACACTAACTGTCTCGTTTTCACACAAAACAGAGCAAGGTTATAAAAGCAACGCTCTCAGGAGTATATCGAAGGAATCGATTTTCATGAGTCATAATCAGAGACCATGACTAATAGTGGTGTAGACCATGTAGACAGGTCCTCATACCTGGGGTGATGATCCCCTAGCCGTATCGTACATTCATATATAAATATATATATATATATATATATATATATATATATATATACACACACACACACACACACACATATATATATATATATATATATATATATATATATATATATATATATACACACACCCATATATATATTTCATTTCATTTCGTTTATTTTCCATTTCCATCATAATATAAACAGAATACAAAGTATGCATCGTACAAGATAAAAAATGAAACTTAACAGTGGATTCGTAAATATAAATAGTTCCCGTGTACAAGAGCCTGAAAAAAGGTTGGTAATGGAGGGGACTGCTGAAAAGCTGAGCTTGTAGATTGCAGCCCCTATAACCTAAAAGTTGTAAAAGTAGTCAAACAGTAAAAATTAAAAAGAAGACACAAACTAATACAAACAGCGGATATACATAAAATAAAGTGAGTGAAAGGAAAACGAAGGAAAGGAGAAGAGAAACGAGAGAGGAAGAGAGATAACGAGAGGGGGAAAAGAGAGAGAGGGGGGAAAGGGGGAGAGAGAGAGTGGATGCCTAACAACCCACACAACACACACGGACCGACCAGAAAAACGAATATCTGCATAAAGTGAATGGAAAAAAAAAACATAATTGAGTAGTATTATGTTAAGTAAAATGGAATTGAATGAGGGATGATGAGTCTATGGGTCGGTGCATGGTACTTGTGAAGAAGGGACTTTTTTAATTTAAATTCAAAAGAATTCGAACTAATGGCATTTTTTAATGCTATCATCAAGAGTAGTCCAGAGCTTCGGGCCTGTATACGTGAATATGGATTGTGAGAGTATAGTTCTTGGTAAAGGCAGATGGAATTCGTCAGATTGGCGTGTGGGGGTATTTGTGTATAGTGTTATTTTTGTTGAGTATTAGATTGAAAACTGGAGGTAACATAATATTATTGTTTAACTGGTACATAAACTGACCGCGATTATAAAGATATAAATCATTTATCTTCAAGATATTATTTTCGATAAACAAAATATCGGTGTGGGACATCCATGAAGTGTTGCAGATAACACGCATAGCTTTCTTCTGTAATAGTAGTACCCTATTGAGATGATAATCATGTGTATTTTCCCAAACAATAACGCCATAATTTAGGTAAGGTAAAATCAATGTTGAATATAGCATTAGAAGGGAGGAGATTGGGAGAAAAAATTGACCTTATTATAATGCATATATTTCGAGAAATTGCTATCCATTCCATGACAATTTACGGTCTATCATCAGACCTAGAAATTTAATGGAAGTTGCTGTTTGTAAGTTGGTATCATCTAGTTTAATATTATGTGGTAGTTTATCTACAGAATTGCTAAAGAGCATACATTTAGTTTTTTGTAAGTTTATCGATAACCTATTAGCTCTTGTCCATTATAATAATTTATCTAATTCGTTAGTAAGTATATTGACCAAAATGACAGGATCTGGATGTGAGAGGAGCACATTAGAATCATCTGCGAATAAGACAAAGGAGAGAATATTAGATGAGTTTTTGATATCATTAATATAGATAATGAATAATAGCGGGCCCAATAAGCTACCCTGCGGAACTCTGCAATATACATCTTGCATAGCAGAACATTGGTCATTAATACATACATATTGCTTACGATTTGTTAGGTAGTTTCTGAACCACTCCAAGGCCCTACCACGAATTCCGTAATTATTCAGTTTGTAAAGAAGTATTTTATGATCGATGGTATCATATATATATATATATATATATACACTGAAAGAAATGAAAATGGGAGAATAATAATTGCGTAGCTCCCTAAATGTTCCCGAGAGCTGTCATCCATTTTGAATCAAGGGCTGAAAAAATACCTCCGCCGGGAATCGAACCCGGGTCACTGGCTTAGAACGCCAATGCCTTACCACTAGACCACAGAGGCGGGCCAACAGTTATGCGTGACCGAATCCAATATTATTGACCGACAGACAGATTTCCAACCCTTTTCTTTCAGTGTTCATTATTTACAAGGGAGTTGCCAAAGTTGTTTGCATTTGTCAAATTTCTTTATATATATATATATATATATATATATGTGTGTGTGTGTGTGTGTGTGTGCGTGTGTGTGTTTGTATGAATATAAAGAAATTATTATTATTATTCTCCCATTTTCACGTCTTTCAGTATATATATATATAAGTGAGAGGAGAAGATGAGGCGAAACACGGACGTAGTTGAACTACAAAACTTTAAGAACAAGCTTTCGCCTACCCGGCCTTCTTCAGGTTTATGAAGATGCAAACATATTATATGCCTTATTTTTGTGAGCATGTCGTAAGCATCTCATAGCAAAACACACATTTTATAACAGAGCTATATATCACCAGCATACATATATTCATGGCTACGCTTAATACCGGTAAATTGATAAGATAATGAACGAATGTATAAAAGTTATGTGTAAAATAATAATGGCTTATCAAAAGTGAAATATATGGGTGCTATCTGATGGGTGTGTATAAAATGTACGATTGAGTGTGAGTATTTTTTTTTCATTCTCTTTTTCCCCCACAGTAGAGCGTTTTATTGAATAAAAACTTAGTTTACATTTGCATTCTTAATGTGTTAAAAAAATCAGCTAGTGAGTGTATAACAACCACACAACAATGACTGATCACAAGCAATCTTGTAAATGTAAGAAATAGCATTATGTCACTATCAGTCAAAAAAAATAATAACTACAATATTAGTAGAGAACATGGAGAACCAGAGATAAAGATGCAAACGAAACATTGCCTAATAAAAATATCTTTTCGACATCATTCGAAAAGATTAATGAAGTTTTACCAGCATCTTTCAAAAGAATCTTGCTTCAATTTTTCACAAGAAATAGCCGTCTCATATATAAAATGATT
>CM057162.1:27160133-27198492 GCA_029962745.1 Echinometra lucunter | reverse complement strand
CTAAGAACCAACTATTATTATCATTATCATCATTTTTATTATTATTTCTCGCCAAAAATTTACTAGCTTCTCCCACGCTAGATCCCAGGTCGGGATATGCATACTGTTGAGCAACAAAGACCAATGTCAGGCAGGACAATTTTGCATGATTACGCCTAGTGAATGCACTGAATCTTATCATAACAAAGTCATTTTGAGTCATTGTCACTATACTTCCATGGGGTTCAGAAAAAGTAGGACTGGTACTTATTCACAACAGAAAACATAAACCCATTTGATTGAATTTCAGGTTGAATTGTTACCATTACAAAATGAAGCCTCTAGTAGGATTTTTCACATTGTGAGAAACCTAATAAACCATCTAAACCCACATTCCGACAAGAAACGATCTGCATATCAGATGCTCGGCAGATAAACGACTTTAAACATGAACTCCCTTTAGGATTTGGACCTTGTCTTTTCAGCCGTGTGGCATATTCAACAAAAGAAAATGCGTTTCAGAAATAAAAACATATCATGGCATTAAAAAAATAGGTTGATACAGAATGCATCCTTAAGAATCCATGATGAATAGTTCAATTATAGCAACTACCATAACTACCGATATCCCAGACTGCATAATGGCATCTTGAGCAGTTGAAAATGTGGGTTGAGAGACTACGAATTAACAACTGTAGTTGCAGTCTTGAATTCCACTGTAATGTAAGAATGTACATATTATATTGGAAAAGTGAATATGTATAACAAACATACGGTCCTGTCTCAGATCAATGGTATTACTAGGTAGAAAAATTGACAAAATCTCAAAAAATTGTGTTTTTCTTTTGAAACCTCGACAGAAATCTTGTCTATGGTTCAAATTATAAGAAGAAAAAAGTAGTGGCCGAGCTTAAACTTCTTAAGTTTGATCTGTAGAGGGTAGCAAACTTCAGAGAAAGTGAATTTCCATAACAACCTATCCATTTCAAATGTAAGTCCTGAGGTCATGTTACAGGTTTTTTTTTTTCAACTCTTCCTTTCCTTTTCGAATGCAGAATATGTAAGCTTCAGAATAAAGACGAAAACTTGACCCTGAAAATTTAATTTTGTTCTGTTTCTACAGCTTTTTTTCTGAAAATAACAATTTTCATAAATTGACACATGATTTTTAATTCTATCCATAGTTGACATTGAGGAAAGGGACCTGAAATGCAATATCATTATAAATACTTATGTACAAATATACCACTGCAGCCATGATCGAATATCATGAAGATAAATGTTTGTTGGTTTTTTTTTTTTCAATAATTTATTCAATAAATTGAGATTGTTTCGGATGTGACACCATGTATGTTAACACGTTGTGCTTTAAGCTTTAAGCTCTAAGCTTTAAAAACGTGTATTAGGAATTAATCATGTCTGTGATTAACATAATTATGAATAAAAATCGATACATATCGGACTTCTCGGTTTCGTTTTTTTCTGGGACACACTGTACAATGATATTGTAATCATAGAAAAAAAACTCACGGTGAAATTCTATTTGTGTCTTGCTTTCACACAAAAGAGAGCATGGCAGAAAAAATGGAGTATAAAATAAATCCATGGCAAAGGAGGGGAGAAAAGAGTAACTGCTCAAAGGGACCATTGTCAGATTGTATAAAGTATTATGATGATAATGCAACTGCTATTAAAACACACTGTCAGATGCCTTCTTTCGCTTTCTTTATACTGAATATATACTCTGCAAACCTCCAAGACCCTAGTATAATCAGCAAGCATTCCTTCTCTCTCTCTCTCTCTCTCTTCATGCTGAAATAAATGACATATCTATGCACTACTCAAATAAATACAGTTGAAATATACATAGTTTAAAGTTACTTAGGCCTAAAAGTAGGAATTCAAAAAAGTATATACATTCTTGGTATTCTTGGTATTCTAACCGGAGTTAGAATCTATGTTGTGCGAAGGCATATTCTAAATCATAATGCTATCCTTAAGCACCGTCAAATTCTACGGTTGCGAGATGATATCTTTCTAATAAAGAATGATAATCTTTGAAATCCCCCCTCCCCCCAGTATCGGCTCGATCTACAAGTAGGTTGAATTCATTATGGACCCCTTTCAAAATCAACATATGTTGAAAGGGCTATCCACCCTAATTGAGGAATTTTTTTTAAAAAGAAGAAAATATGATTTGGCTCATCGTTACATTCGCATGTCCACATTGCGTACTATGAGAATGATTTTGTTCGTTTGTTCGCCCCCCCCCCCCCCCCCCCCCTCCTCCTCCGGTCGGGATCGGCTCAATCTAGAAGTAGGTTGAATAATTCTGCTTCTGAAGATCACCTACATTGAAAAAAATGTCGTTTGTGTTATTGTCTCTCTAAAATTATCAGAAAAAATACTTCAACGTAACTTTAGGGGCACATACGAGTATGTGGGTGTGTATTGTATCACTCTACATGGCACATATTGAATGAAGGCTTTAAACTCTTATGAAACTGGTCCTTTGGTGTATTGGGATTCCCCAGATTGCTAATGGAAACATACGAAGGATACTGTGTGCACGGTTAGCTTTGTTCAATGTGTCCCAGGATAAACGGAACCAAGACTGATCGATGTTTAATACTATCTTGAGAAAATTTGAAATGAAATATTGATTGCATTTCCGTTTTTTTTTTAAATCCTTTGTTTCTTACTCCTTACCAATTTTCGCATGAATGGATACAGAGATAGTGACGCGTGTTCTAAAAACTGTCGTGTAGAAACCCTTCCTATCCCAAGATCCACATCCTCACATTGTCCATCACCATCACCACCCCACCCCACCTCCATCCCAGAATCCTCCTCAAACTCTACACTCCCTCAACCCCCCCCCCCCCCTCTCTCTCTCTCTCTCTCTCTCTCCCTCTTTATGTGTGTGGATGTAGGTGTGTGTGTTGTGTTACAGTCGTTCGTTCATCAGAGGAATAGATTTAGTCAAAAACCACTGCATAACCGCAGAAATTGCATGTTAAAACTCATCCCCCCCCCCCCACCATCACCACCCAATTCCAAACCCCACTGGGAATTCCGAACCAATTCTTCACCCCCCCCCCCCCCACTCTTCCCCACACTTCCTTTCACCCCTACTCTGTTACTAGAAATACTCCTTGATCTGTTAATTGCATGGTCAAGTATAATGAAATATATTTCATTATCAATAAGCTTTAATCATTGTGGTGAGGATTTTATACTCACCACACAATTTTGATGATGATCAACCATGCATGAAGCCTTTCGTCTAATTCATTCACTGCTAGGACAGGCAACGAGTTGAAACGGATTAGAAATCATGGAAATGCAATCTTCACTTTACACGAGCAGAGCTAGATTATCACTGGCTATTTTCTTCCATTTAGGAGTCATACTAAAATGCAGAAATGAACTGTTGAGAAGTATAATTTTCATAACACAATTAAGTCGAGGTATCGTTGTGGAAAGGACTTTTGTGTAGCCCTGCTTCATATTGTTCTCACTCACTCATGCGTGAAGTATGTATCATTGTGAGTAGCATCTAATGAAAGAA
Source organism: Echinometra lucunter (assembly GCA_029962745.1). Classification (NCBI taxonomy): domain Eukaryota; kingdom Metazoa; phylum Echinodermata; class Echinoidea; order Camarodonta; family Echinometridae; genus Echinometra; species Echinometra lucunter. Next base: position 27,194,942 of record CM057162.1, on the reverse strand, counting down.
GAGGGTCTAAGCTTTACAAATGTGTATTAGGAATTAATCATATCATATCGGACTTTTCGGTTTCGTTTTTTTCTGGGACACACTGTACAATGATATTGTAATCATAGAAAAAAACTCCTGGTGAAATTCTATTTGTGTCTTGCTTTCACACAAAAGAGAGCAAGGCAGAAAAAAATGGAGCATGAAATAAATCCATGACAAAGGAGGGGAGAAAAGAGTAACTGCTCAAAGGGACCATTGTCAGATTGTATAAAGTATTATGACGATAATGCAACTGCTATTTAAACACACTGTCAGATGCCTTCTTTCGTTTTCTTTATGCTGAATATAATACTCTGCAATCCTCCAAGACCCTAGTATAATCAGCAAGCATTCTTTCTCCCTAAATGACATAAATGACATATCTATGCACTACTCAAATAAATACAGTTGAAATTACATAGTTTAAAGTTACTTAGGCCTAAAAAGTAGGAATTTAAAAAGTATATACATTCTGGGTATTCTAACCGGAGTTAGAATGATAATCTAAGTTGTGTGAAGGCATATTCTAAATCATAATGCTATCCTTAAGCACCGTCAAATTCTACGGTTGCGAGATGATATCTATCTAATAAAGAATGATAATGTTTGAAATTCCCCCCCCCCCCCCCCCCCCAGTATCGGCTCGATCTACAAGTAGGTTGAATTCATTGTTGACCCCTTTGAAAATCAACATCTGTTGAAAGGGCTATGCACCCTAATGTCCACATGGCATACTACTACTCCGGATCGGCTCGATCTAGAGGTAGGTTGAATAATTCTGCATCTGAAGATCACCTACATTGAAAAAAATGTCGTTTATTTTATGGTCTCTCTAAAATTATCAGAAAAAATACTTCAACGTAACTTTATAATTTTATAATTTCTTTTGGATTGTCAACAACTAATCCATTGCTCAAAGTTATAGATGACATATTTTTTCAACATGCCTTTTCTTTTCCAAATTAAAAAAAAAACATATAGGTTTTTCTCCATGTGCAATGGCGTTAACGCTTGCTATATCATTTGACCTTTCAATTTCACATTTCTTAAATCTTGAGGTAAAATACGTTTTTCTGTAAGTTTTTTTCTATCACTATTTGAATTAAAGTTCATTTCGCTTTCTAATCTTTGTATAATCTTTTTCAACAACCTCTTCCGCAATTATATCTTTTTTTCTTCTTCACAGAATAGGATAGAGTTAAACATCTTATTTCCATTAACAAGACTTCAAAAAACAACTGGTCATTTATTGTCAGCTGCAGGTCTTGACTTGATATATCTTGATTTTTTCCTACTACATATAGGGATGCAGCACATTGCTTTTTAATATCAACATATTTTTTTCAAACAATAATTTTTTGTATATGTTTGATCTTCCAAGAGGGAATTAATAAATTTCCAGTATCCTCTACCTTTTTCAAAATTCAAAATACCTAAGACTTGAAGTAGACATTGAGTGGCCTGTTCGATAACCGGGCAGTATATCTGTTCTTTTGTTTTTAATAGACAAAGCTCTTTTGAAGGCGAAAAGAAATCCAAACGGGATCGTTTTACTGGAGATGTTTTCTTCCATGTAAACCGTTTAATATTTGGATTTTGCTGTCTCCATGGATCAATTAATTTCAATTTATTTTTCAACTCTTCGACCACTCCCTTAGCTCTGTATGTTTACATCTACATAATTGTAATTATCCATAGTTTGGTCTTGTGTTAAGTTCCAATCGCCACATATAATGATATGTGGATTATCTAAATCAGTTACAATTTTCCCTAACTTTTCATAAAAAGCAGGATTATCTTCGTTTAGTCCATACAATTATATCAATGTAAATCTCAGTGAGACCATTACCAAATCCAAAATAAACCAGTTTCCTTCAGGATCTGTTTTTGTTTTACTGTAAAATCAAGTTTTGGATTGAATAAAATGGCAGTTCCCCTTGATTGTGCATTTCCAAAATTTAAAAAAAAAATTCCCTTTCCATTCTTGTTTGATTACATGACCTTATCCTGTATCAAATTAAGTATCTTGCAAACAATAGGTTGAGAGCCATTTTATTGCACAAATAGTCAAACACACCTTTCCTTTTACTCCTATCACCTAGTCCTCTAAAAAATAATGTTATTATTCTGACCATTTTTTCTCAAAGTTGTAACACATCTACTGTGGGTTTTTTTCGTTATACGAACATAGAAGAAAAACATTCACATATATACAGACAATACAAAAAACATGAAACCCTTCCATAAAGCTTGATATTATGACAATACAGGGTGTTCCACCCCATGTAAAGTCACAACTTCTTTTTTTTTTTAGGTGAAAAGAACAGTTTGACGGCAACTCTCCTTACTTGTCAAATTAACAGAAAACAGAAGACCTTTCCAGTATCATACTAGCCCTCACATGTTAAAAATGAAGCAAGGAATTTTCAAAAATACAAACAAACACACAAAAAACCAAGCATATTTTCTGCACACCTACATGTTTATGTATCGCTGCTGATATACACGCATGCCATCAAACATTATCGAATGTACATTACATTATAAAAACAGGTACGGCCTGAGAAAGAATTTGCAATTGACGATATGAGCATAGGCTCTAATATCAGACCTGAATACATACGTACTCTTCACTGCATTGCAAACACTTATAGAAACATGGTGAATCTCTGAATAACGATCTTTGAATGTATACATAGACACAAGGGGACACAGGACAGTTGTGACTTCCTAAACTTTACTAGTTTAACTGCATCTGATTAGACAATAGTCCATAACTGATCATGGGTGTTATCCTTGTTCGTTATAATTGTCATTTACATTAGTAATATTTTTAAACTTCCACATTACATCATTATTGCTATAGTCTCGCTCTTTTTCCCCCAGAAAATTCTGAGGGATGATTGTACACACCACCCCCCCCCCCCACACTCAATATTCTGGGGGGATGCATCCCCCATCCCCCATCCCCATCCCCATCCGCCATCGTTGTCTACGCCCCTGATGACTAATATTTCTCGTCGTCTAATGTAGGCCGAGGTGGAAACATTACCAGTCCGGTATCGTATGAACAAGAAATGCTTTACGAGTGTATTGAGGAATCGATAAAACAGGAGAAGTCTGTGGGAGGGAGGGAGTAGTACTAGTACAATGTACAAGCGCCGTGCTTCTCTTGATGCAAAACTGTAAAAGGCAATGATGCAATATTTAAGCAATTCATGTATCAGTGATAATAAGCAGATGTCTTCTCTCTCTCTCTCCCTCTCTTCATTCTGAAATAAACGTTGTTATAGCCTATACACATTTAATTATCATGAAAATGGTGATACGATCATTAGTTATGACTCATACTCCTGTTAACTATTGCTGAAGAGTCCTATATAAATACTGTTAATCAGTAAACGTTTTGATGGCTGTGCAATATGTTACCCATGTGCAATCTGACATTATGACCAGAAGACTGATATTTATGTTATACTTTGTTACAGTTTGTTAATCTGTTCATCTGTCGCTGGGTACGGTCGCAGAGACCGTACCCAGCGACCGATCGGACGTGCTTTCACACCGCCGTCAAAATTTGGTCAGACCCTGTCAGTGAGCGATCGGTCGCAGTATAGCTGACCTAGCCGGAAGCGGAAGTAGAGATAGCGCGTGGGCATGTATGGGGGGGGGGGGGGGGAGTCATTGCATTTCGATCGGTCGCAGAGCACGATGTGCTTTCACATCAAGTTTGCATCGGTCGCGATCGGTCGCTGAAGTACCTCTTAGGTCGGACTCAGCGACCGATCGTTTTGGCCGGAAACGATCCGTCGCTGAGTACGATGAAATGCTTTCACACCGTGGTTTCATCGGTCGCTGGGTACGGTCTCTGCGACCGTACCTTGGTGTGAAAGCGGTATGAGACGCTCCACATGCAAGGGATAAAGAATTTACTGTGGACTGAAAAAAATAGACAGGATAATGTCATTTATGATTATTAAGAAGTAAAAACAATAACATTTCAGCTGGGTAAGACTGGGCGAAGAGAATTCCACAGTCCGGTAAAAGTAAATATGTGATTGGTAAAAGGTGTTCTTGTGCTTGGTAAATGAAATCATCTAGATTGCCTTGTAGGGTAATTAAGAAAGTGTTTATTCCACTTACATACGTGGTAGTTCATTTCTATTTATTGGCCTTCTTCTTTACAAGAGGAAATTTCGTCATTCAATAATGTAAGTCAATGTATCATTAGGAAATCTCAAACGCATTAAGTCTATCAGTATTCTGCAAGACCAGTCAGTTGATTAAAGACTGGATTTAAAACTAGAAAAGGTATCATGACTTCACTGACGAAACGGAATATAATTTGAATAACTGGGCGGTGTAGTAGATGAGAACAAGCAGAAATAGGAAAATGCTCAGAAATATCAGATAAAATTACTGTGGACGTGGGAAGTGGTTGGATATTGGTAATTAATGTTGATGCGTACCATCTCATTTCTTTGTTGCTTTAGTAATTACAGGAAGAAAAGATTCAGTAATCATTTCCTCTAGGAAATATTGTGTAAAACCATTTTTGTGAATATTGAGCGGATTCATGTTAATGTCGCCCATAAGAAAGCATCGCTTTTTATTTAGTATAAGATTTGCCGATTAAATTGCTGAATGTAGTTGATAAACTGTTATTATTTGAACAAGGTGGTCTATATTTGTACGACATATATCTTGCTCCCTGGATGATTGTTTCAATGAATAATGTTTCATTATCAAATTCATGTGGTTTAACTAATCTCTAGTAGCATGCAGACAAGTTGACATGAAATTAATTTAGACCAACTCCGCCACCAACCTTGTTAATGTTAATTGTATTTGGGCACACAAAGAAAAATACGACCACACACACACACATGTATGTAATGTGTGGCCTTATAGCCTTATACACGCAATGCAGATGGACACACATTAAAGAAGTGAACATGCACGACAGGAAAGAAAAGAACGATAGGGAAAACGGCTGAATATGGTTAAACGTGGCCAACAAGATAAATATATGTATGTATGTATATATATATATATATATATATATATATATATATATATATATATATATATATATATATATATCGTGCTAATTGATTGTGGAGCGCCAGGAGCGTTAATTTTGACGGACATGAGTGCTATAGGCCTAAGAACCAACTATTATTATTATTATCATCACTTTTATTATTTCTCGCTAAAAATTTACTAGCTTCTCCCAAGCTAGATCCCAGGTCTGGATATTCATACTGTTGAGCAACAAAGACCAATGTAAGGCAGGACAATTTTGCATAATCACGCCTAGTGAATGCACTGAATTTTATCATAACAAAGCCATTTTCAGTCATTGTCATTATACTTCCATGGGGTTCAGAAAAAGTAGGACTGGCACTTATTCACAACAGAAAACATATACCCATTTGATTGAATTTCAGGTTGAATTGTTACCATTACAAAATGTAGCCTCTAGAAGGATTTTTCACATTGTGAGAAACCTAATAAACCATCTAAACCCATATTCCGACAAGAAACGATCTGCATATCGGATGCTCGGCAGATAAACGACTTTAAACATGAACTCCCTATAGGATTTGGACCTTGTCTTTTCAGCCGTGTGGCATATGCAACAAAAGAAAATGCGTTTCAGAAATAAAAACATATCATGGCATTAAAAAAATAGGCTGATACAGAACGCCTCCTTAAGAATCCATGATGAATAGTTCAATTATAGCAATTACCATAACTACCGATATCCCAGACTGCATAATGGCATCTTGAGCAGTTGAGAATGTGGGTTGAGAGACTACGAATTAACAACTGTAGTTGCAGTCTTTAATTCCACTGTAATGTAAGAATGTACATATTATATTGGAAAAGTGAATATGTATAACAAACATACGGTCCTTTTTCAGATCAATGGTATAACTAGGTGGAAAAATTGACAACATTTCATAAAATTGTGTTTTTCTTTTGAAACCTTGACAGAAATCATGTCTATGGTTCAAATTATAAGAAGAAAAAAGTAGTGGCCGAGCTTAAACTTCTTAAGTTTGATCTGTAGAGGGTAGCAAACTTCAGAGAAAGTGAATTTCCATAACAACCTATCCATTTCAAATGTAAGTCCTGAGGTCATGTTACAGGTTTTTTTCAACTCTTCCTTTCCTTTTCGAATGCAGAATATGTAAGCTTCGGAAAAAAGACGAAAACTTGACCCTGAAAATTTAATTTTATTCTGTTTCTACAGCTTTTTCTGAAAATAATAATTTTCATAAATTGACACATGATTTTTAATTCTATCCATAGTTGACATTGAGCAAAGGGACCTGAAATGCAATATCATTATAAAGGTGACACGACATTTGCTCCGGCGACATTTGCTCCGCCGACAACTGCTCCGAAAATGACGACAAGTGCTCCGCGACATATGCTCCGCGACATATGCTCCGCCGACATATGCTCCGCCGACATTTGCTCCGCCGACATTTGCTCCGCCGACATATGCTCCGCCGACATATATCCTCCAAAGCGACATTTGTTCCACCGACATTTGCTCAGGCGACATTTGCTCCGCCAACATACCGCAGTATTTCTATATTTGCAAACTACTTTGCAGTTTGAGATCTACTCTGATTTACTATGATTACTCTTATTTAGAGTGACCTATAATGATAAACATAATAAAGGCATGCCCTCAAATTCACTGAATGGTGTCGTGGGGGCAAGGTTCAAGTGTCGTGGTTTCCAAAACATTTCGGTGGAGAAATTGGCGGCGAGGCAATTGTCATAATCATTATAAATATTTGTTTTCCCTAAATCTATATACAAAACACGGTCTGGAAATGACCAACTGGCTTTGAACTGCCCCAAAACTGAATATGGCATAAGACGTTTCTTGTTTCAAGGCGGAAAGCTATGGAACAAGTTGATATCGTACATCCCTCCTGAAACTTCTCTTACTACCTTCAAGATAAAGCTTAGGACCACATTAGCTCAACACCTATTATAATTTCCCCCCCCCCCCCCACACTATCCCAATCCCACTTTTTTTTCTTTTTTTTTTGTATAAGTTTGTAATTTGTATTCGTACCTTACCTTGTATAGGATTGATTTATGTTTTCTTTTATATTTTATATATGTATTTGTTTGTACATTGTGTGTTTGTATTTTTATACGTGTCACTGGACCCCTCAGAAGAACAGCCTGTGGCTGAAGAGGGCCATCCAGCCCACGAGTGGAGAAACAATAAATAAAAAAATAAAAATAAAAAAAAAATTATCATTTGTCGGAGCAGAGTAGAATTATTATCAATTTATTGATGATTATAATTAATTCGGCGGAGCAAATGTCGTCGTTTTGGAGCATAATTCGGCGGAGCTATGTCGACGGAGCAAATGTCTGCGGAGCAAATGTCGTTTTGGAGGATAAATGTCGTTTTGGAGGATATATGTCGGCGGAGCATATGTCGGCGGAGCAAATGTCGGCGGAGCAATTGTCGGCGGAGCAAATGTCGGCGGAGCATATGTCGGCGGAGCAAATGTCGGCGGAGCAAATGTCGGCGGAGCAATTGTCGGCGGAGCAATTGTCGGCGGAGCAAATGTCGGCGGAGCATATGTCGGCGGAGTATATGTCGCGGAGCACTTGTCGCGGAGCACTTGTCGTCATTTTCGGAGCAGTTGTCGGCGGAGCAAATGTCGCCGGAGCAAATGTCATGGAACCTATTATAAATACTTATGTACAAATATAGCACTGCAGCCATGATCGAATTTCATGAAGATAAATTGTTTTTTTTTCCGTAATTTATTCAATAAATTGAGATTGTTTCGGATGTGACACCATGTATGTTAACATGTTGTGGAATGACGTGGGAATAGATTCTGAGAAGGTTAACTTCCACTGTACTCCAATTTAACTGTCTAACATGAATGCCAGCAAGCTTTATAATAATATCTCTTTAGCAGAGGGGGTAGACTTCGGAAATGGTCACATTTTGGCAACATAGCACTTTGGTCCCTTTCAAATATCTTTCACCCTATACCCTAGCACCCTATATGAATGACATGTGATGCATGAATGTTATGCCAAATACTTAGAATATTGCAAATGTCGAATTCTAAAGGAAGAGGGAGATCAAACTGTCCTTTTTTAAACAAAAAATGACACTTTTGTCTATTTTCATGCATCAATGTACAAAATCGTAGTGCAGCTCCAGTAATATTATGCAATACTATAGGTACTATGTGTGAATTCAAACTAACTTATATAATGATATAGTAAAATACAGTTCATAATCTATTCATAACAAACAACATATAAATTCTGTGTTAACATGTCACATCCGAAAATTTTTTTTAAAACCTCAATGTAACATATAATGCTAAAATACATTCTTGCTAAATACCATTTTTGTGATCAGTAAGGTGGACTGAAAAACAGGCATGTGAAAATCAGACTCAAATCTTATATGCAAATGAGTTTGACGAGGATTTGTCTCAAAATTTGTTCCGGATATGATATACTGTTTCGCACGTGACAGGTGTTAACGGAAAATGTTAATTGGCTCGAAAAAAATCTGTCATTGAAAAATTACATAATCTGAAATACACAGTAAGGAGGGTCAGACATATCTCCAGAAACTCTTGAAAATTAAATATGTTATTGTGAAGATAATTATCATCACTAGCTGAAGGTCTTGGACGTGACGAAAAAGTTAACGGGAAATTGTTAACACAAATACTTTTTGCAAAATTTTTTAAACTAAAATTTTGTGACTTCATAGTTCTGTTGCTAAAGCTAGAAGGCATATGGACTATAATACACATAAAATAAAAATTATATCTGCCTCTTAAAATATTCCCAGCATTCACTACTTTAGACCTTCCATTGTTAAGGGAAATCTCACGTCCGAAAAATAAATTTTGAGTCTGTCTCGCATAAAAACAAAAGACATTAAAATTCTGTGAGGTACACATGTCAGCTGAATTTCCAAGCTTTAAAGCGTTTTTTTTTTCAAAAGAAAAAAATGAAAAATCAATTTTAATATCCAATCAAAGCTCAGGGTAAATAATTGATGAGTCACATCTTTCATGGCATCATACCTAAAAGAAAAACATAATTTCGTTACGTTATGACGTGGATTTCATTCAATAGAAAATCGTCTGGCCTCGAGTTACTGGGATTCCCCAAATTGCTAATGGAAACATACGAAGGATATTATGTGCACGGTTGGCTATGTACAGTGTGTCCCAGGATAAACGAAACTAAGATTGATCGATGTTTCATACTATCTTGAGAAAATTTGAAATGAAATATTGATTGCATTTCCGTTTTTTTTAAATCCTTTGTTTCTTACTCCTTACCAATTTTCGCATGAATGGATACAGAGATAGTCACGCATGCTCTAAAAACTGTGGTGTACAAACCCTTCCTATCCCATGATCCACATCCTCACATTGTCCATCACCATCACCACCCCACCCCACCCCATCCCAGATTCCTCCTCAAACTCTGCACTTCCTCAAACCAACTCCCCCCCCCCCTCTCTTTCTCTCTCTCTCCCTTTTTATGTGTGTGGATGTAGGTGTGTGTGTTGTGTTACAGTCGTTCGTTCATCAGAGGAATAGATTTAGTCAAAAACCACTGCATAACCGCATAAATTGCATGTTGAAACTCATCCCCCCACCATCACCACACGATTCCAAACCCCACTCGGAATCCCAAACCAATTCTTCACCCCCTCACTCTTCCCCACACGTCCTTTCACCCCTACGCTGTTACTAGAAACACTCGTTGATCTGTTAATTGCATGGTCAAGTATAATGAAATATACTTCATTATCAATAAGCTTTAATCATTGTGATTGGGATTCCCCAGATTGCCAATGGAAACGAAGGATAGATGAATTATGTGTATGGTTACATTAGCTATATGTATAGTGATACTCACTTGGGGAAAAAAAACTCCCGAAGGTGAAATTTTATTTGTGTCTCATAAATAGAGCAAGGTAGTATAAAATGTTCTCACGGGTGTATCAAGAAATCGATAGAACAGGAGGTGAGGAAAACGAGTGAAGGGGCTTTTTACCCAAGTGTATTTAAATTTTATGACTTATACTTCTCTCACAATTTGTTAAAGGAAGAGTAAGAATGATCCTTCATGTTTAGACAATAATCAATTTAAATGTTAGTTTGACTGTGTATCTAAATTCCATTACTTGTAATCATTACATCCTGGGAAGGTTTATACGCCAGTGCAACATAACGAACTTAAACTGTTTGAAGGTTGCATAGATGGTTAAAGTTTTACATGATGATGTAAACAATGTAATTCAATCAAAATGAATCACAAAATACGAAGTATTTTAGACAGATTTTGACTTGGGAATATTTGGTCACAATAGGGGTTTTTAACTCTAAAGGGCTTAAACTTGCTTCAGATATTACGCCTAAAAGTTATAGACAAACAAGATTGCATAACAAGATTTTCGAAAATATGAAATGTGTAAAATTCCAGGATTTTCAAGGATATATTCATGACTTCATGAGCAGAGCTCTGTCTTGTCAATGGTGTTAAATGATTTTGAATGATCCAGGAAAACCCTACAGCAAACAGTTCCTTTGTCCGGCATTCCTTTCTTGAAGGCTCTAATCAAACAAGCATATAGCACTCAAAGACGTAAAATGATATTTGCGAAATCCAAACTGGTCAGAGCCCACAGGTCTTTCAAGCAATTTTGAAAAAAAAAGATGGAAAGAAGTGCAACAGGTCTGTATTAATAAAATCAGAATTGTCTTCTTTATACATGGGAATATCCTTCGCTGTTTTGAGTACTTTGAGGTACTCTACCTGTACCAAGAGACATATCAAAATTATCACCTAATTGATAAGCAATCTAATGAATGCACTCTTATAATATTCGAGGTGATAATCATGATAATGGTCGACTGGATTTTTCAGGTCCGATAAAGGAAGACATTTTAATTGTTTCATGGATTGAAGTTGCTTTCATCAAAATTAAATCTTTAGATCTTGATACTGCTTGATGAAGAAATGAGTAAAAAATGTTGAGACCTCATCATGAATTATGTGCAAAATAATATAAACCGTCGTGTCCGCGAGAAAACGATCAAAATGTAATGTGCGCAGAAACCACGTCTTTACAATTTGACGCATTTTAAAGCTTTTCCAGTAAAATCGAGTTTTAACACTCTAATGATGTGAAATTACTGTTACTGATCCTATACATAGGTTTTGAAGAAATGATGTAATGTTTTACTGCAATTTTTCTTCTTTCTTCAATTTACAAGAGAACGCTCTTCGATGCACTAAGAGCCTTTCTGTGCTGATGCGACGAATAGTCAATGCATACTATGGATGATGATATAGTATTTAAAAGCACTGGAAATCAAACTTCCGTTAAAGCCTTTTTAATAATAATAATAATTAGACCATTTATATAGCGCAGACACTACGTAAATATACTCTGTAGTGTAACAGAGCTCCCAACAATGCTACTGCTTTTGTGTCTCGTTTACACAAATAAAATAGAGCAAGGACAGAGCGAGGCTAGGCAAAGACTGAACATTCTCACGGGTTTATCAAGAAATCGATCAAACAGGATGACAGGCGTGTGGGAGCGGGTGGAGAGGACGTATGCACTGTGCTACTCTTACATCTGTAAACCTGTAATTTCAAGCAGATTGCTTATAATGGCAGTCATTCTTCCGCAAATAATTTTATCTTTTTTGTATGTTATGTATAAATGAATTACAAAAAAAGAAATGACAGTTTATTATTTGCTTATTTTTTGAAAAAATGATTATTACAAATACTTCGTGTTATGATTCATTGTCAAAATTCTTTTGTATTTTATGTTATATACGGTATCCACATTTTATTTACATATATGAATGCAGAAGAAAATAAATGAATCAAATCAAATCAATGTTCAGAAATGCAATTTTAAAACAGTTCAGCTATATTAGATAATTCATAATCAGAAGGGGTTTCTCTCTCTCTCTCTTCATACTGGAATAAATGCTAAATCACTCTCATGAAAAAAGTTTAAGTTTAAGTTTAGGAATCATACTCCTATCTTCTATGGCAGCAAACGTTTTGATGGCTATATGAATTGTTATAATCCATGTGTATTCTGACATTGTAATGATGCTTCTGTTCCACGTTTTTAACTGAAAAGTCAAAATGATTCTCCATGAGCGGACGATACTAGTACTCTATTTTAGCAGGAGTTTAATTCTCAGCTTATTATATTATCCTACTCCAGATTTCATGTTTTAAATTTATAAAGATGTGGCAGATGATAATGAATTGAATGCTATCACTTTCGGATCCCCCCCCCCCCCCCCCCGTGATAACCAGTACCAACCAGTTCTTCATGTCGCCAGCGACGTGTGCAAAAACATTCAATGACGCATTTGCTAGTAGCAACTCAGCGGTTAGATTGCTGAAATGCAAGACTGCGATTACTTATATTATTCTGCAATTGCGCCCAGTCTATCCAGTCTCGATTTCGACGGCAATCTGTATGGGTAAAAAGCTCAGATTGAAACTCACTTTTATTCTAAGGCTCTAAGGTGAAGTTACAAAGTGTCTAGAGCCGTCCTTTTCAGGGCTCTTATTCCCATTCTACACAAGATGCTAAATAGCAGTTGCGAGGGCCCACTTGAGGCTATGGACACAAGTTACGACGTCAACATCGTTGACGATAGCTTCGACATGGAAGAAGATATGGAGATAGATGACATCGATGAAGAGGAGATGGAAGTGGAGGAAAATGAAGACCCAGTCCACAATGTCTGGCAGATAGCATTTCATTTCTTAATCTGGATGACCCTGCTGCACAAAGAGTTAAATGGCAAAGAGTAAAGGCAGCAAGCATCATTTGGCCTACTCACAGCTTTGGACTCGGCTAAAAAATGTTCAATTTGTATACCTGTTTCTCAAATCCTGTCTCACTTTATACATTCTAAATCGTTCCAGAGAATACATTATCATGTTTATACAATCCTAGGTCACTGACACGTGACCTCCAAAATGATGAATGGCGCCTGATTATCACCAGGAATTATTGAAGGCTTTAAGGTGAAGTTACAAAGTGTCTAGAGCGGCACTTTTTAGGGCTCTTATTCCTATATATTCTACACAAGATTCTAAATAGCAGTTCCGAAGGCCCACTTGAGGCTATGGACAAAAGTTCTGACGACGGCATCAACACCGTTGACGATAGCTTCGACATGGAAGAAGATATGGTGATAGATGACATCGATGAAGAGGAGATGGAAGTGGAGGAAAATGAAGACCCAGTCCACAATGTCTGGCAGATAGCATTTCATTTCATAAGCTGGATGACCCTCCTGCTCACAGAATTAAATGGCAAGGGGTAAAGGCAGCTAGCATATTCTGGTCTACTCACAGCTTTGGACTCGGCTGAAAAATGTTCAATTTGTATGCCTGGGTCTCAAGTCCTGTCTCACTTTATACATTCTGAATGCGTTCCAGAGAATAATTTCAAATCCGTTCCAGAGATACTTTCAAAATGGCCACACGCTCCTAACAGATATATTCACTTTCCTTTAGCATCTTATATCCTTATGGGAATAAGGGCCCTGTAAAGGGCTTTTAATTCGGGATGAGATCTGGTGGCGTCGGTGTATCCTTAGGGACACATCTTCCCCTTCATCATTTTCAAGGTCACTGACACATGACCTTGAAAATGATGAATTGCACCTGATTACTACCAGGAATTATTGAAGGCTCTAAGGTGAAGTTACAAAGTGTCTAGAGCCGTCCTTTTCAGGGCTCTTATTCCCGTATATTGTACATAAGATGCTAAAAAGCAGTTGCGAAGACCCACTTGAGGCTATGGACACAAGTGCTGACGACGGCATCAACATCGTTGACGCTAGCTCCGACATGGAAGAAGATATGGAGATAGATGGCATCGATGGAGAGCAGATGGATGTATGCCTGGGTCTCAAGTCCTGTTACTTTTAAGAAATATACACGGTTCCAGAGAATACTTTTGAATGGTTATACAATCCTAACAGATATGTATATACACTTTCCTTTAGCATCTTGTTTTTCTTATGGGAATAAGGGCCCTGAAAAGGGCTTATAATTGAGGATGAGACCTGGTGGCGTCGGTGTATCCTTAGGGACGCATCTTCCCCTTCATCATTTTCAAGATTACTGCAACATGACCTTAAAAATGACGAATTGTACCTGATTACTGTCAGGAATTATTGAAGGCTCTAAGGTGAAGTTACAAAGTGTCTAGAGCCGTCCTTTTCAGGGCTCCTATTCCCGTATATTCTACACAAGATGCTAAGAAACAGTTACGAAGGCCCACTTGAGGCTATGGAGACAAGTTCTGACGACGGCATCAACATCGTTGTCGGTAGCTGCGACATGGAAGAAGATATGGAGATAGATGACGTCGATGAAGAGGAGATGGAAGTGGAGGAAAATGAAGACCCATTCCACTATGTCTTCCATATAGCATTCCATTTCATAATCTGGGGAGCGTTTCATGAAAGGACTTGTCGGATGTTTTATCCGACAAAGTCTGTTTTATGCGACAGCTGCCAGAGTAACGATGCTTCTCAACCAATCAAAATCAAGGAAGGATGTCAGATCTGACAACTTGTCAGACAACAAATGTTGATGAAACGCTCCCCAGGATGACCCTGCTGCTCAAAGAGTTAAATGGCAAGTGGTAAAGGCAGCTAGCATCATTTGGTCGACGACTCACAGGTTTGGACTCGGCTGCAAAATTTTCAATTTGTATGCCTGGATCTCAAGTCCTGTCTAAATTTTCACATTTCGAATACGTTCCCGAGAATATATTTAGATACATTTGAATGATATGCAAGCCTAACAGATAAATGATATACACTTTCCTTTAGCATCTTGTTTTCTTATGGGAATAAGGGCCCTGAAAAGGGCTTATAATTGAGGATGAGACCTGGTGGCGTCAGTGTATCCTTAGGGACGCATTTTCCCCTTCATCATTTTCAAGATTACTGCAACATGACCTTAAAAATGACGAATTGTACCTGATTACTGTCAGGAATTATTGAAGGCTCTAAGGTGAAGTTACAAAGTGTCTAGAGCCGTCCTTTTCAGGGCTCCTATTCCCGCATATTCTACACAAGATGCTAAGAAGCAGTTACGAAGGCCCACTTGAGGCTATGGAGACAAGTTCTGACGACGGCATCAACATCGTTGTCGGTAGCTGCGACATGGAAGAAGATATGGAGATAGATGACGTCGATGAAGAGGAGATGGAAGTAGAGGAAAATGAAGACCCATTCCACTATGTCTGGCAGATAGTATTTCATTTCATAAGCTGGATGACCCTGCTAAATACCGGTTGCGAAGGCCTACTTGATGCTATGGAGATAAGTTCTGACGACGGCATCAACACCGTTGACACGAGCTCCGACATGGACGACGATATGGAGATAGACGGCACCGATGGAGAGGAGATGGAAGTGGAGGAAAATGAAAACCCAGTCCATAATGTCTGGCAGATAGCATTTCATTTCATAAGCTGGATGACCCTGCTGCTCAAAGAGGTAAATGGCAAGGGGTAAAGGCAGCTAGCATCATCTGACCAACACACAGCTTTGGAATCGGCTGAAAAATGTTCAATTTGTATACCTGTTTCTCAAGTCCTGTCTCACTTTATACTTTCTGAATGCGTTCCAGAGAATAAATTACCATGGTTATACAATTCAAGGTCACTGGCACGTGACCTTGAAAACGATGAATGGCGCCTGATTATCACCAGGAATCATTGAAGGCTCTAAGGTGAAGTTACAAAGCGTCTAGAGCCGTCCTTTTCAAGGCTCTTATTCCCGTATATTGTACATAAGATGCTAAAAAGCAGTTGCGAAGACCCACTTGAGGCTATGGACACAAGTGCTGACGACGGCATCAACATCGTTGACGCTAGCTCCGACATGGAAGAAGATATGGAGATAGATGGCATCGATGGAGAGCAGATGGATGTATGCCTGGGTCTCAAGTCCTGTTACTTTTAAGAAATATACACGGTTCCAGAGAATACTTTGAATGGTTATACAATCCTAACAGATATGTATATACACTTTCCTTTAGCATCTTGTTTTCTTATGGGAATAAGGGCCCTGAAAAGGGCTTATAATTGAGGATGAGACCTGGTGGCGTCAGTGTATCCTTAGGGACGCATCTTCCCCTTCATCATTTTCAAGATTACTGCAACATGACCTTAAAAATGACGAATTGTACCTGATTACTGTCAGGAATTATTGAAGGCTCTAAGGTGAAGTTACAAAGTGTCTAGAGCCGTCCTTTTCAGGGCTCCTATTCCCGTACATTCTACACAAGATGCTAAGAAGCAGTTACGAAGGCCCACTTGAGGCTATGGAGACAAGTTCTGACGACGGCATCAACATCGTTGTCGGTAGCTGCGACATGGAAGAAGATATGGAGATAGATGACGTCGATGAAGAGGAGATGGAAGTGGAGGAAAATGAAGACCCATTCCACTATGTCTTCCATATAGCATTCCATTTCATAATCTGGGGAGCGTTTCATGAAAGGACTTGTCGGATGTTTTATCCGACAAAGTCTGTTTTATGCGACAGTTGCCAGAGTAACGATGCTTCTCAGCCAATCAAAATCAAGGAAGGATGTCAGATCTGACAACTTGTCAGACAACAAATGTTGATGAAACGCTCCCCAGGATGACCCTGCTGCTCAAAGAGTTAAATGGCAAGTGGTAAAGGCAGCTAGCATCATTTGGTCGACGACTCACAGGTTTGGACTCGGCTGCAAAATTTTCAATTTGTATGCCTGGGTCTCAAGTCCTGTCTAAATTTTCACATTTCGAATACGTTCCCGAGAATATATTTAGATACATTTGAATGATATGCAAGCCTAACAGATAAATTATATACACTTTCCTTTAGCATCTTGTTTTCTTATGGGAATAAGGGCCCTGAAAAGGGCTTATAATTGAGGATGAGACCTGGTGGCGTCGGTGTATCCTTAGGGACGCATCTTCCCCTTCATCATTTTCAAGATTACTGCAACATGACCTTAAAAATGACGAATTGTACCTGATTACTGTCAGGAATTATTGAAGGCTCTAAGGTGAAGTTACAAAGTGTCTAGAGCCGTCCTTTTCAGGGCTCCTATTCCCGTATATTCTACACAAGATGCTAAGAAGCAGTTACGAAGGCCCACTTGAGGCTATGGAAACAAGTTCTGACGACGGCATCAACATCGTTGTCGGTAGCTGCGACATGGAAGAAGATATGGAGATAGATGACGTCGATGAAGAGGAGATGGAAGTGGAGGAAAATGAAGACCCATTCCACTATGTCTGGCAGATAGTATTTCATTTCATAAGCTGGATGACCCTGCTAAATACCAGTTGCGAAGGCCTACTTGATGCTATGGAGATAAGTTCTGACGACTGCATCAATACCGTTGACACGAGCTCCGACATGGACGACGATATGGAGATAGACGGCATCTATGGAGAGGAGATGGAAGTGGAGGAAAATGAAGACCCAGTCCATAATGTCTGGCAGATAGCATTTCATTTCATAAGCTGGATGACCCTGCTGCTCAAAGAGGTAAATGGCAAGGGGTAAAGGCAGCTAGCATCATCTGACCAACACACAGCTTTGGAATCGGCTGAAAAATGTTCAATTTGTATACCTGTTTCTCAAGTCCTGTCTCACTTTATACTTTCTGAATGCGTTCCAGAGAATAAATTACCATGGTTATACAATTCAAGGTCACTGGCACGTGACCTTGAAAACGATGAATGGCGCCTGATTATCACCAGGAATCATTGAAGGCTCTAAGGTGAAGTTACAAAGCGTCTAGAGCCGTCCTTTTCAAGGCTCTTATTCCCGTATATTGTACATAAGATGCTAAAAAGCAGTTGCGAAGACCCACTTGAGGCTATGGACACAAGTGCTGACGACGGCATCAACATCGTTGACGCTAGCTCCAACATGGAAGAAGATATGGAGATAGATGGCATCGATGGAGAGCAGATGGATGTATGCCTGGGTCTCAAGTCCTGTTACTTTTAAGAAATATACACGGTTCCAGAGAATACTTTTGAATGGTTATACAATCCTAACAGATATGTATATGCACTTTCCTTTAGCATCTTGTTTTCTTATGGGAATAAGGGCCCTGAAAAGGGCTTATAATTGAGGATGAGACCTGGTGGCGTCAGTGTATCCTTAGGGACGCATCTTCCCCTTCATCATTTTCAAGATTACTGCAACATGACCTTAAAAATGACGAATTGTACCTGATTACTGTCAGGAATTATTGAAGGCTCTAAGGTGAAGTTACAAAGTGTCTAGAGCCGTCCTTTTCAGGGCTCCTATTCCCGTATATTCTACACAAGATGCTAAGAAGCAGTTACGAAGGCCCACTTGAGGCTATGGAGACAAGTTCTGACGACGGCATCAACATCGTTGTCGGTAGCTGCGACATGGAAGAAGATATGGAGATAGATGACGTCGATGAAGAGGAGATGGAAGTGGAGGAAAATGAAGACCCATTCCACTATGTCTTCCATATAGCATTCCATTTCATAATCTGGGGAGCGTTTCATGAAAGGACTTGTCGGATGTTTTATCCGACAAAGTCTGTTTTATGCGACAGTTGCCAGAGTAACGATGCTTCTCAGCCAATCAAAATCAAGGAAGGATGTCAGATCTGACAACTTGTCAGACAACAAATGTTGATGAAACGCTCCCCAGGATGACCCTGCTGCTCAAAGAGTTAAATGGCAAGTGGTAAAGGCAGCTAGCATCATTTGGTCGACGACTCACAGGTTTGGACTCGGCTGCAAAATTTTCAATTTGTATGCCTGGGTCTCAAGTCCTGTCTAAATTTTTACATTTCGAATACGTTCCCGAGAATATATTTAGATACATTTGAATGATATGCAAGCCTAACAGATAAATTATATACACTTTCCTTTAGCATCTTGTTTTCTTATGGGAATAAGGGCCCTGAAAAGGGCTTATAATTGAGGATGAGACCTGGTGGCGTCGGTGTATCCTTAGGGACGCATCTTCCCCTTCATCATTTTCAAGATTACTGCAACATGACCTTAAAAATGACGAATTGTACCTGATTACTGTCAGGAATTATTGAAGGCTCTAAGGTGAAGTTACAAAGTGTCTAGAGCCGTCCTTTTCAGGGCTCCTATTCCCGTATATTCTACACAAGATGCTAAGAAGCAGTTACGAAGGCCCACTTGAGGCTATGGAAACAAGTTCTGACGACGGCATCAACATCGTTGTCGGTAGCTGCGACATGGAAGAAGATATGGAGATAGATGACATCGATGAAGAGGAGATGGAAGTGGAGGAAAATGAAGACCCATTCCACTATGTCTGGCAGATAGTATTTCATTTCATAAGCTGGATGACCCTGCTAAATACCAGTTGCGAAGGCCTACTTGATGCTATGGAGATAAGTTCTGACGACTGCATCAACACCGTTGACACGAGCTCCGACATGGACGACGATATGGAGATAGACGGCATCGATGGAGAGGAGATGGAAGTGGAGGAAAATGAAGACCCAGTCCATAATGTCTGGCAGATAGCATTTCATTTCATAAGCTGGATGACCCTGCTGCTCAAAGAGGTAAATGGCAAGGGGTAAAGGCAGCTAGCATCATCTGACCAACACACAGCTTTGGAATCGGCTGAAAAATGTTCAATTTGTATACCTGTTTCTCAAGTCCTGTCTCACTTTATACTTTCTGAATGCGTTCCAGAGAATAAATTACCATGGTTATACAATTCAAGGTCACTGGCACGTGACCTTGAAAACGATGAATGGCGCCTGATTATCACCAGGAATCATTGAAGGCTCTAAGGTGAAGTTACAAAGCGTCTAGAGCCGTCCTTTTCAAGGCTCTTATTCCCGTATATTGTACATAAGATGCTAAAAAGCAGTTGCGAAGACCCACTTGAGGCTATGGACACAAGTGCTGACGACGGCATCAACATCGTTGACGCTAGCTCCAACATGGAAGAAGATATGGAGATAGATGGCATCGATGGAGAGCAGATGGATGTATGCCTGGGTCTCAAGTCCTGTTACTTTTAAGAAATATACACGGTTCCAGAGAATACTTTTGAATGGTTATACAATCCTAACAGATATGTATATACACTTTCCTTTAGCATCTTGTTTTCTTATGGGAATAAGGGCCCTGAAAAGGGCTTATAATTGAGGATGAGACCTGGTGGCGTCAGTGTATCCTTAGGGACGCATCTTCCCCTTCATCATTTTCAAGATTACTGCAACATGACCTTAAAAATGACGAATTGTACCTGATTACTGTCAGGAATTATTGAAGGCTCTAAGGTGAAGTTACAAAGTGTCTAGAGCCGTCCTTTTCAGGGCTCCTATTCCCGTATATTCTACACAAGATGCTAAGAAGCAGTTACGAAGGCCCACTTGAGGCTATGGAGACAAGTTCTGACGACGGCATCAACATCGATTGTCGGTAGCTGCGACATGGAAGAAGATATGGAGATAGATGACGTCGATGAAGAGGAGATGGAAGTGGAGGAAAATGAAGACCCATTCCACTATGTCTTCCATATAGCATTCCATTTCATAATCTGGGGAGCGTTTCATGAAAGGACTTGTCGGATGTTTTATCCGACAAAGTCTGTTTTATGCGACAGTTGCCAGAGTAACGATGCTTCTCAGCCAATCAAAATCAAGGAAGGATGTCAGATCTGACAACTTGTCAGACAACAAATGTTGATGAAACGCTCCCCAGGATGACCCTGCTGCTCAAAGAGTTAAATGGCAAGTGGTAAAGGCAGCTAGCATCATTTGGTCGACGACTCACAGGTTTGGACTCGGCTGCAAAATTTTCAATTTGTATGCCTGGGTCTCAAGTCCTGTCTAAATTTTCACATTTCGAATACGTTCCCGAGAATATATTTAGATACATTTGAATGATATGCAAGCCTAACAGATAAATTATATACACTTTCCTTTAGCATCTTGTTTTCTTATGGGAATAAGGGCCCTGAAAAGGGCTTATAATTGAGGATGAGACCTGGTGGCGTCGGTGTTTCCTTAGGGACGCATCTTCCCCTTCATCATTTTCAAGATTACTGCAACATGACCTTAAAAATGACGAATTGTACCTGATTACTGTCAGGAATTATTGAAGGCTCTAAGGTGAAGTTACAAAGTGTCTAGAGCCGTCCTTTTCAGGGCTCCTATTCCCGTATATTCTACACAAGATGCTAAGAAGCAGTTACGAAGGCCCACTTGAGGCTATGGAGACAAGTTCTGACGACGGCATCAACATCGTTGTCGGTAGCTGCGACATGGAAGAAGATATGGAGATAGATGACGTCGATGAAGAGGAGATGGAAGTAGAGGAAAATGAAGACCCATTCCACTATGTCTGGCAGATAGTATTTCATTTCATAAGCTGGATGACCCTGCTAAATACCGGTTGCGAAGGCCTACTTCATGCTATGGAGATAAGTTCTGACGACGGCATCAACACCGTTGACACGAGCTCCGACATGGACGACGATGTGGAGATAGACGGCACCGATGGAGAGGAGATGGAAGTGGAGGAAAATGAAAACCCAGTCCATAATGTCTGGCAGATAGCATTCCATTTCATAATCTGGGGAGCGTTTCATGAAAGGACTTGTCGGATGTTTTATCCGACAAAGTCTGTTTTATGCGACAGTTGCCAGAGTAACGATGCTTCTCAGCCAATCAAAATCAAGGAAGGATGTCAGATCTGACAACTTGTCAGACAACAAATGTTGATGAAACGCTCCCCAGGATGACCCTGCTGCTCAAAGAGTTAAATGGCAAGTGGTAAAGGCAGCTAGCATCATTTGGTCGACGACTCACAGGTTTGGACTCGGCTGCAAAATTTTCAATTTGTATGCCTGGGTCTCAAGTCCTGTCTAAATTTTTACATTTCGAATACGTTCCCGAGAATATATTTAGATACATTTGAATGATATGCAAGCCTAACAGATAAATTATATACACTTTCCTTTAGCATCTTGTTTTCTTATGGGAATAAGGGCCCTGAAAAGGGCTTATAATTCGGGATGAGACCTGGTGGCGTCGGTGTATCCTTAGGGACGCATCTTCCCCTTCATCATTTTCAAGGTCACTGACACATGACCTTGAAAATGACGAATTGTACCTGATTACTCATCAGGAATTATTGAAGGCTCTGAGGTGAAGTTACAAAGTGTCTAGAGCCGTCCTTTTCAGGGCTCTTATTCCCATATATTCTACACAAGATGCTAAATAGCAGTCACGAAGGCCCACTTGAAGCTATGGAGAACAGTTCTGATGACGGCATCAACACCGTTGACGCTAGCTCCGACATGGAAGAAGATATGGAGATAGATGACATCGATGAAGAGGAGATGGAAGTGGAGGAAAATGAGGACCCAGTCCACAATGTCTGGCAGATAGTATTCCATTTCATAAGCTGGATGACCCTGCTGCTCAAAGAGGTAATGCCAAGGGGTAAAGGCAGCTAGCATCATCTGATCGACGACTCACAGCTTTGGACTCGGCTGCAAAATTTTCAATTTGTATGCCTTGGTCTCAAGTCCTGTCTAAATTTTTACATTTTGAATACGTTCCCGAGAATACATTTGAATGGTAATACAATCCTAACAGATATATCTATATATACACTTTCCTTTAGCATCTTGTTTTCTTATGGGAATAAGGGCCCTGAAAAGGGCTTATAATTCGGGATGAGACCTGGTGGCGTCGGTGTATCCTTAGGGACGCATCTTCCCCTTCATCATTTTCAAGGTCACTGACACATGACCTTGAAAATGATGAATTGTACCTGATTACTATCAGGAATTATTAAAGGCTCTAAGGTGAAGTTACAAAGTGTCTAGAGCCGTCCTTTTCAGGGCTCTTATTCCCATATATTCTACACAAGATGCTAAATAGCAATCACGAAGGCCCACTTGAAGCTATGGAGACAAGTTCTGATGACGGCATCAACACCGTTGACGCTAGCTCCGACATGGAAGAAGATATGGAGATAGATGACATCGATGAAGAGGAGATGGAAGTGGAGGAAAATGAGGACCCAGTCCACAATGTCTGGCAGATAGTATTCCATTCCATAAGCTGGATGACCCTACTGCTCAAAGAGGTAAGGCAGCTAGCATCATCTGATCGACGACTCACAGCTTTGGACTCGGCTGCAAAATTTTCAATTTGTATGCCTGGGTCTCAAGTCCTGTCTTAATTTTTACATTTTGAATACGTTCCCGAGAATACATTTGAATGGTAATACAATCCTAACAGATATATATATATATACACTTTCCTTTAGCATCTTGTTTTCTTATGGGAATAAGGGCCCTGAAAAGTGCTTATAATTCGGGATGAGACCTGGTGGCGTCGGTGTATCCCTAGAGACACATCTTCTTCATCATTTTCAAGGTCACAGTGACCTTGAAAATGAAGAATTGTACCTTATTTACACTAGGAATTATTGAATATTTTTTGTTTTAAATTTTATTTATGAGAGTCGTTTAAAAGCATTCCATGCTAAAGTAGTCCCCCCCCCCTTCGCACACACACACTGTGACGCCACTGAATAAAAGCAGTGATCGGGACCCATGGAAAATTCCACTGGTTCTTGGAGGTGGGTTTATGTCGGATACATTGGAAGGAGGTAAGTGTGATGAAATAACACAAATGATTGGTTGGATTGTTCTCTTTCTGTTTTGATTATTTGACAAGTTTTTGTTTTTCCCTTATGTAGACTTTTTTTTTTAATTCTCTCTTTCCTCATGTTATTCTTGGTTGCCTTTTCCTTTCCACCTTCCTTTATCTTCTTTTTCTTTCTTTCGTATGAAGGTCATTTTTTTCTATCTTTTCTGTTTTCTGTCTCTCATTTATAATTATGTTTTTCTTTATTTGTATCTTCCTTTCTGTCTTCCTTTTCTTTTACCTTTTCTTCTATATTCCTACGTAGGCCTATTTCCTTATTTTAATTCTCTTTGTCTTTCTTTAATATTCTTTGTAATTGTTTTTTATCTCTCTTCCTTTCCATCTTCATTCTTATTCATCTTTTCTCCCACCCTTCAAATATTTTTCTTAATTTTTCTATCCGATTCTTTCCTTACATGTTATGCTTTGTTTTAGTGCCGGCAAGTTTTCGGCCTTTCACCTTTTCATTATTGTCTTCTATATCATTTTATATGTATTTCTTTATTTCCCTGTCTTATTCGTCTTTCCTTATGATATTTTTTGGGGTTTTTTTTTTCTTTCCTTTTTCTTGTCTCCTTTAGTGCATGAACCTTGATTTATCTTAATTTCAGTCCAAGTTCCGTTTACTAAACTCCTTGTTTCTTTTCTTTTTTCTTTTTTTCTTTTTTTTTTTTTGCAGAAGTTTCTGCATTTATTGAGAAATCGAATACAAAACATAAGATACAGTAATGAAACAAATCAGGGTAAATATAAAATATACAAATGATATATACAACACACCTAGATGATAAAAAATAAATGAGTTGGGTTCGGAAATCAACATAAATGCAGGGGTCAGTTCATTAGCGAAAAGCTTGAAAACAATAGCATCGTGTCTTCCTTGCTTTTAATCTATTTAGCTTCATCTTTCCATTTCATTTTTGTTTTTCTCTTTCATTCTCCTTTTTACCTTTTTTGTAGTTCATTCTTCCATGTTTATCTTGTAAACGTCATTGAAATCTCGCTGATTTCAAGCGACGATTCTGGCAAAATGATTAGAAACATATTTTCCTGTTTCAGTTAGGCGATCTCAGCCACGATTTTTAATGTTAAGGCCGAGGAATGATTACATGAATGTGACCGTGTTTTAAAAAACACGTGTTTCAAGAAGATGATTCTGGGGCAAAAAATAAAACCCTGAAACAAAACAACAACAAAATGTGTGTGTGTGTATATATATAAATATATATATATATATATATATATATATATATATATATATATATATATATACACACATATACAATCCGTCTGCCCATGAACAGACGTGTTTTTTCGTCTGTTTCAGAAACGGATTTTGATTTACATCTTTTTGTCAGACCGTGGGCACTGACAAAGAGTGTGACTTCGCCTTTCATTTCTGAGAGCTACGCTCCGTTTTTTTTTTTAAATCTATGATTTTATTTTTATGGCATTCTACTACCAACTCTGATTCTTGTATTTTCTAGATGCCACGCAGACTAATTTTCACTTTTATTTAGGTATTTTTACCTGTTTACTGCTACTTTATGATTGTTGGCGGCGAGGCCCTTTTCAGATTTTCCTGTTTTGGAGCCCGGGATTCGCCATTGTCATCTTGCAGTCATGACAACGCGTCTTGGGATGCGTTATTTACTTCGCGCTATCTCCATCTTCAGCGGGTTGATTTCTTTTGAAAGGTGAGTTTCACAATCCGTCTGCCCATGAACAGACGTGTTTTTTCGTCTGTTTCAGAAACGGATTTTGATTTACATCTTTTTGTCACACCGTGGGCACTGACGAAGAGTGTGACTTCGCCTTCATTTTTGAGAGCTATGCTCCGTTTTCTTTTAAAATCTATGATTTTATTTTTTATGGCATTCTACTACCAACTCTGATTCTTGTATTTTCTAGATGCCACGCAGACTAATTTTCGCAACATATATATATATATATATATATATATATTTATATATATGTATGTATGTATATATATATATATATATATATATATATATATATATACATACATATATAAAGTAAAGAGGAGGAGTTCACAACATCATATAGGACACACGCAAAACGAGCAGGATTTTTATTTCACAAGCGCTTTCGTTTTATTCTCTTCAGGTGAAGTGAGCCTTTGACATTTTAACATGACTAAATATACAAGTACATGTATGACAAAATCAGTAACAAACAAATTGAAAGAAATAAGATTAATTAAACTGTCTTGTGTTTTATGACAGGATAAGTGCCTAGCGTAAGTAGGAAGTCTTTTGTGTTTAATCCCCTGAGATTGTTAATCTGAAGAACTTACACAACACGATGAGGTGTTCTAAGATCTCAATGATGTCAAATAACAATGTTGTTTCCTGTCATCATGGGAATGATAAACAAGGGTGATATTTGTACAGAAAAAGTACTTATAAAATAAATTGCTATAAACATGATAAAGCGTTTTGCATGATTCAGATAGATAATGTAGTACCTTGAAAAAACAAATGGGGTGGATAAGCAGATAAGGGGAAAGAGAGAAAGAGAAGTAATGGATGATGAAGGGAAAGATGTGAGAGAGAGGAAAATAATAAATCAAAAAGAGGGGGCAGAGAGGGGGAGGGAGGGGGAGGGAGGGGGAGGGAGGGGGAGGGAGGGGGAGGGAGGGGGAGGGAGGGGGGGAAGAAGCAGCAAGGGTTCAGATCATAGAATTGAAATACGTTTTAATACTAATGACTTATTACTACTCTGTTTTCATGTTTGGAAAACAAGTGGAAGAATATGTGAGCATGATAAATACAGTACAAAGATGGCATTTCAACAAATTTTGAATCAATATGATGTGACAGATATGCATTAGATTTAAAATATTGCAGTTAAATGTATCAAAGAGCATTTACCAGGACTAGTAGCAATAGATACAATAGATAAGATTAGTTTAAAGTGTACTCAGAGGGTATTATGTTTGTAATTCAATTGTCACCATCATTTTGGTTTATTTAATTTTGGGAGATAAAAAGAATAGAAAAAAGTTAAAGAAGAACAAATAAGTAATGCTATAACATTTCATAAAATTAACAATGAGACATCAATTTATGGTATAGTCGAAGATTGTATGTATGAAACTCAACTTTCGATCAGACAAAATTAAAGTATATTTCAAAAGGAAGAAGAAGAAATATATATATATATATATATATATATATATATATATATGTATATATATATATATATTACTGAAAGAAATTTGACAAATGCAAACAACTTTGGCAACTCCCTTGTAAATTATAAACAGTGCAAAAAAATGAAAATGGGAAAAATAATTGCGTAGCTCTCTCAATGTTCCCAGAGCTGTCATCCATTTTGAATCTTGGGCGAAAAAATGCCTCCGCCGGGAATCGAATTGAACCCGGATCACAGGCTTAGAACACTAATGCCTTAACAACTAGACCACAGAGGCGAGCCTGCTGTTAGGCGTGACCGAAACCAGTTGACCGACAGACAGATTTCCAACCTCAAAAGGGTTATGTACGGACGAACCTTGTTTATGTACGGACAAACTTTGCATCTTTTATCGTTGCATTTTCTAACCCTGTTTTCCACATTAAGTTTTGATTTAGGAGCGGCTCTTGTCAGTAGTCGTTTCAAATTTGGGCTTTGGCGTTTGCTAAATATCAAGCGTGTTTCTTAAAAAGCTGAACTTAGATATTTATCATTAGATAAGGTGTTCATTGATTCTTTTAGTAATTCACAGACATTGGGGTTATTAGGATTATGGGTATGGAAAAAACATTTAGATTCAATATTATCCATTTTTAGCTTTACATGATCGTAGTTCTTCAATAGAGAGTTTCTCAGCTCTTTCAATACCATTCTGGATAATTGCCTCGGGATATTCCTTTGCCTTTAGCATGAGTTTTAGTTCTGACAAACATTTCTTACGAACATCAAAACCCATCCCGAAATATGTCCCAAGCTTTGTTAGGGATGATGTGGACTCTTTGAACCATTTACCTAAATCAGTTGAGAATGTCTCTATCCTTGTCACTTATGATGTGAACAGTTTATATATCAATATTCCTCATGACGCTGGAATAAAAGGCATAATTTTTGGGCTAGAAAAACATCACGATATTAATGATTCACGTTTTACCAAAGATTTCATAATTGATGCTGTAAGATTTATACTAACAAACAATTATTTCTGTTTTAACCATGAATTTTATTTACAGATTAGAGGAACAGCTATGGGAACAAAAATGGCTCTCATGTATGCCACTCTATTCATGGGCTTTCTAGAAATGACGATTTATAGTGAAATAGAACGGAACTTTGCTAGGAGTGTTAAAAGATATGTTAAGGAAAACTGGCTAAGATATCTGGATGATTGTTTCATAATCTCGAAGGCAGATTTTGGAAATATAAATCCATTCAACAATATTCCCCAACGACTTCACCCGAATATCACATTTAAGTTTGAAAGTAGTAATGAAAAAATAAGCTTTTTGGACATAATAAAGGTTATAAGGGAAATGAACAAAATAAAAATAGATATATTTTATTGACTTACAAACACACACCAGTACTTTCATTTTAAGTGTAGTCACCCTAGACGCTGTAAAACAAACGTTCGTTATAATTTAGCCAGACGTATTTGCACTATAGTATCATAATGTTGATGTTCGTAAGAAACGTTTGTCAGAACTAAAACTCATGCTAAATGCAAGGGAATATCCCGAGGCAGTTATCCAGAATGGTATTGAAAAGCTGAAGAACTCTCTATTGAAGAACTACGATCATATAAAGCTAAAAATGGATAATGTTGAATCTATATCTTTTGTCCATACCCATAATCCTAATAACCCCAATTTCTGTAAATTACTAAAAGAATTAATAAACACCTCATCTAATGACAAAGATCTAAGCTCAGTTTTTAAAGAAACATGACTGATATTTAGCAATCGCCAAAGACCAAATGTGAAACGACTACTGACAAGAGCCGCTCCTAAATCACAAGCTCTGTAGATTATGTAAACTGTAACACTACACCTTTAGTATACACCTTCAGTGTAGGGGGGCGCAAAGGGGGCACGCACAAGTGCCTCCTGTGCGCCCCCCCCCCCCCCGAATCCGCGCCTGGTTTACTGGGGCCTGTTTCTGGAAAACGTCATAAGTCATGTTCTCGGCTAAGATCGCCGCTAGCTGGCTAGTTGTCTGCTTCGTGTTTCACCAAGCCGCGTTTGCCAAGATCAACGCCAACATCCCGACTAAGAACTTATGACGCCTCTGACCCTGTTATATCTTTCTTCATGGATATGCAGCGCCATCACATGTCATTAATTTGGTAGATTATGGCTGGCCAAAATGGAAGCTACATAGATTCAAAATATTTCACATCTATCTTTTCTACAGTTCCTAAAATCAATACTTCATCCTTGCTTATGTATGAATATCATATTTCATGATGTTTCATATGAAATGATCTGCAAAAGACGTTTCCTAGGGGGGTTCTCCCGTGATTTTGACACCTCAAAAAAGAACGCAGTTCTTCCACTTCAGGCAAGGCATAGTCAACGAGTTAGTCTGTAATTTTCAGACTCGTGTTTATTTAAGATATCATAGATTTTTACACGAAATAGTTCCAAGACACGTATCTTAACTTGTAATGACAATTAAATTTTGCATTTCAATGTTTTCGTCAAACCATGAGGATGGATAAATCTTTTACTGCCTCCTTTTCTTAAGATCATGAACGCGAGTGTTTCTTTTGAAAAAATAGTGTTCCGGGGGTACCCATCTTACGTTCCAAGCGATAATGAACGTAACTCCTAAAAACTGAATTTATAAGTTCTTCTTTGGGGTGATCTGCCTAATTTGAAAAATATCTTGCATCCATAACTCCTTGCTACTATGCATTCTCCCATTCACTCATATATAACGCCTTGGGCAAAATTGAACTCCGTCGGGGAAATGAAATGTTATATTAAACCTCTAGGCAGGCAATATCTTTATAATATTCCCCTTCATATTATTTCTTCCCAACCTCTTTATAAGGTTTTTATACACTTTTCGCAAGAAAATAATGCCCATAGTGTACCCAGAAAAGAGCGGAGGAAAATATCCACGCCCCAAAAAAGATATATATCTATGGGCCGTTGCCAAGGCATTGCAGGGGAGGATATGCGCCAACATCATTATTCAGCAAAATATAATAATTTCGTGAAGAATTCACTTGGAAGTAAATTTCGATTTATTCGCCACACTGCCATGCATCCGCAAATTCTTTACGAACTTTTTCCGGGCCCCATTTCATAAAAAGTTGCTATGATAGCAACTCTTGCTGGAATGGCAACTTTCACGATAAAAGCCAATCAGGAAGCAGAATTCTCACTCACTGTTTCCATGGTAGATACCATTCCAGCAGGAGTTGCTATCATAGCAACTTTTTATGAAACAGGGCCCTGAGATTTTTGTTATTTTAATCCCTTGACTGCATACAATATGGAAGGTGTTGCCCCGTGACTGGGTATTTTTAGCCATAATTACCAATATAAACCTGCACTAACGGACATAGAATATAAGGAAAATATCAAAAGAACAATTGTCATTATTTTCTCCTCAAAATCAAACGAGCATTGAAAGAGTTCAGCTTTGTTCTTTAGGGGTGTTGAATAATTCAGAATTTGAAAGACCGGGGGGGGGGGCGTTTCATGAAACAATTAGTCGGTGGTTTTTTACCGACTAATTTGCTTTCAGCCAATCAGATGCGAGTATGTTCAGTAGCTTATAACATTTGTCGGTGATTTTCACCGACAAAACTCTTCATGAAACGCTCCCCAGTTCAGTATATGTAGTGGTATGGGAACATCGAATCCATAGTTTGTGATAGAATGAAACTGTGCAATGCCCGTTTTATGATGACAAATATTCATAGTCCAGACAATTTAGCATCTGCTATCAGACTGTTGTGTTAACATCACATAACCCTCTTTTTGAATACGCCATAGATTTGGCACACTGCCAAAATTCATGCCACCATCTTGCGCTAAATAACTTGAAAGATTCAAAATGCAATTAAAAGAGACTACGAAGTTGGTGATTTTAAGTTGACATCTTTTCATTGAAAAAAAGGAGAGTTTTTACATCTCAAACAGGTGTTGCATCAAGTTATATATCGAATTTCAATGCATTTCGTTTGGAAAACCGTTTTTTTTTTATTTCACATAAATTTAACAATAGCAACGAAATACGCGTTCCTGATGCATTACGGTCATAAAAGGGCAAATGGTCATATCATGAAATTGTAGGACAAGAGAGGTTATTTGCAGCAACTTTAGAAATTCTACCAGGTAATTCGCGAGAATAAACCTGAAAACATTTTTTTTAGCAGAGGATAATATCCATTAGTCAAGGTCAAGTATATGACATTTCTCTTAAATTCAAAGAGTTTCATACATCTTACACAAGTTGTAATTAATAGTAGAAAATAAAGTTCAACCTTTGCTTTTTACAGCCATAATTATGTGTCTAGCGAGACGATTTGATTAGGTCCGAGAAAAATTATTTCCTGTCTCCTAGGTTCTTGATTATTTTGAGCACATTTTAATTTTCCTTGAAATAACACTTACTTTCGAGATACTTTATATCTGTGATGATGGTAATATCAAGAGTTATGATGATTATAACAGCATAAATAATCACAAAAATGATAATTATGAGTACTGCATGAACGGTCAAATTATATTTCGATTGAATGATGCCAGCCATATTTGAAAGTTAATTAAGTATAAAGCATGGATAGCCCATGTGCATTGCAAGACCTGTATACAGTACTTATATAGAGTGACATGTTTTTACAACTTTCGTATAAACAGAATCGCTGTTTTTTTTTTTTTTTCTTCTTTTTTTTTCTCGAAACGGGCATGGAGCAAACTAATTATAGCTTCACGTGGAAGCTTGAAATATGTGAAGTTTATGTTGTCCTATATAGTACAAGGACATGCCCTTTGTAGAAAACGACAGATGTTCAGTGAAGGCGGGAAATTCCCTATTGGTGAATGATCTTGCAAAACTGTCCAAATTCATTATCATTTTTTTTTAATTCAGCATTTTCAAGAGAAACATAACATTATGAACAGAACAATTACAACTGACAAAGTTTTGTGGATAGGGGAGATATGATGAAATCAAACCGACTTGGGGTCTGAGGATAATTATGTGTGTGTGGAAGTGTGTTTTCTTCTTCTTCTTCTTCTTCTTCTTCTTCTTCTTCTTCTTCTTTCTTCTTCTTCTTCTTCTTCTTCTTCGTTTTCTTCTTCTTTCTCTTCTTCTTCTGTTTAGTCCCTTTCCGTTCTCTCTCTCGCCCTCCTTTACTTTTATCTCTTTTTGTTTCCACATACCATTTGATGGGGTACGTCCCCCTTGCTCCATGCCTCCACCCCCCCCCCCCCCCCCCGTTAGATTTCTTTTGTATCAAAAAACAGCATTTTTAAGTGTCTGCCTCGAAGACAAAGACTTCAACGCTTTCAAAATTCAGATTTACGAAAATGTTATTCGAAAGTGTAGAAAAATATGTTCATCAACCCACTTTCGGTAGATGTAGAAGTAGAAGTACGTAATGTGAAATTCCCCAGATTATCTGAACATTGAAAAATATTTTGACTCGATTGTTCATAAAGTTCTCATAATGTAATTCATAATTATATCCTGTGATCTATTATGTATTATGAGAATAATCATGCGATGATACTCCACACTAATAAAGTTTAATATTTTGGATTTCTTACTGCCTCCATTAAACATGTTAAACACATTGTGCTATGAAAGGAGCGGTGGGGGGGGGGGGGCGCTCTCAATCTGCAATGCCAAGCGAGCCAAAACCTGGCAACACGCTATTTCGGAAGATTTTCAGGATTTCGTGCTTGTTATCAAGAATCGTTTTTTGTTGTTGTTGTTGTTGTTATTGTTGTTGTGTTTTTTTTTTTTTTTTTTTTTTGGGGGGGGGGGGGGTTGGTCGTTGCTGTTACTATTTCTGACAGGTAGATTCTGGCCTTACACTAAATAACACTACATGAGTTTTATTGCACAACGTACATGTACGTTTTAGTTTTCCCAGTGACAATTCGTATGCAGACTTACTGCATTCCCTCACACATCGTCAGCTATGTGCCAGATAAATACAGTAGAGAATTTGTCAAAAGTGCTTCAATCTTTTTTGTATGGAGAGTTTGAATGCAAAGGCCGATATATCCAATTTATTCAAATTGAGATATTTGCAATTAAAATATAAAAAAATAAAGGAAAACAATGAGAAAATCTGTGGCACATTTGACCATAACTTCAACAACATACCTCTATATGTAAAGAACAATGCATCACTTGAAAAGTACTACATGACGGTTACCTTACTTTAAAATTGGTATTCATTAGTTTTTGCATATACATTCTTCATATGCATAATCTGAATGCCCAAATAAGTGGAAGACATTTAACAATATGCTGTTTGGCTATCATCACCATCATCATCACCACCATCATCAATATCATGATCATCATCCTCACCGTCATTATCATCATCATCTCACTGGAGGAGGAGATGTGGCTCAGTGGTAGAGCCGCAGTGGTTTTGTAACAGGGAGGACCAGGGTACAAAACCAAGTGGATACGTTAATGTTAATGCCCTTTGGTAAGGTATTAATCCTCATTTTCAAGTCCTTCGGAGGGAACTTAAATTTGTCGATCCCCTGGTTGCTTACTAACAAGCATACACAATTTATGCTTTCTTAGCCATCAGGTAAAATAACCAACCTTTCAACCATTCAATCACTATCATCATCACCATCATCATCATCATCATCACCACCACCACCACCACCACCATCATCATCACCATCATCATCATGATCATCACCACTATCATCATTACCATCATCACTACCATGTTCACCATCATCATTACTATCACCATCATCATCATCGTAACACTAATAATCGCTTTTCATATGTACATGCATCTTTGAAAACCTAAAAAAAAAAATACAAAATCTAATAAGTTATGTTACAGATAATGTTTTTATATTTCTAACCAAGAAAGCAATCAAGGACGGAAAGAACACTCATATCATACACGTTCATAAAAATAGGTAAACACACAACTATTCATAAAATTGTATTGATTAGGTATATTCTGTATAGATTTATTCATAGATGTTGAAATATACATTTCTGAGTAGTTTGATCTTAGTAGATCTTGTATTAAAGACAAAAGATACAAATTACACCAAATTTAAAGATAAATAACATGATTCTGGGTTACTGCTAAGATGTACTTGTGATTATTCAAAAGATTTCAGATTAGTTTCCTATATTACTGGGGATATTCATGTACAACTTCATTTGAAGTCGTACCGAGTAGGAAGGGAATAAATTTCATTTATACGTGTATGTGCTATTTGCTGTCAAAAAAAATGTGATCACAAAATAACAACCAAAACATCACCAAACAAATAAATAAGTAAAAAAAACATTGCTTTGTTTGACACCTCTTTCCTGCTATCCCTATCCAGCAATTGTAAATTCATTTTTTTCCTTATCATTATATCTGAGTACCCCCCCCCCCCCCCAGGCTGTTCACCCAAAGTCTGTATTAATATTTACCGAACCCGATTTCAGGAAACAAGAAATTGTTCAGTGGCAAGACTAGTGTATTGACATACATACATTAAAATGACAGATAACGCCTTGCTCCTATTCTATACTATTCCTTTCCCCGAATACAAAAGAAAGCTTATCTTTAAGGCCCTATTTAATTTTAATGACCGGAGGATAAGTTTCGCTTCTGAAAAATAATGTAGAAAATTGATAAGTGGTTAGATTTGATGAGAGAGAGGCGTCAAACACGAGGTGAAGAGCTTGACAGAGAAGATGATATTGTCTCGCACTTCCTTTGCAAGGGAGAGGTACTTTCCACAA
>CM057162.1:27086871-27159633 GCA_029962745.1 Echinometra lucunter | reverse complement strand
AGATCTATAAATAACACATAAGGTAATACTTTGTATCTTTCGATTCTTCATAGAGGAAGACATGGTACAGTTATTTAAATGTTTTCTCCTTTCTTTTGGTTTCTGGGATAGGATCTAAGTGAACATTCTATTTAGGCATTTCATCTTTATGTCGTGCGAAAAATGCGTCCGGAATGTAAAATGAAAAAATGAAAAAAATAAAATGTCTGTTTTGACATACTGGAATAGAATTTTAGCAAAATCCATGCCACAAGAAGATCGTATATCAATTTACAAGGTCTACATTCTACCTGTGAAATTTTCAATTGTTTGGAAATTACATTTTCAATAATTTTCCCTTAAGTTCGTTCCGGACACATTCTTTCGCACAAGGACATAACGATTGATGCGTTATTCATTTGTTTATTTGTTCATGTATTTATGTATCTATTTATTCATTCATTCATTCATTGCAGTTTTATAACATAATTTGCAAAAGTATAAGATCACCTAGGAATTTGTGGGTATTTCAATAATTTGGAATAGATTCTCTTGTCTCATTGAGTGATTACATAACATGTTTACCATAGTGGTCAGTACCACAAGAAGAAGCCCATATGAATGTGCTGAAAATAAGTTTAACTTTGGGTTTTTCTTTTTGGTTTAGTTATTGGAGGGGTGGTCTTTAACTTCTGCATATGATGATAATGGAGGGTAAGTACATTTCTTTTTTTTTGTTTTGAAGAATATTTTATTTCTTCCTCTTGAAATCAGTATTACATTTCATGGAACAATCACAATAAGTCACATATAGTTGTTTATATACAAGGAAACTTAATGAAATACATTTATATCAATATAAACACAAATATGAAATTATGAACTTGTCCATAACTGCAGAACAAGATTAATTTTTCCAATAAAGAAGAAAAAAAGAAAGAGAATTACAATGCATCAATCAATGGACATAGGAAATGTACCACATTATATATGACTATTTCTTTCATATACTTTAAAATCAAAAGAATTGAGGTAACAGAGGAAGGCATACATAGCCCCATCCTATGACATTTAGCAAAAAACAAAGGGCCAAGTACGCCCCTTAAGACGACATAACAACACATGTAGTCATGATCATGCAAAGTTCATGAATATATTGCATGAACATGTAGTATATTCAAAAACACAAAACTTTGTGACGAATATAAATGGAACACAATGAAAAAAAAAAATTAAAACATATATACATTTTATATTTCTTTATTCATTATTATTATCATTATCATCATTGTGGTTATTATAATTACCATTATTATTATTATCATTATTATTATTATTATTATTATTATTATTATTATTATCATTATTATCATAATTATTATTATCATTATTATTATTAGTAGTAGTAGTATTATTATCATTATTATCATTATTATTATTATTATTATTATTATTATTATTATTATTATCAGTATTATCATTATTATTATTATTATTATTATTATTATTATTATTGTTGTTGTTATTATCATCATTATTATTATCATTATTATTATTATTATTATTATTATCATCATAATTATTATTATTATTATTATTATTATTATCATTATTATTATTATTATTGTTATCATCATTATTATTATCATTATTATTATTATTATTATTATCATTATTATTATTATCATTATTATTATTGTTATTACTATCATTATTATTATTGTTACTATTATCATTTCCATGATAATTTGCACTGTTACCATTATTACAATGGCGACGGCGATTATTTTCATCAAAATCCATTCTTGCAGAGCTGATATCACATTTTGAATAAGATATAATAGTCTATATGGGATTCCAAAGGACTTTGGATAAATATCAACCCGGCATTAGCTCTACACCAGCCATTAAATACAGAGCCGGCTTTAACATTGTGGAAAGTGCCTCTCCCTTGCAAAGGAAGTGCAAGAAAATATCATCTTCTCTGTCAAGCTCTTCACCTCGTGTTTGACGCCTCTCTCTCATCAAATCTAACCACTTATCAATTTTCTACATTATTATTCAGAAGTGAAACTTCTCCGGTCATTAAACTTAAATAGGGCCTTAAAGGTAAGCTTTCTTTTGTATTCGGAGAAAGGAATAGTACAGAATAGGAGCAAGGCGTTATCTGTCATTTTAGTGTATGTATCTCAATGCACTAGTCTTGCCGATAAAGACTTTGGGTGAACAGCGGGGGGGGGGGGGGGGGGGGGGGGGGGGGGGGGGGGGGGGGGGGGGGTGCTCAGATTTGGTTCGGACGGGGGTGTGCCGCTGAATTCTCCATACCTGTATCCATTTTTTAAGCGTCATTTTGGCAGAAAGGGGTACCCATTACTAGGATTTTGCATCTTGGGTGTGTACTTTACCGACAATATGGGCAAGAATATCATTCAGAATTAAGTTACCAATATTTACGCCCCCAAACAAAATGGGGGCATGTTTAGGGATTTTCCAGCACAAAAAAAGAAAGAAAGAAAAATGCACGTCCCATTAGGGCGGCACACCAATGTATCTCGGCGAGTAACAACGAAACTATTTAAAGTCATCCATTCATGTGGCACATAGTAATCAGGGATAATAATTTGTTTACCCAGGGAAGTCTCATCAACATAATTTCTGTCCTCAAATTACTATTACCCCAGCATTCTCCATTGGCGAATTCGGGGAGGAGTGGAGGGGAGGGTGAGGAGTGGGCACGCCTTGCTTCCTCTTTGAAACATCCGCGGCAAAGCCTTGAATATACCACTCTCAGTTGCCCCCCCCCCTTCCTTCAGGTAGTGATATTTTTGTAGCGGTTACAATCGATTGCAATCGCTTCAGCAGTGAATCATGTCCGAACGCAGCTTGGGGTGGAGTAGGGGGCAGCCCTCAGAAATTTCATGAAAAACAAAGGAAATGTAGTTTTACTGCATTGCACCCCCCCCCCCCCCGCTCCGACTGAAAACCCCTTTGTACGACCATGCAATGAAGCATATTATAATAGTAATAATAATAATGATAATAATAATGATAATAATATGTCTTGTTTACCCAGGGTAGCCTCTTCAGTACTATGTACTGTTCTCCCAGAGGGCCCTGCAAGGATATTATTACCCTGGTTTTAGCTCGAGCAACCGTAGCGCTTGGTGCATTCAAGGAATAAATATTTACCCCTGTACCCACACCCCCATGGGAAGATCTAAGTTTCGTTAATCATGAATAAATAATATTGCCACAATTGGTGAGTGAAACATTCCGTGGTAAGTAGAAGAAAAAAAAATAATATTCAAACTATATGAGCAACAGTGTACTTTCAGTTTGAATCTAAATAATACATAGGATGTGACACGTGTCATATATATTCAACCGTGTAGACTACGCCCTCATACAAGTAATTCTCATCTTATTCAATGAAATCACCAGTCTTGGAGGTCTCGAGACCGGCCTCGGCCTATGTCTCTAAATATGTCTCTAAAAATGCTTATTGAAAGGTTTAGAAGACAAGACTACACATTCATTCTTCATTCAGATCGCGATATTTTCCCACACTCATTGCACAATCTTTTTTATCGGCGGGAAGGTGATAAGCGTATGGCATTGTCCTAAAATTTGCATACGCATTGTGGGTTGTTCTATTTCATTTAGGGGGGTTATATGGGGGAGAAACATTCGGATTTCATTGATTTTGCATTATTTATCAATCAAAACATGATCACATATACACAAGTATTTATTTTGCACATACATAAATTCAAATACAAACAACAAGCCAATTAATGATTCTACATCTTTATGTTTATACTTCTGACGTAATTGTCCGATTCCTTTGTGAGAAATAAACTCTGCCGTCTGGACATTATAGTGGATGGGAGATTCCATGATCGTATGGGGGGGGGGGGTAAAACATGCAAGAAATTCGGAAAATGAATGGAGGATAATGATATATTGTACTTTATGAAGAACAGAGCAGCGTGTAAAGATGTTTGAATTATTTCATTCTATTGACAAGACACAAAAAAAGAAGAGATAAGTGATGGCAATTTTTTTCCCCCCAATGAATAAAGTCATTTTATTCATCTTTTCTGGGTACTCAAACTGAACTCTATAAAAACAATAAATAATGAGTTACTGAAATGTAACGGTTTGTTCGCTAGTGAGTAAACCCAAGTCTGAGATGTACCTAGCTTTTTCTCGTAATATTGCTTGACTCAGCTGTAACTGAATTTTTCTAACCTGGTCTATCTTTTCTGGGTACTCAAACTGAACTCTGTGAGTACAAACTACTTGATGGACTAGATACACATCTTTGCATATAAAATTATTTACTGCTCTTAAAATTCATGATAAAAATAGAACTGATCGTATATTATATTTTCCATAGAACTTGGTAGTTTAATCACTGATTCTTACATTCAAGCTACCTTGAACTTTTTTATTGTCCACCCATTTAGTGTAGTGGTAGAATTAAGATTTTAACATTGTTATTTTTGTAATAATTTGAAAGTGTTACACTATGTTTCTTTTCATCTTCTACTCTTTTTCTCTTGACAGTACTACAGTATGTTGGATTTACATTGCATTACATATTTTAAGTGAAAATTTCTCATATGCCCATGATGAGTAGCAGCAGAACAAACTCAAGGCTTGGACATCTTACATGTTATAATTGCTCATTGAATGTTCCCTTTTCTATGATAAATGAGTCTTTTTTTTCAGAAGTAAATGACAGATCACATAGTGATATGAAAGTACTGTGCCAAAACTGTATTGGTGAAGTGTTGCCTTTTAATCACTTTAAGGATGAAAGAGAATACTCTGAAGCAATGTTTACATTTTTTTATGACAGAGTTCAACCTGACACTCATGTAATAGTGAAGAATACTACACATGAGATACAAAATGCATTCTTATTCGAAAATTCTGGAGAACTTAATACTCAATGTAGCTATTATTCTGTCGATGATTTTAATGTATATACAACATGTTATAATGACAATTGTTTTTCTCTATTACACGTTAATTGTAGAAGCATTTCAAAAAACTTTGAAGATGTGGAATTGCTCTTGAGTGATGTAAATCACAGGTTTAAGGTAATAGCTATTACAGAAACTTGGCTTAATAGTTCATCTTACTTGAACATGTACCAATTGACTGATTATGACCTTATAGTTAATAACAGAACTAAAAAAGAGGTGGAGGAACTGGTTTTTATGTACACAAATCTGTGAAATATGAAGTAAGACATGATTTAGTGCAATCATCTTCTCTTGAATACTTTTTTATTGAAATTCCAGGTAGAGGTAAAAATAAACTCATTGGTATCATGTATCGTCCTCCGGACTTATCCTTTGTTAACTTTGAACATGACCTTGTGGAGATATTCAACAGGGTAAATACCCTCCAATATGAATGCTATATTCTTGGTGACTTCAATTTTGATTTGTTGAAACATGATTGTTGCAATAATGTTGAATCCTTTTTGAACATTATGTTTAGCAATTCTTTTTATCCTACAATAACAAAGCCAACCAGAATAACACCAACTACAGCTACAATATTAGATAACATTTTTACTAATTCTGACAAACATGGTAATTCTGCCATATTAACAGCAGACATAAGTGACCACTTGCCAGTTTGTTTGATGTTGTTCGACTCATTTTCTTTCTTAGGAAATAACTCAGAAGATGTTGTTTATAGAAGAATTGTAAATGAAATAAAGCTCCAGAAATTTTTAGATGAATTACAATGCATTGATTGGGATATTAATGACTATGATGTTGAGGTTTCATATAATTCTTTTTTATCAAAATTTCAGCTGTTGTACGATAAAAGTTTTCCATTGGAAAAGTGTAAACATAGTAAAAATAATGTGAGGAAACCATGGTTAAATAATACTTTTAAAAATCTTTGTACAAAACGAAGGCACTTACATAAACAGTATGTTTTAAATCCAACTTTGAATAACAAGCTGAAATATACCAAATTTCGGAATTCATTAAACTCAAAACTAAAATATGCCAAATCCATGTATTACTTGAATAAATTTGAAAGTGTAAAAAATGACATGACTAATATGTGGAAACTAATAAACAAACTTCTCAAAAAAAATGTAAAAAATACTAATATTGCAAGTCTTAAGGTGAATAATGAAACAATAACAGACAATGTGCAAATGGCAAATGCTCTAAATGAATTTTTTTCGACTGTTGGTAAACAACTCATTGATAAATAAGGAACAGATCGTGGATTTAATGATTTTCGTTCGTTCTTAAAGAAACCCAACTCATCTTCAATATATTTTAACCCTATCACCTGTAGCGAAATTATTGAAATTGTTAAACAAATGAAGAACAACACAAGTCCTGGTTTTGATTCCATTTGTGTGCAAGTACTCAAACGAGCAATTTATTTTATTGTTTCTCCATTGTGTAATATTCTTAATTCCAGTATACAGCAAGGTG
This sequence comes from Echinometra lucunter, assembly GCA_029962745.1. Classification (NCBI taxonomy): domain Eukaryota; kingdom Metazoa; phylum Echinodermata; class Echinoidea; order Camarodonta; family Echinometridae; genus Echinometra; species Echinometra lucunter. The sequence goes on along the minus strand of CM057162.1, from coordinate 27,153,172 downwards.
TAGTTCCAAGTAAAATGAAAATATCTAAAGTGATACCTACTCACAAGAGAGGAGATAGAGAAAATATGAATAATTATCGACCGATTGCAGTACTCCCTGTATTTAGCAAAATTCTTGAAAGATGTATTTACAACAGACTGATCTCTTTTCTAAACAAAAATAATGTTGTGTATCAAAGTCAGTATGGATTTAGAAACGGGCACTCCACATCCTCAGCATTATTACAATTAGTTCAGAATATTAATGAATCAATCAATAAAAATGATAAATTGATTTCCGTATTTATAGATCTAACAAAAGCTTTCGATATAATTGACCATAGCATTTTGATTTGCAAACTTTTACATTATGGTATTAGAGGTATTTCACTACAGTGGTTCATTGATTATTTATGTAATCGACAACAATATGTTTATTCAAATGGGAGTATGTCACATCAAGTGACGGTAGGATGTGGAGTGCCCCAGGGATCAATACTTGGCCCGCTGTTATTTTTAATTTACATTAATGATATTTACTGTAGTTCTGATAAACTTAAATACATATTATTTGCAGATGACACATCCGTCTACTTAACAGGAAATGATACTGAAAATCTTATAATAACCATGAATGAACAATAAGAATACATAGACACATGGATGAAAACAAACCATATGATTTTGAATGTTGAAAAAACAAAATATATGATATTTGGTACTTGCAAGAATGTAAATAACCGTAGACCATTATTATTTAGAAATATCCCGATACAACGCGTTAAAGAATTTAATTTTTTGGGTGTTACAATTGACGAAAAACTTACTTGGAACCCGCATATCTCACAATTGAATAACAAACTTGCAAAGAGTATAGGAATACTTAATAAACTAAGTTTTTTACCACAGGATGTCCTGAAGGTCTTATATCATTCTTTTATTACATCATACTTAGGTTACTGTATAGTGGTTTGGGGATTTGCTTCTAAAACTAAATTGAATCGCATACATGTCTTACAGAAGAAGGCCATACGTATTGTTACTCATTCCACTTATCTATCTTCTAGCAAACCCTTGTTCAAAAAAACAAATATTTTGCCAATTAATGAAATGTGTCAATATTATATTGCTACTTTTATGTACTGTTGCTATAACAACTTGCTACCCAAGTCTTTCGAATCATTCTTTTTATTCAATAAAGATGTACATACATATAATACCCGAAATAAGGATAAATTTCATCCACCTTTAATGAAGAAACAAGTTGCTAAATCATCAATATTTTATGAAGGTTCCACTGTTATGGAATAATCTACCTGATAGCATAAGACAAAGTAAATCTTTAAACCATTTTAAGAGAAAATATAAACAGTTACTACTAGAGAATATGTAATGTAATAACCAACACATAACTTGCTTGTTTTATTACTTTATCAATCTCCTTCTTGCTTTCCTTTCTTCTTCCCTCTCTCCTTTTGTAGTAATATTCTTTCCTTGTAATAATTTGATACTTGTATTATGTATATGTATTATGTAAAAGTAAACTCTACAGTAGGAGTCACTCTTGACAAGCCCTTGGCTTTTAGTGACTCCTCCACAATTATGTTCAGCTTTATGTATATTATGTATCATGTGTTTTTATGTGGAAATAAATGAAATGAAATGAAATGAAATGAAATTTCCTTTAGCGCGAACCCTACAAGTGAAATGCAGATGAGCTGGGACGAGAGTGATCAATTAATGGAAAACATTGTAATGGCCAGTACGTCTGGATTAACTGAATTATTTGCGCGATTTTTCCTACGTCGAATTCTCTCTTGAGCAAAAAAACAATTGGGAAACAAAAACGTCAAGGTCCAGAAGGAAATTCATTTTTGTTTTGCAATAATGTTCATACATGATATTGAATAAAGTAGGACCATTTGGTAACATTTGTTTAGAGTAATAAATTTTCTTTAAAAAATTGTACACCGTATTTCTAAAGAACCTGAAGCCGATGTACTACTGATGTTTGAATGAAAAGCAAGCATTGTACATGCTTTAATTGGTAAAATCTTGAAACAGGTAAGACCCCGTGGCACCAAAGACACATCATGTTGCATTGCACTGATTGCACTGATATTGCAAACAACTCCTGGATGTTTTGATGACATTTAGTCTATTAAGTATTCTTTACTTCAAAGTCAACAGCTTTTGCTTTACTTTTTCATTCTTTTCTCTCTAATTGCAATTGATAAATTGTTGATTTTAATCAATTGTTGATTGGGAAAGTGATTGTGTTTGATTGATTGTATGATTTCAAAGTAATTTCAGAAGGTTAAACAACAAATTAAAATATGACATTCGGAGGATGAAAATCCAATTGAATCCCCATTGGAGATCCCATTGGTCAGTAAATCAATCTTTCTATTGTTATTTGAAACATGTAATGCAAAATCATACATTTTTTGTGACATATGTCACAAACATTTATAATAAGTATATATTAAAGGTAATATGACTGCTTTTGTATTTCTTTAATTTTTGAATTTCAAGAAAAAAAAATAGCAAATATGCAAATGAGGTAAAACTAGTCACGTGATCCCATTAAAAACCTATTGGCTATTGCCCTGATAGCAGAGACTGGTAAGAATAACATCATATTTACGTCTTCTTAAAGTCATGTCATACGTCTTATTTACGTATTATATATACGTCTTCAAGACGATACTTTGCACCAGCACACGACGTAAAATAAGACGTCAGTGATGACATTTTTACGTCAATTTTACATCATATTGGTCGGAAAAAAACCGTCTTTATGACGTCTTTACGACCCAAAGGAAGCTCACAGACTGGTTAAAATTACATCATAAAGACGTCAAGTCAAAGCTTCAAAGCTGGTTTATAAAATATTTTAGAATGTATTCAACATTATGATGTTTTTCTTTGTTAATGTTCTAGCCTATAGATCTTCCTATACTAGCCCTATAACCTAACATCCTACATCCTATACCTAACTGCTAATGCTTTGCATCGATATTACTATATATATGGGCTGTAGTGTAGTACTTGAAAAAAACAGTTAGAAATTACAATTTCTTGATACATTCTGAAAAATACCCTGCCCATGACATTAACTGAATGGTGTTCAACATGGAAGTACATTGTTCATTAAATCAGCAGTGCAATCATTGAATGAAATGTTAAAATTCAAATATTATCATCCTTTTTTCACGAAGTTTAGTCATTTCTGGTCATTCATGAATATTCATGAATAATGATCAACTATCACGACGTAAAACTGACGTAAACACGTCATGGTATGATCTTGAAAAAAGCTGTTATAAAGTGGGAAATAATTGACGTAAAAATACGTCTTATTCCGGTCTTTAAAAAAGACGTTAAAAGTGGTAAATGTTTGACATAAAATATATGTCATCTTATGTTCAAACAAAATTTGAGAAAATTTTGGTTATATATATATATATATATATATATATAAAGACGTCATAAGGTTGTCGTAAAATAGTCGTGTATACGACATATGACGTGTGGACCAGTTTATGACCAGTTCTTGACGTCTTAAAGACGTCCGTTCTGCTATCAGGGTTCAAGCACTTTCTATACAACTCTTTCACAGTCTGATCTAAGCATCCGTTTATTTTTTCTCTGTTTTGTTTTAATGGGGTCAGTAGTGCTCATTTTGCTTTTCTTTTCTTTTCATAGGGAGGAGGGACCCCCTGAATATTTCCTTAATTACTGTTGACCTCACATTTCGTTGTTAGTTCCAATTAGCAGGATTAGAACTTTGCATTCTCTAACTCTTATATTCACAAAATAGAATTATGCCTATGCAGTATGCATTTATGTCATTTGGCAATTAATCTGCATTTTGCCACTCTCCACCCAGGTGAAGATGGGTACGGGCAGGAAGAAATTCCTACAATACTTTGAGCACAGAAATTGGTAGTCTAGCTGAGCCGGGGTATAATATTGAGAGCGCCTTGAGCACCTTTGTTTAGTGAATACGTGCGGTGTATAAATATCCAATACTAATTTAATACCTGAAAATTAACTGATTACCTTCTTCATTGTATGCAAGGGAGCGTAGCGACGGAGCGGAAGATTTTATATTTTTTGAACAGTCAAACATATTTTGGAGCACATTAGGAAAGTCTTCACAATCTGTTGTCCCGATCCGTTGTAGCCTTAACTCATTATTTTCAACATGCAATTTTGTTCCAAATTTGCGTCTGGACAATCCTCTGCAAAATCTCCCGGGGAGCAGCCTTTCAGAGCGAGACATTATTTCTAATATTCAACTATTTTCTTGCACTATTTCCTTTAAAAAATGATTATGTATATCAATTCCATAAATAGTTTTGGATATTGGTTACTGAAGCACTGAAACTAAAACGTATTTCCCCATCTCCCTTTTCAGCTTTGAAATCTTGAAAGGTCATGTAATTTACTCTTCCCATTTTTTCCAAGAAAAAATGAGTTTACAAAGGTATGTATTCCTCCGTATCGATATTTGGAAACTAATAGTGGGCGTCATGATGTACATTAAACTCTTGCTTTTGAAATGTAATTAAAATAACACCACTCTCGCTTTTCAGCTTCGAAATCTTGAAAGGTAGTGTGACTATTCTCACTTTTCTAAGAAAAATGAAAATAAAGTTTCCAAAGGCATTTATTTCTCCCTTCCGCCTTTAAAAGCTTTCGATAGTTGGAAACTAAATATAATGGGCGTTATCATGATCATGCACGTTAAATTCTTGCTTTCGAAATTGGATGACACTGCTCGCGGTTTTCAGCTTTGAAATCTTGAAAGGCATTGTAAATTAATACTCTCGATTTTCCAAGAAAACTGAAAACAAAGCTTCCAATCATGCCAAGGTATTTTTTTCTCCCTTCTGCCTTAAGAAAATTTCGATATTTTGAATCGTAATGATGCACATAAGATGTTTGCTTTTGGAAGGTGACTGATATGACACTGCTTCTATACTTAGACTAAGATAGTGTGGAAAAATCTGTTATGAATTTTTGAAATTTGAAGTTAGATAACTTCATATACGTGAAAATAAAAACAAAAAAAAATCCTTCAAAGTGTGATAAATAGTGGGTGATGGAGCCAGTAATAAATGATAAGGCATGAAAATAAACTTTTGGTCCATTAAATGATCAAATTAGGTAGTTTCTACTGAAAATAGGATTCAAAGTCGGTAAGTGCTCAAATTCCATGAAAAGTGGTAGTCTACCGCCTAAATCGGTAGAGTTGGCAAGTATGTGATTTTCACCCACTAGTTTGCTCTCAGCCAATCAAATGAAAGGATTTTCAGTAGCTTATAACAGTTGTCAGTAAAAGTCACTGACAAAACTCTTCATGGAACGTTCCCTTATTAATTTCAAGGTAGAAAATGAAAATTTCTTCTTTGAATAAATCTAATGTCTTGGAAAAAGCAAGAAGTCGTTATGATGATTGTTTTAATCTCATTGGAAAAGCCATAAAAAACAGTAACAATATATGGATGTAAAAAAATAACGTAAAAATCACGTCATATTGTGGTCTTTAAAAAGTTGTTAAAACGTGGGAAATAATTGACGTAAAAACTCCGTCTTATTCTGGTCTTAAGAGAAGACGTAATAAAGTGGTAAATAGTTTGACGTAAAATTTACATCATATCATGGTCAAACAAAAAGTGGGGAAATATTGGTCATAAAAAAGACGTTGTATTGCCGTCGCAAAATAGTCGTCTATACGACGTATGACGTTGTGGACCAGTTTGAGACCATTTTATGACGTCTTAAAGACGTACGTCTGCTATCAGGTTGGTCCCAATTGGTCCCCATTGAAACCAATTGGTCCAAACTGTTCCCCATTGAAACCACTTGGTCCACATTGTTCCAATTGAACCAAGTGACAGTTGGTCCCAACTGGACCAATTGAAACCAACTGTCCCATTAAAATCCGATTGGACCGATTGGGACCAATTGACCTCATGGCTGGTATAGAATAAGACGTCAACGAAAATCTGATTTAGACCATTTGAAACTTATTAAGACCCATTGGTACCATTTCAACCAGTTGAAACCAATTGAACACCCACTGAATTCCATGGGTGTTCAATTGGTTTCAATTGGTTTTTCATCTTGGGTTATTAATATTTTAATTTGGTGACTCGGACCATGGTGACTCGGACTCGGACTCGGACTCGGACCATGGTGACTCGGACTCGGACTCGGACTCGGACCCTGGTGACTCGGACTCGGACTCGGACTCGGACCATGGTGACTCGACTACAAGACTGGAAATTACTCTTCGATGAAAGCATAATTAAAAGTAGCCTACTTTTAAACCTCTTTTCGAAGAACAGCAATTTACTTTTGATATGCCTATTAATTCTGTTTTCGAAAGTTAAAGACCTTCACTTTGGATATTTCTCGAAGAGTGAAATTTGTGACACGTCTTCATCATTGTTCATATGCCATTTGATACTACGTTTTGGGTTTTTTTTCGTGAATTTTATGCCCCCCCCCCTTTTACAAAATCCTGGATTGACATTTTCTACGCTTTCCTCATAACATGTATATACTCTATGTAGCTGCATGCCCGTAATAATACTTGGAATACATGGAGTTTTATTTAGATTATAAAATATTATGGTATATCTACAAGTGACTGTCATTCACTTTAATTCGTTCTAACTTTATGAATTAATGAATTCCTTTTGTTCAAAATTCAACAAGAGTTTTGAAAATTGCATGTATTATATTTGGTTTATTTAGATTAAAGAATAAAAAAAGGAAATATGCTCAGGCGTATGAAAGTGTTCATCTAAACCTACGCATGTATGTGAAATAACTCACAATAAATATACTTCTGGAATCTATACGTACACGGTTGCTCATAAAGTTGGAATTAAATTGCTGACATCCATTAATGAAATGATTTTGACAATGATATCTTCCTAATAGATAAATATATACATTTCCAGATTATATTGAATATCATGAGTGAGTAAAGTTTGTTTTGCTCGACTCCTAAAGCATGTGTATTCTTGTAAGAAATTATGGGACCAACGGTTTTAAGTCCTCTCCGACGGGAATGACGAATAATTCTTTACAACTTGAAGAGCACTGGTTTGTAGGTCATCGATGTTTTATTTAACCAGGGAATCCTGGTAATCCTGGTAACGATTGCATCCGTTTCAGCAGTGAATCATGTCCGTACGCAGCCTGGGGTGGAGTAGGGGGCAGCCCTCAGAAATTTCATGAAAAACAAAGAAAATGTAGTTTTACTGCATTGTATTTGCTCCAGCTCCGACTGAAAAATCCATGAAATGAAGCATGTTTACCTCTGTATTCCTCCTGGAAAGATCTAAATTTCGTTAATCATGAATAAATCATATTGCCACAATTGGCGAGTGGAACATTCCGTGGTAAGTAGAAAAAAAAATAATATTCAAACTATATGAGCAACAGTGTACTTTCAGTTTGAATCTAAAAAATATATAGGATGTGACACGTGTCATATATATTCAACCGTGTAGACTACGCCCTAATACAAGTAATTCTCATCTTATTCCATGGAATAACTCTTCGATGAAAGGATGATTAAAAGTAGCCTACTTTTAAACCTCTTTTCGAAGAATAGCCATTTACTTTTGATATGCCTATCAACTCATTCTTTTTTCGAAATTTAAAGACTTTCACCTTGGATATTGTACGAAGAGTGAAATTTGTGGCATGTCTTCGCCATTGTTCATAATTATGCCATTTGATACTACGTCTACAGATTTGCAAAGTGCATTTTATACACCGAACTAACTGTTCTTGTTAATGATTAATTTCAAGTTTCGATCTAACCATCGTAAGCCTGTAATACCATATGACACCCAAACTATACTTTCATTGAGTTAATGGTCCAATAACCCACAGTATTTTGAAATCATGTAGATTTTTTTTAATGACAGCACATGTTCAAATGAGCCCTTTTTTTTAGTTTTCATCGCAATATGCAAGTTCCAAGTTTCAAATTCCCAGTTTAAAACCATTTATTTCCAATTATTCAAATGATAAACGGGATAATAAAACAATAAGATGACATATATGTATTTTAAACAAATTGTGACAAAAATTTACATTCATCGGGGTTATATAAAGAATTGAAGACACACATCTAAAAGCAAAAGCTTTGCTTTTAGAGCGTCATTGCGATTGCCATGACCAGATGACACTGAAATTGATAACCAAAACAAATAAACCCAGAGAATAGATTATTTGATTGATTTCCATCATCAATTCATCATGTGTACATTGATTTCACTGTCATTTTAATGGTGGAGAGAATAGTTAGTATTATGATGATATTTAAAAAAAAAACAGAGCTTTAAAAAGGAAGTGAGCTTTTCAGTTATTATGATTTCACTTTTACACATCTCAAATTAATCTTTTTGTAAATACGTTTTAACAACGTCATCACGACTATCAAGGCGTTCTTGCAAAATGTTATGATGGTCTTTACGATTCCTCCCTTGTATTGACATACGTATTGTCCACATTAGTGTTGACATACGTAGGGTCCTCATTTGTGTTGACATACGTAGGGTCCTCATTTGTGTTGACATATGTAAGGTCCTCCTCTGCCTCTGAGTCCGCTTTCATCCCCTTCCGAATTGGTGTGGGACTAACGTACAATGTCTCATCATCTTTTGATGTAGACGGATCTGCATCATCACCAATACCATGCAGACTTGCTGTGGACCTGCACTGTGGAATAGGTTCCATGGCCATGTAGGTGTGATGAACACACGAGAGTGGATCATCAGGCATTCCATTCGTCTTGTTTGGTCGGTCTATATTGACATCCACAGACTATTAAATCAAGAGACACAAGTCATGTTGGCCGATAAAATAAACGGGCGGAGGAAAATCATCATGGTCACAGTTAAAAATAAACACAAGATGAGATAGATTCTGCTCTAAGGCAGCTTTGCAATATGTTATTCTTTCAATTTTATGAATTTAATAACGAACTTAGAGAAAATTGAAATTTAAAAAACCTAGGAAATATAACTTTGTACAATCTGCATTCATATTCCCTAAAATTTCCTAAATCTAGAGCTGTGTTTACAGAATAATTCGTTGTTTCTTTATCAGTGTGGTACGGGTCCGCGGGGTCTGTTTGGGGGTCCACTTACGACGGCATATTCCATGTCATTTATCATGGCATAATTCATCTCAGGCAGTATCTATTTACAAAAAGTCAAAATAATGATGTTTCAGGAAACATAATTACATTTCATTAAAATAATAATGATAATAATAATAAATAGCCCAGATTATCTTTACTTTTATTTCTACTAAAAGGACAGAAGAAATTCTTAATCAAGAAAATGTTAAAACGCAGATTATTGTCCTTCCTATCACAAAAATGGAAGAGGACCTGCCTGGAGGAGTTAGGAAGAGAGTTCGACTCACAGTGGGAACATAATCGAAGAACTCTCTCGGCACGGCCCCACTGACATAAACGCATACACTTCTTTTCATGCTGTTTTATTCTGATTTCATGAACAAAAATATATAACATTTCAATTTGACATTTCAAATCACATAATATAATATTATCGTTTCATATTTTGGCTTTTTCAATAACTTAATATAAGCATGAATCACATATAACTTAAAAGAGAAACAATGAAATCTCCCCCCCCCCCCCCCCCGCCGCAACAAAAAAGTCTTCCCTTGTACATTTTGTGGAGGGCGATATACACACGTTGTGTCTTTAAAAAGAAAAAAAAAATCTACGAAACAAATCTTAAAATGATAAATATAAATTCGACCCAAACATTTACAGTGCCCTTTATTTCTGAAAAGTTGTTTCAAAAGTATTATACCAAAGAACCCATCCCATTTCTTTCTTTTCAGCTCGGCGTTATCCACACCGGATTTCGTAATATTGATACTTTTTAATTTGAGCTTCCTTACTTTTTGGGAATGCGTGATAGAAGTGTCGGCTTCACGAGCGGATGTTCCTCCCAGTCGCTGGTTACTGTCTATCTCAGAGGCATTCGGCGGGATGAAAGGCACTAGTGAGGGAAGGGTAGATTATTAAACGGTAAAGAAGACTGGCGGGAAGACTGGTCAGATTTGGGCGGGGGCAATGCACCTCCATTCTGAGAAGGTCTGGACTGAGTGGTATCTTCTGACTCCACTTTAATAGAATTTTGTCTAATTAAGGCTGTTCAGATTTCACGCGACAAACCTCTGCGACATTTTAAGTGTTCATTTGCGTGACGTTGACAGGCAGAGAAAGAGTCATGTGGAAGGATTTTTGAGCTAAGTTTGTGCTCTAATCTCATTTAAAAAAAAGCAGAATGTCGACTAATGAATAAAAGAACATCACAAAAGATTCTCTGCATGTCCATGTTTTTCTGTCACTATCTATTTTATTTTATTTTTTTCAATTGTAATTAAAAGTAGTTACATTATCCATTACCTCTACTCAAATTACTATAACCAGTCGAATTTATCAGGATTTAGTAGTTTTTTTCGAATATGGAAAATGTGTTCTTCCCTTTTTTCTTTGCTTTTACAGAAAACCGGTAATTCATATTGGTCATTTCTTTCTATAAATCGCGAATTTTATAAGAAAAACAAGAAAAATCACATAAGTTTGAAAGATTTAAGACTTTTGTAACGCAACAAGAGGATAAATTATATCTGCACTCACACCTATCTATGTAAACAATGCTAGGGGAAAAACGTTTGCCCAGTCCGTTTTTCTTTGATCTCCCACACCTATCTATGTAAACAATGCCAGGGGGAAAAAACGTTTGCCCAGTCCGTTTTTCTTTGATCTCATGATTTTGTCATAGTAATTTTGTACTAAGTGTAAAAACAATACGGACATGTCCACAAACTCGCACAGATTATACTAGATCACATCTTTCAACGTTAAAGGAGCTTACCGGCCATCTTCGAGCGAATAATATTGCCAACAATACCAAGTACAAATAGCAAATTCACCAGGATTGAAGCGACAGCTATGGCAAGCCATGGTGTCCGTTCGATTCCTTGAAAGAGAAACAAGAGAAAAATGTGCCTTTTACAGTCCTCGGGGAAAAAAAATCACACAACCCTGTCTTTTTGGCCCCTAATTCAGATACTACTTGAGGGGGCTGTTTTTGTTGTATTTTATAGTTTGCATTTAGTCATTGTTTTTCTCTCTTCGTAGGCATGAAATATTGGGAATGAAATCAAAGGAAAGGTGAACAAGAATACAAACCCTGGTATAAGACCAGGGGCGACGCTAGTGTATTTTGATAAGGAGGGGGAGCAAGATGATGCTTTAGGGACACAAGTGAGTTTAAGTTTTAAGTGAATAAGTAGAGCACTTATTGCATCATGTGACCCAGCCCTTTCCTTCCCATACTCTTTCTTCTTTCTTACTTTCTTCTTTTTCTTCTTTACGACGTGAAAAATGATAGGGCGGCCGCCCCTTTCCCTCTAGCGCCGGCCCTGTATATGGTTTCAAATTCCTTCATTCAATCAACGTATGTGAAATCAGAAATAGGGGCATTATTGAATACCCAGGTCTGTTGTAGTGGAATTTTGTGAACTATCGTCGAATTAGAGTTCCCTCCAGAAGGAAATCAGTGAAAATAACGGGTGGGATATTAAACACACTGTAAAAAATATTGGGTAAAATTTTAAACAGCACGAGGATAGTTATATATCTAACCAAATTTGCGCAATATCTTTACCCAATGCGAGCAGCATATTGTCCAGATAGGGTAGAAATAATTAGTAGTTACTTTATGGACAAAATTTCCACCAAACTGAATAAAAAAATGCCCAAAGAAATGCCCGAAGTTAGTTGAACACATAATTAATGGCACATTTTTACCAAATATGTTTTAGCGTGTATCTGACACATGTAGATTTCTTATTAGAGGGAAAATAATGCGAGTTTAATTCCTGCTCACGATCTGGTTGTCATCTTTAAAGGATTCATGAATATCGAAGAGAACATACCAAATAATTCAATATAATTATCAAGGTTTGCTCTTTTAATAATCCCTTGTAAGTAAACAAACGTGCACTGAACAGGTTTGAAAACAGCAACTTTCTTGAGTAAAAAGGGGCCCTTTCTGGTGCTTGAGAAATGGAGGCACTTTATCCCCGTTCCCTCCCGGCTCTGCCGCCCCTGCTGCAGAACAGATTCAAAAAGATGAAAGGCATGGTAGGCATACTAGAATGATAAGTGCAAAGACAATGAAATAAAGAAAGAAGCGAAAAAAAAAATCTTTGCATTCGATAAAGCATTAGTGGGATTCGTAAGAACTTATCTCATTATTTTGTTTTGCAACGTTTTCCCTCTTTTCCTTATTTTTATTCTTGCTTCTAAAAATTAAGTACGGTTTAACTGGTTAAATGAAATCAAATCCTCATTTATAAATGAGGATTTGATTTCATACTGTATACAGTATTTCCATTTTCGCACTCACACACACTTCAGTAGCAGATTATCCCTTTGCTAAACAAATTATGCAACAACGTCTTCTACTCTGACTACTTACTACTACCACATGTACCACCACCACCATCACCACCACCAGTCCTACAACTACTAATACAACAACAACAAATACCACTACTACTACTACTACTACTACTACTACTACTACTACTACTACTACCACTACAACAACAACAACAACCACTACTACTACTACTACTACAACCACTACAACAACAACAACAACCACCACTACTACTACTACTACTACCACTAAAACAACAACAACCACTACTACTACTACTGCTGCTGCTGCTGCTGCTGCTGCTACTACTACTATTACCACCACCACCACCACCATCACTACTACTACTACAACAAAACAACAACAACAACTACTGCTGCTGCTGCTACTACTATTACTACTACTACTACTACTACTACTACTACTACTACTACTGTTGCTGCTGCTGCTGCTACTACTACTACTACTGCTGCTCCTACTATTACAACTGCTACTACAAATTATTCTTATTTAAAAAAATCATGTTAAGTGTTGAAATTATAACCTTTACATATACCTGAGCTCATCGAGTCTGTCATCGTGGTTGTGTAAGACGCTTCAGTTTTGCCTGTCAAATCTGTTTCGTGAAGCAGAAATGGATTTGCTTTAAGCCACCATAAACATTCATTTTGCGTATTTATCTATGGGAGCGAAAATCTTGATAATCATGCAAAAGAAGCTAAGATTCTCATTTTGGTATTTTTTTTTCCTTCGATCCACATCTCTATGACAAGGAAACAAAGAGATTCCTATTCTGATATCTTTTTTTTTACTCATAAAATCTCTTATAATGGGTTTTGTAAGTTAAATTTTGAACATTTTTAAAGCTGTCTTCACCTTTTTTTGCTGTCTCATAGTTTCCAACAAAACGAAAAGAGTTGACGATTGAATGCATTAAATGAAAAAAAAATGTAGACCTATGCAGTCAATCTGTTTAACTCAAAATAATGATAAAAGTCATTTGTCCGGAAATGATTGTGGTTATGATGGTTGGCTGCGGGGACATTTGAACTTTAAAAGCTCCTCTGCGTAGGTCGAAAACAAAAATCATATTGTAAACACAAGTGCTAAACGTAGAGTCTTTTCCTTTGTGATTTATGATTATTATCAATATAAAGGCAAACCATTCCTCAATAATGGATATAAAATAAAAGATCTCATATTACACGGGAAACATATTTCCGGAACACTGAACATGGTGAAAATGAAAAACGAAATAGTTATCTTCAAAATCTCTGACGCTTCTTGAAATTTTTAGATTTCCCTTAGGACTTGTCCATGAATTTTCGTCCGTGGTTGTGATTTCGCCTGATCATTAATGATAATGGATTTTGAGTGAATATATATATATATATATATATATATATATATATATTAGTGAAAAATGAAACACGCTGATTCTCGGAAGAAAATATTATAGGTCGTCGATATTGGCAGTATTTTGTAAAGCAAAACGTCCACATTCCCCAAATTGAGTTTCATGATCGACGTTCAAAAGGTTGCTCTATGAATGAAGCGGTTTGTCTGCGTAAAAAATGGGCAAGATAAATTGATTTCTTTTTTCATTCACTTGATTTCCTGGTTCAGTGTATACAAATCACATAACTTTGTTCAATAAGAATGTTATAGGTCTATATATGACACATGAACCTTAGTCGAAAAGCAAATTTTGAAATAAAGAGTATTTTATAGGAAACATTGTCATGATTGTGCTCATATTTTAAAAAAACCCTATAGTGTGGGGTGGTGAGCATTCACCTGACAATATCTTTACGAATATAACAACACGCTAATTTTAATGAGCAAAACATTATTAGAAATCTGTTTTCTTTTTAACAACAGTTATATACAGTTTTGGTGAGCCTTCACAACACTCTGTTAAAGTTCTTGGCTTTTAGAGAGTAAATAGCAAAATAGCAGCAAAAGTAAGATGTTAGGAAACTTTTTGCCTCAGCGAGATGAGTATCAAACAAAAGATAGAGCAAAAATCACTGGCGTAGCCTGGACTATAAAGTGGGCTAAACGTGAAGGATCGATTAAGCGAGCATAGACAGGGATTTCGCTTGAACAGTTTGAAGGGGGGGGGGGGGGTCTAATATCTAAATTTGCCGACAATGCAGCATTTGTAAGTTTATAATTATATAGCCCTACAAGAAATTATTTCAGAACTATATCGGAGATGTATTTTTTAAATACTTAAATTACTTTATTACTTGTAATGGAATTCGAGGATATTCGGACACGTCACTGCCCAAATATTATGATATTCATGCACCTCACTGCTGGAATAAGAGTGCCTGAAACCATATTGTTTCTAGATTTTATGAGCGAGCGAGGAAAAAAAAAAAGAAAAGAATTTTATATACTGAGAACAGGTTCAAGCTTATCGTATCTCAATTCTCATGATTTTTCTAACATACATAATCTGCATACAGCAGGCTAGTGGTCACAGGCCCTGATCTCCCCCAAAGTCATCTATATTAGGTCAACTTGCTAATCGATTCCTTGCAGTTATATTATATACTGATATTTTACGAGTAGAAGAATAGTATAACATTAGATGAACACAAGGTACAAACCAATTTCCTTTCACAAGAATAGAAATCATTAATATAAGCGGCATTGCTTAAGATACTTAAAAATGCGAGCGAGCGAAGCGAGCAAACTCTTCCAAGTCCCCATTTTGTCCCTTCTTTTCTGTCTCTTTCCTTTTTTACTTTTTCCTTTTCTTCCCTTTTCTATTTTTTTTTAGGAGGGGGGGGGGTTGAATGGGGGGGGGGGATGCCTCGTTTGTGCCCAACTGTCTACGCCAGTGCGCAAAATAGCTCTCATTACGGGACGGGAAAGCAAACCCGCGTCGACGCACATAACTCACTAACTGCATGCTCACGTGAAAACCCAGTATAGGATTCTGTGCACGAGACAAGTATAACATAGCGCAGCACATGATCGTTGCGAAGAGAGCAGTGGGCCCGGGTGCAAGGGCAGAGAATAAGCGTTTTCTTGTGTTACTTTCAAATATTTACACTAAAACTCACCAGACTTCATAAATGGAATATCACATGATCATGCATATATATTTCTTCTAATGAAAGGCGAACATTCTGACACTTTATGTAACCAGTTTTATATCTATTTTCTTTTCTATACCAGAACTGTAAAGTGAGCTGGAATAAAGCCGGTGTCATAGACCATTTGATCCGGGTTTCCGAGTACCGAAATGACTAGTCGATTCCCCGGAACAGCGTTGTCAGGTACAAAATGGTGTATTACCGTACTAGAGAGTTACAATTATCGTTTTTTGAAGAAAATTATCGTACACACAGCTGTCTCTACAGTGCATACACTATGCATGCGATTAACGGCCCCTTAACTTTAGGGAAACTCATTTTGATTGGCTGCAAATTCAATGTTAGGTATGCAAAGTAAGCATGTACTTTGCAGAGACTTTGAGTAGGTTGAAATGACTATGACTACCGCATCGACTGGACCGGGCGGATCCAATCGGATGGTGACAATTCAGGCGATTGGTTCCAAAGGATCCAATCGCCTGCCCGGAACAAATCGTCTATGACACCGGCAACGATTGGATTCTTTATTTGAAGCATCTCTTTTTATACTGAAGTACTCAAAGAATAGTAACGTTTGTTGCTAGATAAAGAGGATGACCAATTTCTTACCTTTATTCTCAATATAGATTGACGTCTGGATGTGCTCAAAAGATGTGTTTGTAGCCACCTTGCAGACAAGAGAAATATTTTCATCAAACGTGTAGTTTGGTGTAAAGCTCAATGTCCGTGTTGGCACGTAAAGGCGCTCATCATTTCTATCCTGAAATTGTTCACTATATTCATTTATCACATTTAACCCCTTTGGGATCATCCACTCCAAATCGACGGCTGGTTTAATCGATGTATTTGTTTTACAAACGACAGTCTTGTTCTCTCCTTCTTCAACTCTGAGTGATCCATTAGCCTGAAGTACTTCATCGCCATGCCCATGGTGTTTGTCGACTAGGATCAATCCCGTTGGTGGAACTTGAAATAGATAAATACGGGCAAGTCGAAATATAATTTATCTTAGATGTCGTCGTTAACGTATGAGAAAAAAAATTCCCTGCCTATAAAATCAGGTCAACTCCAAGCCATCAATGCTGCAAATGATTATCACATAATCATATTTACTGCGTACAATTGTTAAACCATGTTAAACCCGTTTTCTTTTTGAACGTATTATGCTCTACGAAAAGTTGCGAAAGAGGTTATAAGCGAAGGGCCAAAGTCAAACATCTAGCTTATTTTTTTAGTTTGTTCCACCATCTGTACAAACTAAGTAGACCATGCTCATTTTCAAGCTTAAAGCATAACACACAATATTCAAGAGGTCTACCTCAAAAAATTAGAAGCGAAAGCTTCAAAATCCAAGATGGCGTCCAAAATGGCCGCCATTTTGACGGAATTTGAATTTTTCAAGATGAAATTGGATAGAAACATCCAATTGCAACAAAATTGGTCTCATCTGAAAGAAAATTAAATTTCCTACAGTTTGATGCCATTTGTGAGTAATGTCAAAGTAATTCGGTCCAGATATTTAGTCAAAAAGTGTGTTTTTTGACATTTTTTCCCAAAAACTGAAAATTTGCAAAATGCATGATTTAGCATAAATCAAGAAAAAAATTAAGAATTGTCTTGAAACCTTCCAGAAAACTTTCTTGATATTCAATAATCATCTGTGGAAAATTAGAAAGCAATACCATTCTCCGTTCTAAAGTTATAATGTCTCAAACTTGAAAACTCATATTTCATAAATTTCTCTTCTTGCATATGCATGTGTTATATTCCCATAGACTATAATGCATTAACATGCATGTACCCTGTACAAAAGTGCAGACGTGGATTTTCGCTCTACAAACCAAGAAGGCCATGCTTATATTTGTGCTTATTGACATGTTTGTAACTAAACTTGGATGATAGATGCCTTACACAAACTCCAGTGTTATTGGGGAGTCAAAGGTCACATATGTAGGTCAAAGGTCAATTGAGGTCAAATGTTAACATTTTCCGTGCATATTTCTTCTAGGGTTGGTAACTTTAGAACCATAAGTCCATTTGTAACCAAACTTGGATAGTAGATGCCTTTCAGGGACATAACTGGTATTTGAGGGTCAAAGGTCATGTATGTAGGTCAAAGGTCAAATGGTAAAATATTCATGCATATTTCTACTGGGGTTGGTAAGTTTAGAACCATAAGTCCATTTATAACAAAACTTGAATGGTAATTACCCTTTAAGGACCTCATTGTTATTTGGGGGTCAAAGGTCATGGGTGCAGGTCAAAGGTCAAAGGAGGTCAAATGTTAAAATTTTCCTGCAATTTTCTATTGGGGTTGATAGTTTTAGAACGATGACTCCAAACGTAGATGGTAGATGCTTTATATAGGGACCTCAATTCCACATGTTATTGGGCTTGGGTTGTAGGTTTATATCATTTGATATTGAATATATGGATGCAAACTTTGCATGAGATACATGTACATATGTTCTTCACAACTTTTCATTTTGTTGTTGACATAATCATTGTGACGCTTCCACGTATAAGCAGGGAGCCATAGGTAGAAAATATATTTAGATCATAAAAATTGTTAGAAACTTCAAATTGGAATTAAATAGGTCTTAGATGAAAAGACTTTTTTTTTTTTTACAACTGAATGTCCTTCATGAGGGGTGTTGAGTTACCATGCAATTTATTCTATATTTAGTGGGAAAATATTTTTTTTCTACATACCTTCCCCCACCCCCCCCCCCCCCCATGAGATTAGTGAAAGTGAGAGTAGGGTCAGAAAGCGCCGGGATGGAAAGGTTTTAATATCATTATGTAAATAGATATATGATAGATAGATGAAATGGTCCTTATCATCTTGCTTCGCAGCCAATATATAATGGCTATACAATTTTGAATGTGTTATATTCTTTGAAATTACAAATTACACATGTCACATTTAATGGAAAGAAAATAATAGCTCTAGAAATATGGTAAAATGGCAGCGAGAGCACTCTTTCAAAGAACACTTTAAATATTCAAGTGTCATTAAGTTATTTTTTCAACTCATTGGAAGTTGTTCTTTGATTTATCTGGTGCAGTTGTGGTTATTGTATTATATACATTGAATATAAATTAGTACAAAATGACTTCACAAGATAATAAGCTATCATAAGCATGATTAGTAATAAAAAAAATGTCTAATTTCTCATTAGTTAAAAACTCATTATTTGTATATTACAGTTTATTATTCAGCATAATTATATACATCTAAATTTTAATTAGACAGCTAACTTTAAGTTGATTTTAACAGCGGCATAAAAAAAGTCAATCCATTAAATCCATAAAAATGCATAAAATTAACAGTGTGCACGCATACAAATACCAACAGAAGAAATTGGACCAGTTAATACAAAATAAAATTAAAATACAAATACATACAACATTGTAACCTTTCTGTTTTTGAAATTTGGGTGCTTTTAATAAATTGTACATAATATTAATGGCAACAGGCAATTAAAAAGTGTAGACGCAGCATTCTACATCTCATACTTCCAATGGGCTAATTTTAAGGACTTTCTCATATGTTTTGTAATCTTATTCTAATTTTTTTTTCAGGGAGCTGAAAATTTCACTAGGTGAATACTTAATTTGTAAACAAATTTGTTTACAAATCATGAATTTCTCCCATTAACCTTCTTTATTTGTTAAGTACTCAAGTTGCCAATGAAGATAAAAGCTTAATACTCAAGGAAAGGATGAATATATCAATAATACGATGTATTTGTATGGTTCAGAGGTACCTTATACTATTCCCTGACATCTCAGCATGTAGATATTTGTTTTACAGCGATTCAGTATATGCAGACACGTGGGGAATCCCAAATAAGTTCCTACTGTATTGATACCTACCATTTTTGCTTTATCATTTTATCAATAAAGTTCAGGATACAATTATCCATAACTCAAAGTGGGATTGAGGCTAATGCATTCTTTGACACAATCCCAATGTTTCTAGTTTTTATTCTAATAAGTATTAAAAACAAGGGACTCAAACACGGTGATGGGACACCATGCAGGTGAACTGAACCAGTAAATGGTACGATCAAGGAGAAACGGGAGAAAACTCTTGAAAATGTCGTTTTCCTAGTGGTTGTCTAAAATAAGTCCTGGGAATATTAAATGTAATATCACTGTCGTTTTCAAAGAAAATTGTCTTTCAAACCAAATGAAAAATGATAACATTATATTATTAATCTCGCTGAAATTAAGGATCACAGGTTTTCCTTTCTTTCTGGGCCACCCTGTATAGGGCATCAACCATCCAAGCTTGGAGTCATCGTTCTAAAGCTATCAACCTAAACAGAAAATTGCAGGAAAGTTTTAACATTTGACCTCCATTGACCTTTGACCTGCACCCATGAACTTTGACCCCCAAATAACAATGAGGTCCTTAAAGGGTAATTATCATTCAAGTTTTGTTATAAATGGACTTATGGTTCTAAACTTACCAACCCCAGTAGAAATATGCATTTAAAAAAAAAAAAAAAATCTTTTCATCTGAGACCTATTTAATTCCAATGTGAAGTTTCTAACAACTTTTATGATCTAAATATATTTTCTACCTATGGCTCCCTGCTTATACGTGGAAGAGTCACAATGATTATGTCAACAACAAAATGAAAAGTTGTGAAGAACATATGTATATGTATCTCATGCATGATATAAACCTACAACCCAAGCCCCATAACATGTGGAATTGAGGTCCCTATATAAGGCATCTACCATCTAAGTTTGGAGTCATCGTTCTAAAGCTATCAACCCCAATAGAAAATTGCAGGAAAGTTTTAACATTTGACTTCCTTTGACCTTTGACCTGCACCCATGACCTTTGACCCCCAAACAACAATGAGGTCCTTAAAGGGTAATTACCATTCAAGTTTTGTTATAAATGGACTTATGGTTCTAAACTTACCAACCCCAGTAGAAATATGCATGAATATTTTACCATTTGACCTTTGACCTACATACATGATCTTTGACCCTCAAATACCAGTTATGTCCCTGAAAGGCATCTACTATCCAAGTTTGGTTACAAATGGACTTATGGTTCTAAAGTTACCAACCCCAGTAGAAATATGCACGGAAAATGTTAACATTTGACCTCATTTGACCTTTGACCTACATATGTGACCTTTGACTCCCCAATAACACTGGAGTTTGTGTAAGGCATCTATCATCCAAGTTTAGTTACAAACATGTCAATAAGCACAAATATAAGCATGGCCTTCTTGGTTTGTAGAGCGAAATCCACGTCTGCACTTTTGTACAGGGTACATGCATGTTAATGCATTATAGTCTATGGGAATATAACACATGCATATGCAAGAAGAGAAATTTATGAAATATGAGTTTTCAAGTTTGCGACATTATAACTTTAGAACGGAGAATGGTATTGCTTTCTAATTTTCCACAGATGATTATTGAATATCAAGAAAGTTTTCTGGAAGGTTTCAAGACAATTCTTAATTTTTTTCTTGATTTATGCTAAATCATGCATTTTGCAAATTTTCAGTTTTTGGGAAAAAATGTCAAAAAACACACTTTTTGACTAAATATCTGGACCGAATTAGTTTGACATTACTCACAAATGGCGTCAAACTGTAGGGAATTTAATTTTCTTTCAGATGAGACCAATTTTGTTGCAATTGGATGTTTTTATCACATTTTATCTTGAAAAATTCAAATTCCGTCAAAATGGCGGCCATTTTGGACGCCATCTTGGATTTGGAAGCTTTCGCTACTAATTTTTTGAGGTAGACCTCTTGAATATTTTGTGTTATGATTTAAGCTTGAAAATGAGCATGGCCGACTTAGTTTGTACAGATGGTGGAACGAAACCCCCCTTTTCTGCTTTTGGCCCTCCGCTTATTATAGCCATAGCCTATTATTATCTATATAGGGCATTTTAGCGGCACATTAAAAACACATATTTTTTTGTCTGCATGAGATCAGTGCAATATCAGGATGTGTGGTCTGATGCCCCTTGTCTGCGCAGATTCTAACGTCTATCACAAAAGACGCAACGAACACAATTATCTTTAAATCAATTTTAGCAATATGTATCACTGAAAAAATGACGAAAAATGGGCGAAAGGCGTCTGTTTTATGTGTTTTTTACTCACATGCCTCGAAAATGCCGCTTTCATGCAAAAAATCCCGAACTGCGTGTAAAGTGAATGAGTGCGCAGACAAGGGCACATTCCTCTTTTTAGCGTCAAATTTACACCATCGCCTATTGTTTTTGTTCAGATTTCGATGAGATTTTCGGCACAGTTACTCCCTAGGATATGAGAATTAAAATCAGGTCAGCCATTTGAGGAATACAAAAAGGAAAGTTTGTCAATTTTAAGTGAAATATTAGGTGCGCAGACAAGGGTCCCCCATCATATAAAACGGAGAATTCCCCATAGGCTCATGTACAAAATTTGCCGTGCAATATTATGCGATATTGCATGGTCTCTAGCCGTGCGCGCAATAAAACAAACATATGTGCAATAAGGATTACAATGCGCGGACACGCAATACACGCAATGCACAAACGACACTTTGATGACGTCATAAAGAGGTAAGTCAAACTGTGATCAAAATAAATGTATGATGGGGGCCCTTTTTAGTTGCTGAAATGACATTTATTGAATTTTAAATCCCTTTTCTGTGAGGTTTAGATAATAATAATTATATTGGATATTCCACTCGTTAGGGCCAATTGGTCCTAATTCGTGGAATATTCTCTGGTATCCCATTCAGAGCCATCCAATATAATATAATTAAACGCGATATCATGTACATAGAGCAGGTAGACTCGATACAATAACACCTTTACCAAGTTTATATTAATAATGTTGTACCTTTGTCCTGTAAAAATTCAAGAAATTAGGTGCATTCTTATCCGAGCCTTCCTATCTTAAGTTTCTACAATTTTGAAGTGTTTTTCGGAAGCTTAATTCCAGCTCAGATAAAGCTTATGAATGGTGAATAATATAGATGGAGGAAAAGAGGCAAATGGCAGTCTTTCTAGAATTTGGAAAAATCATACAGTTTTTTGTTTTGATTTGAAAAAAAATTCAAACGATAATTAGAGACGGGGAGTTCAAAGTCGCATTTTTATTTATTTTAGAGCAATATGAAAGAAGGGGTTAATAACCTTTCGTTTGTAATTAGATCCTTCATAACAAGGCGAAAAATTATGCAAACAGTGACAAATTTTGAACATCACTTGTCCAGCAAATTGGTGTTGTTCATGGGGTGCCGTCTGAAAAGTGGTTCTTGATTCAAATATCGATGAAGTCAATTTTCACTAACAGTAACCGTTATTTTCAAACAATAAAAACAACCGAAAAGAATAGAGAAAGAAGGGATTCTCACATTTTTGAATTAGAAATTTGCTAACAGCACCCTTAATGCATCAGACGGATATGTCACGTTGTAGAAGAAGACGAAATAAGCAAACAATATGATTCACATCATGCAACAAAGACAAAGTAAGGAGATGTACCGTTTATTATTAGGTCGATGTAACAAAAGTAACGATTGTCTGGAGTAATCACTGTGCACGTATATTCGTCCTGATGAATCAATGCAACATTCCGAATTGTCAAAATGCTGATAAGCGTGTCTCCTCCTCCTCCAAGTGAATGATCTGTAGTATTTTCATCACAGGGTTTAGTAGATTGATCGCAGTAGAAATATCTTGTGCCATCACGCTGCTTCCAAACTATGGCATATATTGGGTCATTATCAGATAAGCTCATAACACGACATTGCAGGCTCACGTCCTCCCCAACACGTGTTTCCACATTGGTTCCATCTTTAGTTTATGAACAAACAGATTATAATATAATCCAATTGATTAATATTTACTACTAGTTATAGCCCCCCCCCCCCACCAAGTGGACCCCTTTGAAGAACAGTCTTTGGCTGGTGAGAAGGGCAATCCAGCCCATGTGTGGAAAATGAATAGATACACTAAAAAAAAAAATCAATAATACAAATCATTCAAGTGTTTACAATGATCAGATAATCGTGACAGTTATGTTACTGTCCATATCTGCAAGTACTTAATTCACATGAAATAGATTCCAGCTCGTGGTGCTTTGGTATCAAACTTTCTACAGTAAATATATGTGAAGAATGATAATTTCTTACATTTCGTAAGTCATGAAAAAATTGCCTTACTTTTCGCCAATGATATTCACATTATTAGACATCAAATACCCTTTCAACTAAGTAACTGTTGGGCATTGATCCTTTTATTTTGATGTGTTTTAATGCTTCTATGCAAGTAATACTATTCAGTCAACTTATCATATATAATACTGTTGTAAAGAATTTAACATTGTGCGTTTAACAGGCTGTTTCATTTCGAGATAATCGAAGTGGGATACTTACTGCCAGAACAAACTACGAGTCCAATAATAATAAAAGATAACTGCCACATAGTTCTTCTATGGATGTATTTGACACCGGATCACAAAGAAATTTAATTGAATTTATCCAGTAAACTGTTGACAAGTCTACAAATCTACCAGGAAGTATTGCAACAAATCGCCAAACGGTCATATCTGACCACAGCTTGAGAAAAATCAAATACATTTTCAGTATAGAATGAACCTACATGTACAGTTATGTAAATTTAAAGAAAATTGTTTCAAAGCTGGCGCTCTGTTACTCGACGACATAAACATGATGCATGAGTAACGATAAATGCTATTTTGTGGTTCCTCTCTGTAAAAAATCTTCTTATTTCCTTAAAATTCCAAGGCAGAAGGGCAGAAGATAAATGCCAGATGTAGAAACGCCATGTCTACTACATGTATATCATAAGGTGAAAATGCTGGAAGTAAAGATTTTTTTTTTCCAGTGGCCTAGTGCGGGGCCCACCTCAAACAATGTTTATTACCAGCACCACCCCCCCCCCCTCTCAACGAGCACATTTCTCACTTTTTAAGCCCAGCGCACACCTTACGATCCGACTGGCTCACGACTGGTCCACGACTGAGTGAGAGGCAGTGGTGTACCGTGGGTCAACTCATTGGGGGGGGGGGGGGGCACCGAGCATAGCCATACACAAATTTTTCCAGGGGGGGGCAAGGTGCATAAAATTTTCGAAGAAATACAAAAGCAAGGGAGCGAAGCAACTGAGCTGGTCATGAGGGCACTTTTCCATTTTTGAAATTGGAATTGAAGGATATGGTACACACTTTAGGTGGCTTTTTTTGGGACAATTTTCAGTTAAAAAATGTAAAGTATTGAAACTTTCGGGCGGGCAAACCCCTGTGCGGGTATGTGTGGTTATTTCTATCATGCTAATAACATGAACAAAAACAACAGTAATCTCGAACCAAGGTGTCTTTAGGAAGTGAAGCTTTTTAAAATTTTGGAAAATAATGCATCTTGCTAGATACCACCATGCAATAAAAGACATGTTATTTATTATAAAAATACACTATCGGACCGGGGGGGGGTCTAAATGATATTTCAATCAAATATCTAGTCACATCGCTGCAAATGACTATATTTTAGCACGTTCCTGGTCTGTTGTGTTCTGTCCGAAACTACCATGTCTCTAGCCATTAGGAGCGAGCGAAGCGAGCGAGGAAGCACACACTTTCACCTTATAAATTACATTGTGAGCATATGAAACATCTGCATTATTTATTTGGTCATCTCACTCACCCAATTCGTTTACTTAAAAAAAGTAAACAATTATTCAACGAGCGAGCGCAGCGAGCGAGCAAAATTCTACTCTTTCCTCATCGTAGAAAGTGTTATTTCGTCATGGAAATATAAATATCTACATAATCTATTCGATCCCCTGTGTGCCGAATATGAATCCGTTTACTTACCTCGGTCACCGTCTGAAACCTTTTTGTTTTAACAAGCTAGCAAAGTCAGCGACGGCCACTCCCCCCAAAAAAAATATAGATAATACCTGTACATTTATTGATTCGTCAGAAAAATACAGTAGATGTGTTTTGTAATTTTGTGAACCTCCTCGCTGCCCAAATATTATGATGCTGTGCCCCGTGCCCCCCCCCCTTTAGTTACGCCACTGGTGAGAGGAGGTGAGTCATGGGGCAGTCGTAAGCCTCGACACCGCACACCTTGCGATTCCAGACCCATCCGACTACTCTGACGTCATATCAATACTGCTGTCTGATTGGCTGGAAGATGGATTGAGCCTGCGATCTCTATTGCGATCCAGTTGTGAAGATTCGACATGTCAAATCCTTCCGACTGCCCTTCCGACTGGCCTCTGACTGGTCTACGACTAACGACTGACCAGAAATGTGACGTCACATCTCCTCTCACTCAGTTGTGGAACCGTCTTGAGCCAATCGGATGGGCGATGGGCTAGCTTTATGGATTGATATTTCAAAGTGCAAGGTTTAGAAATTATTTTCATTGAAACAAAAAAAAAAAAAAAAAAAACCCACTTAGCACTAATTTATCACGGTTATCATAAATTGCTTTCCATCATATCTCGTTAGTACTGAAACATGTATTTCCCTGATGGCATGGTAGTAGGCTTTGACGTGAGAGATGGGAGACCCAATATTGCACTGGGAAGGTCATGAACGGAACATCGAAGGCGTATACGGGCACAATTTCGCGATGGGAACTGACTCCTTTTTATTAAGGATCTCGAATCTTTACTTTGGCTGCAAAGGATATATAGCTAAGCCTACGCCGTACAAGTTTTCTTCAGAAACCGATTGGTCCTTGTTTGTACATTTGTACATTTGTACATTTGTACATTTGTACATTTTATAATTCCGGCTCTTTTGCTATTAAGCTAGATGTGTAATACTTTGCAATTCAATGTATATTATTTACTATGTTTTGTTCCTATTTGTTGTTGTTCTTTTGTTATTTTGTTTTTCCTTTCCTATACTTTATTGTTTATCTGTAGGCCTATATTAAAAATAGAATAACTTTTTAGAAGAAATTTTTAGGAAAATAATTTGGCAGGAGTGTTTCTACGTTTGTTGACTAACTTCTCTCTGAAAATGAGATTGATCCCTCAAGTCATGCATGGGTGAGCAGACATTAAAGGAAAAAATGTCACTTTTCAAAAGTCACAAGAGTCATTTTTTTAGGGGGGGGGGGGGCCGTGAAACAAAACTTTGGCGAGTTTGATATCTTCCATTGTTTGACCCCGTCACGCCTATCCCTGGCAATTTTCATGTTTATCACAGTGGGGTGAACATAATTTTTGGGGAATAAGGTGATGTTCAGCTCTCTAAAAACTACAAATCCATTCAGTTTACCGAAAGAATTGGCATCAACCAACACGAGTAAGCACATACTGACATAAATTATGTGAAAATACTGGGTAGCAAATTTCCAGCATTAAACAGTCATTTTTTAAAGCATTTCTTGCTTTGTCGTTAAAAATGTGCTCAGTCATGCATGATACAAGCATGATAAACATCAACATTACTTAAACAAACACCAGAAAAAGCTTGTTTCACAGACACCCAGGGACGCCTTTGACTTTTGAAAAGTGACATTCTTTACCTTTGGTGTCTGCTCACTCATGCATGACTTGATGGATCAATCTAATTTTCACACAGTTTGTCAGTAATTGTAGAAACACTCCTGTCAAATTATTTTACTCAAAACGTCTTCATTAAACAGTCTTGTTATTTTGAAATGGGGGGGGGGGGGTACTTTTTTGTTGTGTTATTATAGTGTTTTACGGATCGAGATAGAGTTTACTGCTATTTCTCCATTACCCTGAGCTTGGGTGACTTAAGAAAATGAAATCATTGTCATTGTCTTTGTTATTGTCATTGTCTTATCAGTATTCGAGATTACATAATAAGCAAGCGAGAAAAAAGATTGTGAAATATTAAACCCTGTAGAACGGTCATGTTGGTAAAGTTTTCGGAATGTTTGATCTTCTTGATAAACTATACTGAAAGTTTATATATGCAGTGATCTTGAGAGGGGCTAGAACAAAACGAATATTCCCATGATCTTTTACAGAGAGATTACCTGCTCGTCACACCGTGTTCTCTCTTAAGTTTATATAAAAAAAAATCGTTTTCATTAATCTACGACCGACCGAAAGAAATTGAATGTGGAGGAAATGTATCATAGAGCAAAGAAATGCTCCTTATGCAATTTTTACATCAAAATGAATTCTTATTTGTCCTGTGAAAGAGCCCCGCTTAGGGGGATAGATATTTGCAACTTTGCAAGCAAGAAAATTCAGATTATTTTGTACTGAAAACGTGCATTTCTCAACAGGTAAAAGCTATTAGTATTATACTCCAAATTAAGCGAAACTTATCCTCCGGTCATAATAATTAATTAGGGCCTTAAATGTGAGTTTCAATAGGCTTTTCTTGTATTCGGGGAAAGAAATAGAATAGAGCAAGGGGTTATCTGTTTTTGTTTGTTTGTTTTATTTCCGTATATAAAGTGACACAAATAAAATACACAAAATATAGTGGTCATAGTTACAAGATATAAAGTGGTGAAAGGTAATGGAGTAAATAAAACATACGGCTGGTAGTCCATAATCAGCTGCAATAACATATTGCTGCTGGTCTTCCGTGGAGCCAGTTTACTTGGATGATAAAATGATTACCTTCGTAACTGTCATTTTTATGTATGTGTGTCAATACACTAGTCTTACCACTGAACAATGGTTTCCTGAAATCAGGTTCTTTCAATATTGATACAGACTTTGGGAGAACAGCAAGGGGGGAGGGGGATACTCAGATTTGGTTTGGACAGGGTGTGCTGCTGAAGCCTCCATTACCATACCCATTTTAAGCGTCATTTTGGGAGAAAAGGGTACCCATTATTAGGGTTTTACATCTGAGGTTTGTACAATATGGACGAGAATATCATTTTGAATAAAAATACCCATATTTCAAAAAGTGAGAGCATGTTTAGGGATTTTCCGGCACAAAACCGTAATCGCATATTTAGGGATTTCTTGCCAAAAAAGCGACCCATTATAGCGGCACGCCCCCCCCCCGTATACCATATAGACGAGTAAGCCCCCACCCCCTCCCCCGAGGGAGGACATACATGAGGCAACACACACATGAGCCAACAAAGCAACTTTTGTGATATGCAAAACGAAATTTGGTAGATGCTTGAAAGCTATTTAATGACAGTCAAATAACCTAGACCGACATCGTGGGCCACAAAACAGTCCCTTTCACTTAAAATTCCGCCTAATCTGTTGACGAATAAACGAGAGCGCGTGCGTGTTTAAAACAATAATGTCTTCTGCTCACAGTGATATGCACACATAATATTTAAAAAAAAGAACAAAATAACCAGCAGTTCTCTTACTATCAAATGAAACTGAATACTAATCATTAATCAATGCAAGGATGTGCTTCATATGATTTCAATTAATGTTTATTCATAGAAAGATGCATACCTTCCACATTTCAAAACTTGTAAACATTATAAACTTGATCAATGTCCTTCCTTTATGGTGCTCATCTCAACCTGCACCAGTACCTGAACAATTAATTCTCTCCTTAACAAACGAAACTAATCATCCATTCATGTAGCACCATAGTGGTATTCATAATAATAACAATGTTGTTTACCAAGGGAAGCCTCATCAAAATAATTGTTGTTCTTCCTGATGGCTCTCAAATTGTTATTATCCCAACAATTGCCATGTAGCCATGTACCTCCATGCTCATGATAATGCTTGAAATACATGAAATTTTATTCATTTCTAAAGATAATACAACTACTGACTGCCATTTACTTTGATTTATTCTTACCTTATGGATTCACGAATTTGTTCAAAATTCAACAAGAGTTTTGAAAATTTGCGAGTATATATATTTGGCTTATTTAGATTAAGAAAAAAAAAGCGGTTGAAAACAACCAGGGCGTATGAAAG
Organism: Echinometra lucunter; assembly: GCA_029962745.1. NCBI lineage: Eukaryota > Metazoa > Echinodermata > Echinoidea > Camarodonta > Echinometridae > Echinometra > Echinometra lucunter. The sequence goes on along the minus strand of CM057162.1, from coordinate 27,123,636 downwards.
TGTTTATCTAAACCTTCACATGTATATGAAAGAACCTACAATAAATATACTTCTTGAATCTATATGTACACGGTTGCTCATAAAGTTAGAATTAATTGTTGACATCCTCCAACCCTAAAAAATACCGGGCTATTTCTGGTCTTGTTATAACCGGGGAGAGGGCCATTATGGACTCCGCTAAAATCTCGGCCGCTGATAGCCCGATTGCCACGAAAATTCGAATGAGGGTAGAGAATGACGTAACCTACAAGGCTGTATAGCTAAATTTCACTAAACCTTTTCGCATTATTTTATATGAATTAGTTCATGTTAATTTATGTGAGAAATCATACCTTTGGCTACTTTTCACTAAATAAAGCTTAAGTCATGATGATTTTTGGTGCAAATGTGTTTTATTACATCCTCATCAATTCCTCAAAACAAAAACAAAAAATGGGTTGTCCAATGTTTTTGTTATGTATTTTGTTGTTTTCCAAATATCTTATGTATTTCTTTGTTTTTTTCATTTTTTTGTTTTTCAATGTTTTTTCATTGAAATCTGTCAGCGACACCATTACGATCATAAACAGGATAAGATTGATGATTTGATCAGCAAAATAAATATACATGAATGAATTTGGCTGAAAATACAATTTGTATTGAAATTCTACATAAAATCATGTTTTTGAGCAATTGTGGGTCCGATGTGCATGTATAAAATTATGCGTAACTTCGGAACCACATGCCCGGGCGTCACGGATTTTGTCTCAAAACGTGCGGGAAGGATAAGAGAAAAAAATTCATGGCATCTCAGATCGAAATATTGAGTCGTTGAGAGGTACCGTCAAAAATTCGACAGGGGGGGGGGGGAAGGGCATAATGGACCCTCCGCTTCTTTTAGGGTTAATGAAGTGATTTTGACAATGATTCCTTCCCAACAGATAAATACATACATTACCAGATTATACTAAAATATCATGAGTATTTGTTTGTTTTGCGTGACTCCTAAAGCATGTGTATTTTTGTAAGAAATCACAAGACCTATCAAGCCTATGGCTTTAAGTCCTTTCCGACGGTAATGACGAATAATTCTTTACAACTTGAAGTGCACTATTTTGTAGGTTATCGATGTGGTATTTAACCAGGGATCCTGGTAACGATTGCAGTCTCTTCAGCAGTGAATCATTTCCGTACGCAGTTGGGGGTGGAGTAGGGGGCAGCCCTCAGAAATTTCATGAAAAACAAAGAAGATATAGTTTTACCCCCCGCTCCGGCTGAAAAATCTCTTTGTACGGCCATGTCATTTGATTCTAAGTCTATAGATTTGAATAATTTCAAGTGTGGATCTAACCATCGTAGGTCTGTAATACCTAATAAGCCTTAAACTACATTTTCATTGAGCTAATGGTCCAATAACCCCAGTATTTTGAAATCATGTAGATTTTTTTTTGTATTGACAGCACATGTTAAAATTAGACATTCTTAGTTTTAATCAGAATATACAAGTTTCAGGTTTCAAATTTCAAGTTTAAAACCATTTCTTTCCAATTATTCAAATGATTAACGGGATAATTAAATAACAAGATGGCATACATGTCTTTTTAACAATCTATGAAATAAAATACACATTCATCGTGGTTACATAAAGAATTGAAGACGCGTATCTAAAAGCAAAAGCCTTGCTTTTAGAGCTTCATTGCGATTGCCATGACCAGATGACACTGAAATTAATAAACAAAAACAACAAATAAACACAGAGAATAAAATATTTGATTGATTTCCATCATTAATTCATCATGGGTACATTGATTTCACTGTCATTGTAATGGTGAAGAGAATAATAAGTATCATGATGATATTTAAAAAAAAAAAACATGGACCTTTTAAAAGAAACTGAGCTTTTCGGTTATTATGATTTACATTTTTACACGTCTCAAATTAATTTCTTTATAAATACGTTGTGACAACATCATCATCACTATCAAGGCGTTCTTGCAAAATGTTTTGATGATCTTTACTTATTTCATCATATGACGATTCCTCCCTTGTATTGACATTAGTCATGTAAGTACCGTCCTCTTTTGTGTGGACATGCGGAGGGTCCTCCTCTGCGTCTGAGTCCGCTTTCATCCCCTTCCGCATTGGTGTGGGGCTAACGTACAATATCTTATCATCTTTTGATGTAGATGGATCTGCATCATCACCAATACCATGCAGACTTGGGAGGATAGGCCTACTTGCTGTGGACCTGCACTGTGCGATAGGTTCCATGGCCATGTAGGTGTGAGGAACACATGGCAGTGGATCATCAGGCATTCTCTTCGTGTTGTCTGGTCGGTCTATGTTGATATTCACAGACTATAAAATCAAGAGACACATGTTGGCCGATAAAATAAACTGGCGGAGGATAATCATTATGGTCACAGTTAAAAATAAACACAAGATGAGATATATTCTGCTCCACGGCAGCTTTGCAAATGAATATAATAACGACCTTAAAGAAAATTGAAATAAAAAACCTAGGAAATATAACTTTGTACAATCTGCATTCATATTCCCTAAAATTTCTTAAATCTAGAGCTCTGTATACAGAATGATTCGTTGTTCCTTTTTATCAATGTGGTACGGGTCCGCGGGGTCTGTTTGGGGGTCCACTTATGACGGCATATTCAATGTCATTTATCATGGCAAAGCAGCAAGGGCGTAGACAGCGGGGGGGGGGGGGGATGAGGGTATGCATCCTCCCACTCCTCACAAGGTGGGGGGGGGGATGACATGTACAATCCTCCCCCCAGGTTTTAGGGAAGGATGTTTTCTTACAATGAAACTGAATTAACATGATTAGAAATGATAGGAACAGCAATAATAATTATTATCATCAATATAACAACAAAAATAACAATAATAATTATAATAATAATTAGTAATGTATTATTATTATTATTATCATGCCTATGATAATAATAATAATAGCAATCATCATCATCATCATCATCATAATTTGAAGGTGACTGAAATGACGATTATTATCATAACTATATCCATCATTATTCTGATTTATGTAGTTATCTATATTACTTTTGGGTAATTTCGGCGCTGTCACAGTTTTTCTGAAGTAGCGTAGCAACAAAATAAAAAAGAAGATAAATAGCGTGATGCAAATATGCAATCATGTGCTTCAGTCCATATTCTATATTCGTTTGTCACGGTGCGTATATCTTCTATTTATGTCTGTGCATGATTGGGGGATGGGGGATATACCCCCCACTTTTTTGAGAGGGGGGATGGCGTGAACAAATATCCCCCACTTTGTAAGGAAAAAATGCTATTTGAACTAATCGTTAACAAAAGTTTTATCAATCTGTCAAGAACAACCATCATATGTTGGAATTTCTATTTGAAAATGCGATTTAAAACCAGAAAAGCGCTTATTTTTGGCTCGCTCGCTTCGCTCGCTCATCATGTTTTAGAATTTTTGTTTGAAAATGCGATGCAAAACCAGAAGAGTGGTTACTTTTGGCTCGCTCGCTTCGCTCGATCATCATATTATAGAATTTCTATTTGAAAATGCGATTGAAAAACCGAAAAGGGGTAATTTTTGGCTCGCTCGCTCGCAAGATAAAAATTAAAGTGTGTGTATTAAGGGGCCTGTGCAGATGGGTGAGGGCGTGTGTTTATACTTAAGTGTGAGTTCGAAAGAAAAAAAAGTCGGCAAAAAGTCGATTATTTCCCCCCCCCCCCCCACTCAAAGTGGATTTACGCCGGTGCTGTGCATTCGGGTGTATGTGTGTGTGGGTTTGTATAGCTTTGCAAGCGAGGACAGTGAACAAAGAAAATTCCTGAGGACAATGGTCCTCGGGCGTTAGACAATAGTCCTCGCACGTCAAGCAATAGATTTGAGCCTTATTCCGTCAGCCTTGCGAGGACAGGAGACAATAGTTGTCCTCGGGAGTAGAGTAATGTAGACCTGTATGCGTGTGTGTGTGTGAGGATGTGTGCGGTGTATATATGGGTGTGTATTATTTTATTATGCATATTGGTATGTTTTTTGGGGGATCCTGGTTTCAATATATCTATTTGTTTATTAGTTTGTATTGAATTTGCGTCTCATTTGTTTGTTCTTTTCTTGTAGATTTTTTTTTTTTTAAAGACACAACGCGTGTATATGGCCCTCCACAAAATGTACAAGGGAAGACTTTTTTGTTGGGGCGGGGGGGGGGGGGGGGGGGGGGGAGAAATTTCATTGTTTCTCTTTTAAGTTATATATGATTCATGCTTATATTAAGTTATTGAAAAAGTCAAAATATGAAATGTATAATATTATGTGATTTGAAATATTAAATTGAAATGTTATATATTTTTGTTCATGAAATCAGAATAAAACATCATGAAAAGAAGTGTATGCGTTTATGTCAGTGGGGCCGTGCCGAGAGAGTTCTTCCATTATGTTCCCACTGTGAGTCGAACTCGGTTCCTAACTCCTCCAGGCAGATCCTCTGCCATTTTTGTGAGAGGAAGGACAATCATCTGCGTTTTAACATTTTCTTAATCAAGAATTTCTGTCCTCTTAGCAGAAATAAAAGTAAAGATAATCTGGGCTATTTATTATCATTATCATGATTGTTTTAATGAAATGTAAACATGTTTCCTGAAACATCATTTATTTTGCCTTTTTGTAAATAGATACTGCCTGACAGTGGCATAGACATGTTCTTACACCTGGGGGGGGGGGATGATTTGCCGTTCACGAGAAATCGAGGATCAATTTTGTATTTTTTGTTTTGTTTTAAGAGATATACAGATATACAGATACACACACACTCACACACACGCACACACACACGCGCGCTCGCACACACACACACACACACAGCCTCAACGCACCTGATACGCACACACAAGCATATACAAACCATAAACACAATTTATACTCACTGAAAAAGTCAACAGAAGTGTAGTATTAAATTCTTCGAAGAAATGAAAAAAAAAAATCATAAAATGGTAAATGTAAATTCTACCCAAACATTTACAGTGCCCTTTATTTCTGAAAAGTTGTTTCAAAAGCAGTATACCAAAGAACCCATTCCATTTCTTTCTTTTCAGCTTGGCGTTATCCACGCCGGATTTCGTAATATTAATTTGAGCTTCCTTACTTTTTGAGAATGAGTGAAAGAAGTGTCGGCTTCACGAGAGGATGTTCCTCCCAGTCGTTGGTTGCTGTTTATCTCCGAGGCATTCGGCGGGATGAAAGGCTCTAGTGAGGGAAGGGTATAGATTATTAAACGGTAAAGAAGACTGGCGGGAAGACTGGTCAGATTGGGGCGGGGACAATGCACCTCCACTCTGAGAAGGTCTGGACTGAGTGGTATCTTCTGACTCCACTTCAATAGAATTACGTCTAATTAAGGCTTGTTCAGATTTCACGCGACAAACCTGCGCGACATTTTAGTGTTCATTTACGTGACGTGGACAGGCAGAGAAAGAGTCATGTGGAAGGATTTTCGAGCTAAGTTTGTGCTCTAATCTCATTTAAAAAAAAATGCAGAATGTCGACTAATGAATAAGAGAACATTGCGAAAGATTGTCTGCATGTCCCTGTTTTGCTGTCACTATCTATTTTATTATATTTTTGAAAATTGTAATTAAAAGTAGTTACATTATCCATTACCTTTACTCAAATTAATTTAACCAATCGAATTTATTAGGATTTAATCGTTTTTTCGAATATGGAAAATGTGTTCTTCCCTTTTTTCTTTGCTTTTACAGAAAACCGGTAATTCATATTGGTCATTTCTTTCTAATTTTAGAAATTTTATTAGAACAACAAGAAAAATCACATAGGTTTGGAAGATGTAAGATTTTTGTAACACAACAAGAGATAAATTATATCTGCACAATTTTTACTAAGTGCAAAAACAATACAGACATGTCCGCAAACTCGGCGAGTGCGACGAACAGATTATACTAGATCACATCTTTCAACGTTAAAAGAGCTTACCGGCCATCTTCGAGCGAATCATAATGCCAATACAAAGTCCAAATAGCAAATACACCAGGATTAAAACGAGAGCTATGGCAAGCCATTGTCCCCATTCGATTCCTTCAAAGAGAAACAAGAGAAAATTGTGCCTTTTACAGCCATCGGGGGAAAAAAAAAATCACATAACCCTGTCTTTTTGGCCCCTAATTGAGATAATACTGGTGGGGGCTGTTATTGTTGTATTTTATAGTTTGCATTTAATAATTGTTTTTTTCTCTTCGTAGCCATGAAAGATTGTGAATGAAATCAAAGGAAAGGTGAACAAGAATACAAACCCTGGTATAAGGCCAGGGGTGGCGCTAGTGTATTTTGATAAGGAGGGGGAGCAAGATGATGCTTTAGGGACACAGGTGAGTTTATTTAAGTTTTAAATGAACAAGTAGAACACTTGTTGCATCATGTGACCCTGCCCTTTCCTTCCCATACTCTTTCTTCTTTCTGACTTTCTTCTTTTTCTTCTTTACGTCGTGAAAAATAATAGGGCGGCCGCCCCTTCCGCTCTAGCGCCGCCCCTGTATATGGTTTCAAATTCCTTCATTCAATCAACGTATGTGAAATAAGGAACAGGGGCATGCATTACTGAATTCATACCCAGGTCTGTTGTAGTGGAATTTTGTGAACTATCGGCGAATTAGAGTTCCCTCCAGAAGGAAATAAGTGAAAATAACGGTTGGGATATTAAACACACTGTAAAAAAATATTGGGTAAAATTTTAAACAGCACGAGGGTAATTAGATATCCAAACGAATTTGGACAATATCTTTACCCAATGCGGGTAGCATATTATCCAGATAGGGTAAAAATAATTAGTAATTACTTTATGGACAAAATTTCCACCAAACTTAAAAAAATGCCCAAAGAAATGCCAAAAGAAATGCCAGAAGTTAGTTGGACACATAATTAAGGGCACATTTTTACCCAATATGTTTTAGAGTGTATCGGACACATGTAGATTTCTTATTAGAAGGAAAATAATGCGAGTTTAATTCCTGCTCACCATCTGGTTGTCATCTTTAAGGGATTTATGGATATCGAAGAAAACATACCAAATAATTCGATATGATTATCAATGCTCTTTTAGTAATCCCTTGTAAGTAAACAAACTTGCACTGAACAGGTTTGAAAACAGCAACTTTCTTGAGTAAAAAGGGGGCCTTTCTGGTGCTTGAAAAGTGGGGGCACTTTATTCCCGTTCCCTCCCGGCTCTGCCGCCCCTGCTGCAGAAAAGATTCAAAAAGATGATAAGCATGGTAGGCATACTAGAATGATAAGTGCACAGACAAGAAAAAAGCGAACAAAAAAAAAAAAAAAACAACAACTCTGCATTAGATAAAGCATTGGTGGGATTCGTAAGAACTTATCTCATTATTTTGTTTTGCAACGTTTTCCCTCTTTTCCTTATTTTATTCTTGCTTCCAGATTTAAGTACGGTTTAATGGGTAAAATGAAATTTAATCCTCATTTACACTCTTAAAAATTCCAAGTCAGACTTGAACCGGTAAATACTCCTTTGGAGCCACACTCCATTCCAGGTCAAAAATGACACAGATTGAAGTCAAAATAACCCGGAATAAGGTCAAATGTGACCCGGAAACAGGTCTTCGTGACCCTATTCCGGAAGAAAATATTATAGGTCGTCGATATTGACAATAATTTGTAAAGCAAAATGTCCACATTCCCCAAATTCAGTTTCATGATCGACGTTCAAAAGGTTGCTTTATGAATGAAGCTTTTTATCTATTTAAAAAATTGATTTCTTTATTCATTCAGTTGTTTTCCTGGTTCAGTTTATACAAATCACATAACTTTGTTCAATAAGAATGTTACAAGTCTATATATCACACATGAACCTAAGTCGAAAAGCAAATTTTGAAATAAAGAATATTTATAGAAAACATTGTCATGATTGTGATCATATTCATGATATTATTACAAATGATAGTGTGGGGTGGTGAACACTAAGATCACTTGTAACTTTTACATCGCTTGCAATAATTTGTTCTAATGAATAACAAAATGCAGATATAGACCAAAATTCCCCTTTTAAATGAGCATTCATCTGACAACATCTTCACGAATATAACAACACGCTAATTTTAATGAGCAAAACAATATTAGAAATCTATTTTCTTTTTAACAACAGTTATATACAGTTTTAGTGAGCCTTCACAGCACCCTGTGTCAGAGTTCTTGGCTTTTAGAGAGTTAACAGCAAAATAGCAGCAAAAGTAAGATGTTAGGAAGCTTTTTGCCTCCCCGAGATGAATATCAAACAAAAGATCAAAGCAAAAATCACTGGCGTAGCCTGGACTATAAAGTGGGCTAAACGTGAAGGATCGATTACGCAAGCATAGACAGGGAATTTGCTAGAACATTTTGAAGGGGGGGGGGGGGGGTGTAAGATCTAAATTTGCCGACAGTGCAGCATTTGTAAGTTTATGATAATCTAGCCCTGCAAGAAATTATTTCAGAACTGTATCGGAGATGTAGATCTTAAATACTTTAATTACTTTATTACTTGTAATGGAATTTGAGGATAGTCGGACACGTCACTGCCCAAATATTATGATATTCAGGCACCTCACTGCTGGAATAAGAGTGCCTGAAACCATCTTTTTTTTAGATTTTATGGGCGAGCGAGGAAAAAAAAAAAATTTATATACTGATAACAGGTTCAAGCGTATCGTATCTCCATTCTCATGATTTTTCTAACGTACATTATCTGCATACAGTAGGCTAGTGGTCACAGGCCCTGATCTCCCGAAAGGTAATCTATATTAGGCCAACTTGCTACTCGATTCCTTGCAGTTATATTATATACTGATATTTTGCAAGGAGAAGAATAGTATAACATTAGATGAACACAAGGTGCAAACCAATTTCCTTTCACAAGAATAGAAATCATTAATATAAGCGGCATTGCTTAAGATACTTAAAATGCGAGCGAGCGAAGCGAGCAAACTCTTCCAAGTCCCCCTTTTTTCCTTCTTTTCTTTCTCTTTCCCTTTTTACTTTTTCTTTTCCTTCCCTTTTTTCTCTTTTTTTTTTGATGGGGGGGGGGGGGGGGTTGGGTGGGTGAATGGGGATGTCTCGTTTGTGCCCAACTGTCTACGCCAGTGCCCAAAATAGCTCTCATTACGGGACGGGAAAGCAAACCTGCGTCGACGTACATGACTCACTAACTGCATGCTCACGTGAAAACCCAGTATAGGATTCTGTGCACGCGACAAGCATAATCGTTGCGCTGCACATGATCGTTGCGCAGGGAGCAGCGGGCAAGGGCAGAGAATAAGCTGGTCTTGTGTTAGTTTCAAATATTTACACTAAAACTCACCAGACTTCATAAATGGAATATCACATGATCATGGACATATATTTCTTCTAATGAAAGGCGAACATTCTGAGATTTTATGTAACCAGTTTCATATCCATTTTCTTTTCCATACCAGAACTGTAAAGTGGGCTTGAATGCAGCCGGTGTCATAGCAAATTTGTTCCGGGTTCCGGAGGAACGAAACGACTAGCCGATTCCCCGGAACAGCGTTGCCAGATACAAAATGGTTTATTACTAGAGAGTCACAATTATCGTTGTTTGAAGAAAATTATCGTACACGCAGCTGTCTCTACAGTACATACACTATGCATACGATTAACGGCCACTTAACTTTAGGGAAACTAATTTTGATTGACTGCAAATTCAATGTACGGGCCTACAAGACAAGACTCCGGTATCTAAATTGTTTTATATAAATTGTACAATTGTTTAACCATGTTAAACTCGTTTTTTTAAAGTATTATGCTCTACGAAAAGTTGCGAAAGAGGTTATAGCCTATTAAACGCGATATCATGTACATAGAGCAGGTACACTCGATACAATAACACCTTTATCAAATTTGTATTAATAATTTATACCTTAGTCCTGTAAAAACTCAAGAAATTAGGTGCATTCTTATCCGGGCCTTCCTATCTAAAGTTTCTACAATTTTGAAGTGTTTTTCGGAAGCTTAATTCCAGCTCAGATAAAGCTAATGAATGATGAATAATATAAATGGAGAAAAAAGGGCAAATGGCAGTCTTTCTAAAATTTGGAAAACCATACAGTTTTTTTTTTTTGTCTTGATTTGAAAAAAAAATCAAACGATAATTAGAGACGGGGAGTTTAAAGTCGCATTTTTATTTATTTTAGAGCAATATGAAAGAAGGGGTTAATAACCTTTCGTTTGTAATTAGATCCTTTAGAACAAGGCGAAAAATTATGCAATCAGTGACAAATTTTAACATCACTTGTCCAGCAAATAGGTGTTGTTCATGGAGTGCCGTCTGAAAAGTGGTTCTTAATTCAACATGTCGATGAAGTCAATTTTCACTAACAGTAACCGTTATTTTCAAACAATAAAAACAACCGAAAAGAATAGAGAAAGAAGGGATTCTCACATTTTTAAATTAGAAATTTGCTAACAGCACCCTTAATGCATCAGACGGATATGTCACGTTGTAGAAGAAGATGAAATAAGCAAACAATATGATTCACATCATGCAACAAAGACAAAGTAAGTAGATGTACCGTTTATTATTAAGTTGATGTGACATTCGTAGATGTAGACTCGAGTAATCACTGTGCACGTATATTCGTCCTGATGAATCAATGCAACATTCCGAATTGTCATAATGCTGATAAGCGTGTCTCCTCCTCCTCCAAGTGAATGATCTGTAGTATTTTCATCACAGGGTTTAGAAGATTGATCGCAGTAGAAATATCTTGTGCCATCACTCTGCCTCCAAACTATGGCATACATTAGGTCATTGTCATAGATGCTCGGAAAAAGACATTGCAGGCTCACGTCCTCCCCAACACGTGTTTCCACATTGGTTCCATCTTTAGTTTATGAACAAACAGATTATAATATAATCCAATTGATTAATATTTACTACTAGTTATAGCCCCCCCCCCCCCCCCCCACACCAAGTGGACCTCTTTGAAAAACAGTCTTTGGCTGGTGAGGAGGGCAATCCAGTCCATACGTGAAAAAAATAATAGATACATTTAAAAAACCCAATCAATACAAATCATTCAAGTGTTTACAATGATCAGATAATCGTGACAGTTATGTTACTTTCCTATATCTGCAAGCACTTAATTTAGATGAAAGAGATGCCAGCTCGTGGTGCTCTGGTATTAAACTTTCTATAGTAAATAGATGTGAAGAATTATAGTTTCTTACATTTCGAGAGTCATGAGAAAAATTGCCTTACTTTTCGCCAATGATATTCATTGCAAAGAGCATTAATAGACATCAAATACCCTTCCAACTAAATACTGTTGGACATTGATCCTTTTATTTTGATGTCTTTTAATGCTCTTTGCAAGTAATAATATTCAGTCAACTTATTATATATCATCATATATCATTCTGTTGTAAAGAATTTAACATTGTGCGTTTAACATATACTTACTGCCAGAACAAACTACGAGTCCGATAAGAATAAAAGATAACTGCCACATAATTCTTCTGCGTTTGTATTTGACACCGGTTCACAAATGAAATTTAATTGAATTAATCCAGTAAACTGTTGACAAGTTTACAAATCTACCAGGAAGTATTGCAACGAAGTGCCAAACGGTTATATCTGACCACAGCTGGAGAAAAATCAATATGCTTTCAGTATAGAATGAACCTACATGTTCAGTTATGTACATTTAAAGAAAATATTTCAAAGCTGGCGCTCTGTTACTCAACGACATAAACACGATGCAGGGGTAACGATAAGTGTTTATTTCTGCTTCCCCTCTGTAAGAAATCATCTTATTTCTTTAAAATTCCAAGGCAGAAGGGCAGAAAATAAAATGCCAGATTCAGAAATGCCACGTCTACTACCCGTATATCATAAAGTGAAAATGCTAGAACTAAAGAATTTTTTCCTTTGGCCTAGTGCGGGGCACACCTCCAACAATTTTCATTACCGGCGCCAGCTCTCCCCCCACCCTCCCTCCCAAAGGGCACATTTCTCACTCTCTTTTGCATTGATATTTCAATGTGCAAGGCTTAGAAATTTTCATTGAAACAAAACAAAAACAAAAAATTAGCGTTAATTTATCATAATTATCATAAATTGCTTTCCATCATATCTCGTTAGTTCTGAAAATGGGTTTTCCAGGGTTTTTCCTGGTGGCATGGTAGTAGGCTATGACGTGAGAGGTGCGAGACCCAATATTGCACTGGGAAGGTCATGAATGGATGACTGACTCCTTTTTTATTAAAGGCATTGGTTAACATTGTTATGATTTAAAAAAATCTTGTTTTGTTACTTGAAAATGGGATAAACATAAGGGTTATAGTGTAAAAATACCCGTCTGAAAGTTTCAAAGTATAATATCCACAGGAAGTATTTTAAAATATAAAAATGTGAACCAATGTTTGAAAAATATACGAGGGTCGGTTGCTCAAAATAGACATAAGGAGTGCGTATGCGCGTATGACTTACCTTACCGTACTGTGTGTATTGGCGTATCACGCGGCGGGGGGCACATAACGGCATTTTCAAATTCAAGCAAAGTAGTCCTCCTAGTGATTGTCTCGTGAGACGGAGGATAATAAAATTGCCGTTTGCGTCTAACTTACACTTTTTCATTCCAAATTATGGTCGGTTTCAGGGTTTTTGAGTACAAATACAAGTACTCATACACATGTTTCATCTCAGTTTGAGAATTTTTAAATCAGCTACTCACAAAGTTAGCCAATGTCTTTAAGGATCTCGAATCTTTACTGTGGCTGCAACGGATTGGCCCTTATTATGCATACTAAACTGACTAGAAAATGATTACTTTGTGCATACATTTATTATTCCGATGTGTTACACTTTGCAATTCAGTATGTACTATTCAATATGTTTTGTTCTTATTTGTTGTTCTTTTGTTTTTCTTTTCCTATACTTTATTGTTAATCTAACTACAACAAAAAAGTAACCCCCTTAATTAAAGATAGCATAACTTTAAAATAAAAGATTTTAGCAAAATAATTTGGCAGGAGTGTTTCTACATTTGATGACTAACTTCTGATTGATCCGTCAAGTCATGCTTGAGTGAGCAGACATTAAAGGCAAACTGTCAGTTTTCAGAAGTCGCAAGAGTCATTTTGGGGGTCCGTGAAACAAAACTTTGGCGAATTTGGTTTCTTCCATTTTTGACCCCGCCACGCCTATCCCTGGCACTTTTCATGTTTATCACAGTTGGGTGAACACAGTTTTTTTTTTTTTTTTTTTTTTTTGGGGGGGGGGGGGGGGGAAGGTGATGTTCAGCTCTCCAAAAACTACAAATCCATTCAGTTTATGGAGAGAATTGGCATCAACCAACACAGCACATACCAGCACATAATGACATATGTGAAAATACCAGGTAGCAAATTTCCAGCATTATCTTGAACAGTCAAATTTTTAAGCATTTCTTGCTTCGCCGTTAAAAAAAGTACTCACTCAAGCATGACACAACCATGATAAACATCAACAGCACTTTAACACACACCAGAAAAAGCTTGTTTCACAGACACCCAAAGGACGTCTTTGACTTTTGACAAGTGACATTTTTACTTTATAGTGTCTGCTCGCTCATGCATGGCTTGACGGATCAATCTAATTTTCATCCAGAAGTTAGTCAATAAGTGTAGAAACACTCCTGCCAAATTATTTCGCTCAAAACGTGTTCGTTAAAACGTTTTGTTATTTTGAAATGGGGGGGGGGGAGTTACTTTTTGTTGTAGTTATTATAGTGTTTTACGGATTGATATATATACTGATATCCAAAACCCTGTGGGTGGCTTAAGAAACTAAATTCATTGTCATTGTCATTGTCATTGTCTTATCAATATTCAAGAGAGCGCATAGCAAGCAAGCGAGAAAAAAGATTGTGAAATATTAGACCATGTAGAACGGTCATGCTGGTAAAGTTTTTGGACTGTTGGATCTTTTTAACACAATATAATGAAAGTTAATATATGCCACTGGCGTACTGGAGGGGAGGGGGGCTTGGGGCGCCAGCCCCCCAAATAAATTTCAACCATGGTTTATTTTCAATTTTATATAAGTGTTATCACACGAATTTCATTACTTCTCCCTAGACTCCCTTTCTACTGTTAAGTAACGCATTCACAATTTCCCAAATAGCATGCATAGCAAGGCAGAAAACATGCATAATATCAATACTAATGTGTTTTATGAGATAACACTTGGTTTCATCTCTTTATCTGACAATGGATACAAACTTTGATAATGAATATTCTTAGATTTACCAAAACTAGACACGTGCTTTAAGTTTGCAGTCCCAAATACCCTGACAGCAGAGACTGGTAAGAATAACATCATATTTACGTCTTTTTAAAGTCTTGTCATACGTATTATATATACGTCTTTAAGACGATACTTTGCACCAGCACAGGACGTAAAATAAGACGTCATATTTTAACGTCAATTTTACATCATATTGGTCGGAAAAAACCGTCTTTATGACGTCTTTACGACCCAAAGGAAGCTCACAGACTGGAAAAAATTATATCATAAAGACGTCAAGTCAAAGCTTCAAAGCTGGTTTATAAAATATTTTAGAATGCATTCAGCATTATGATGTTTTTTCTTTGTTAATGTTCTAGCCTATAGATCTTCCTATACCAGCCCGATATCCTAACATTCTACATCCTATACCTATGCTTGTATCGACATTACTATATATATGGGCTGTAGAGTAGTACTTGAAAAAAACAGTTAGAAATTACAATTTCTTGATACATTCTGAAATACCCTGCCCATGACATTAACTGAATGGTGTTCAACATGGAAGTACATTGCTCATTAAATCAGCAGTGCAATCATTGAATAAAATGATAAAATTCAGATGTTAACTCCCTTTCTTTCACGAAGTTTAGTTATTTCTGGTCATTCATGAATATTCATGAATCATGATCAACTATCACGACGTAAAATTGACGGAAACACGTCACGTTATAGTCTTGAAAAAAGCTGTTATAAAGTGGGAAATAATTGAAAATATGTCTTATTCCGAAATTCCTAAAATGCTTTGAGCACTGAAATTGGTAGTCTAGCTGAGCCGGGGTATAATATTGAGAGCGCCTTGAGCATCTTTGTTTAGTGAATACGTGCGGTGTATAAATATCCAATACTAATTTAATACCTGAAAATTAACTGATTACCTTCTTTATTGTATGCAAGGGAGCGTAGCGACGGAGCGGAAGATTTTATATTTTTTGAACAGTCAAACATATTTTAGAGCACATTAGGAAAGTCTTCACAATCTGTTGTCCCGATCCGTTGTGGCCTTAACTCATTATTTTCAACATGCACTTTTGTTCCAAATTTGCATCTGGACAATTCTCTGGGGAGCAGCCTTTCAGAGCGAGACATTATTTCTAATATTCAACTATTTTCTGGCACTATTTCCTTTAAAAAATGATCATGTATATCAATTCCATAAATAGTTTTGGATATTGATTACTGAAGCACTGAAACTAAAAAGTACCATTTCCTCATCTCTCTTTTCAGCTTTGAAATTTCGAAAGGTGATGTAATTTACTCTTCCCATTTTTTCCAAGAAAGAATGAGTTTACAAAGGTATTTATTCCTCCGTATCGATATTTCGAAACTAATAGTGGGCGTCATGATGTAAATTAAACTCTTGCTTTTGAAATGTAATTAAAATGACACCGCTCTCGCTTTTCAGCTTCGAAATCTTGAAAGGTAGTGTCACTATTTTCACTTCCAAAGGCATTTATTTGCTCCCTTCCGTCTTTAAAAGCTTCCGATAGTTGGAAACTAAATATAATGGGTGTTATCATGATGATGCACGTTAAATTCTTGCTTTCGAAATTGGATGACACTGCTCACGCTTTTCAGCTTTGAATCTTGGAAGGCATTGTAAATTAATACTCTCGATTTTCCAAGAAAACTGAAAACAAAGCTTCCAAACATGCCAAGGTATTTTTTCTCCCTTCTGCCTTAAGAAAATTTCGATATTTGGAATCGTAATGATGCACATAAGATGTTTGCTTTTTGAAGGTGACTGATATGACACTGCTTCTATACTTAGACTAAGATAGTTTGGAAAAGTTTGTTATGAATTTTTGAAATTTGAAATTAGATGACTTCATATACGTAAAAATAATAACCCAAAAAAATCCTTCAAAGTGTGATAAAGAGTGGGTGATGGAGCCAGTAATAAATGATAAGGCATGAAAATAAAATTTTGATCCGTTAAATGATCGAATTGGACAGTTTCTACTGAAAATAGAATTCTTAGTCGGTATAGGTGCTTAAATTCCATGAAAAGTGGTAGTCTACCGCCTAAATCGGTAGAGTTGGCAAGTGATTTTCACCCACTAGTTTGCTCTCAGCCAATCAAATGAAAGGATTTTCAGTAGCTTATAACAGTTGTCAGTAAAAGTCATTGACAAAACTCTTCATGGAACGTTCCCTTATTAATTTCAGGGTAGAAAATGAAAATTTCTTCTTTGAATAAATCTTATGTCTTGGAAAAAGCAAGAAGTCGTTTATGATGATTGTTGTAATTTCATTGGAAAAGCCATTAGAAATTGGTAACAATATATGGATGTAAAAAATAACGTAAAAATCACGTCAAATTGTGGTCTTTAAAAAGTTGTTAAAACGTGGGAAATAATTGACGTAAAAACCCCCGTCTTATTCTGGTCTTAGGGAAGACGTAATAAAGTGGTAAATAGTTTGACGTAAAATTTACATCATATTATGGTCAAACAAAAAGTGGGGAAATATTGGTCATAAAAAAGACGTTGTATTGCCATCGCAAAATAATCATCTATTCGACGTATGACGTGTGGACCAGTTTGAGACCATTTTATGACGTCTTAAAGACGTACTTCTGCTATCAGGGTAGTGTTCTTTTACAGAGTTGCAAACCATCAATACTGCAAAAAACTCCTTTACCATGGGAGTGCACTTGCGTAGCCAGGGGGGGGGGACGATGGGGGCGGTCACCCCTCCAAAACACCCCCCCCCCCCAAAAAAAAAAAAAAAAAAAAAAAAGAAAGAAAAAGTAGAAGGAAAAAAAGCAGAAGCTAGAAAAGAAAAAGGTAAGAGAACGTAAGAAGAGCGGGAGCAGACAAGGAACAATTCTTCGCGCGGGAGGGGGAAAACTCCCCCCTCTCTGCACTGCACCCTCCCCTAAGGAGCGCACTCACAACCGCTCCCACTAAAATGAAATCCTAGCTACGCCACTGTCATGACTGTGGGAGTGAAATCCAAGTACCCCACCGCATCACACCCTCTCCATGCTCGTCCTTTTTATTTCATAGTGTCTTTGTCTGTATTATTATCATAAGTAATAAAGTATTTTGTGTAACGATGGCATTTGTTTGAAACTTAAGAAGATTATTTGGGCTGCATGTTTTCATAATCATGTTTCCAAGTTCATGAAAAAATATCCTTTTCCGGTCGGTAGATTCATGACACGTTTATCCATAAGAGTACATGTCTTCAAACATGTCATCAAACGTCGGAGCTTCCCCTGCCCCCAGGGAGCGTGCTTCGCGCTCTCATTAAGTGAATCACGCGCTTGCTTGCTCACTACCGCCCCACTAAAATGAAATCCTTTTGTTGGAAATGAGAGAAAATAAAAATTGAACTGAACTGAAGTTGGAATTTAAGTCGAAAAAATGAAAAACCTCCGTACCGTGAAAGGGGGGGGGGGGGGGGGGGGTCACTCTCCACATGGCCTGCTACCCACCCGTGTCCGACAACCTCAGAAATGCACCCTAAATGGCGTAACCTATTAAACAAATTTGCAACCCTAAATGGCGTAACCCATGAGAAAAGCCACCCTAAGTGGCGTGAACAGGGAAATCCCCTAATTTGATACCCTAAGTGGCGTAAACATTGAAATCGATTAATTTGATACCTAAAGGCCCTATCTCACCAACGGAGACGTCTCTGCGACAAGTTTCAAAATCATCATAATGGAGCGTTTGCAGGATCATGCACCTGACTTGGACCAGGAGGAATGTCAGCACGCGTTCAGTCACGCGGTTTCTAAAGTGGGTCAAACATCATCAGGTAGAGTCGCTGAGACGTATCTCCAACGTCTTTCTGGTCTCCTCCTGGTCTCCGCAACGTCTCTGAGATGGCTCAGAGACGTCTCAGAGATATCGCGGAGACATCTTAGCAGTCGTGGATATAATTGGTCTCCGCAACCAATGGAGACGTCTCGGAGACTTTGCAGAGACTGTAAAAAGTCTCCCCCTCCAAAAAAAAAATAAAAATAAAAAAATAAACATCGAGCATATTCGAATTTCTTGCAAATCCTCGGAGACTCCATAATTTTCAGGACACGTCTCAGAAACGTCGCGGTGACGTCGCTGCAACTAATACATGTATGGTACATAAATAGAGATGCATGGTTTATCAAACATTGGCCTAGGTTTGAACCAGTTTTCACTAAGTACCAAAATGCATTATCTACCACCAGGATGTACCCCAAGGAATGAGCAAACAAAAATACTGTCCATCTAAACATGATTTAACATGATTAACAATTTAGAACATGAATTGTGTACTCCCGGAAGTACTAACTCCTGGTCAAGAGAGTCCCTCATTTTGCTGACAGTAACATTACTGTGTTGAAAGATACATATTAAAGTCTGAGAAAGAGATTTACTCGTGTGATTTTTGCACCTATTATTTGTGGTTAATTAAATAATTCATTAAGCTGAGATATACTAGATCTAACGTTAGTCTATTCATTCAGAAATGCAATTTTTGTTTTTGCATTGAATTGTACACAAAGACAAGTCAAGCTATCACTCCCGTGAGTGGGTCAATCAAGGACAGGATAGATCTACATGTAAGTAACGCTGGGCCACTGCTGACTTGAATTGAGAAACACAACACAATTAACAGTACATGGGGCTAGCCTCTAGGAATAACAACACGAAAGAAAACCAGTGAAACAAGTAAGGTCTACACACGAGTAAAACTTTTTCTCAGAATTAATATATTTACTCACCAATAAACAGCTCTTCTATGGTAATAAAAATTTCGTCAAATGAAACTCACGATACCATAATAATGTGTTTTGAGATGTTTGAAAAATGAGAAATTGTGGCACTTGGGAGTACTTTTAAGTGTTTTCGGTGTCTGTGGCCGGCTTCCAACGAGGGCACTGTTGCTTTATCCACTTTTTTTATATCGATGGTGCAAATGCATGCCGTGCAGCCGAGCATAGTCGCTTCAAACAGGCATGGAACGGTTGCATGAGCATCGAATAGCATAGCCATAGCATATACATAGCATCCTCTGCGACCTATGGGCGTGTGTGCATGGTAACGCGTGCTGCCTAGAATAGAGCCGGGTGTAAGAGACTAGCCAGCGGGGGACTGTACGGGGGTCACTCTCATAAGTGCTGGCCGCGCCGGCGTGTACGTGTGCGAGGATTATTTTGTATCCCTTAATCACGCCCTTCATGGTGTTAATGGCGTAGACTAGGTCTGCTCAAATTTGCCCAAATTTACAACCCTAAATGGCGTAGATCTACTTAAATTTGCACCCCTAAATGGCGTAATCTGCATAACCAAATTAGCAACCCTAAATGGCGTGAAGAGTGAGAAAAGGCTACCCTAAGAGGCGATTTACCAGCGAATGGTGCTGAAAAGCAACCCTTTTTACCAAAGACGTCGACGACGCCCGAGTGCCTGAAACGGGACCCTTTTCGACGCTTTTTCTGGACGCGGGTGCGTAGCAGGCCATGTGGAGAGTGACCCCCCTCCCCCGGGGGTACCCCGGCTAGGTCGCTGCACTCCCTCAGGGTTGGTCGCTTCGCTCCTCGCAAAGATTGAGCCCCCCCCAAAAAAAAAAAAAAAAAAAAAAAAAAAAAATATTTTGGCTCATTACGCCGCTGATATATGCAATGATCTTGAGAGAGGCTGGAACAAAACGAATGTTCCCTTGATCCTTGACAGAGAGATCACCTGCCCGTCACACCGTACTTTCTTAAGTTTATTAAAAAAAAAAACGTTTTCATTAATCTGCGACCGCCCGAAAGGAATTGAATGTGGAGGAAATATATCATAGACAGGGGCGTCGCTAGAGGGGGGGGGGGGGGGGGTGTGGGGGGTGTGACACCCCCCCCCCATTAAAATTCTTGTCGGCAAATTCGCGATCGCTGTCGGCAAGAGAGAGAGAGAGAGAGAGAGGGAGAGAGAAAGGAGAGGGAAGAGGAAGGAGGGAAAAAAAATATATCACAATAGGTATCTTAAAGGCCCATCGTGTATTTTGATGAAGAACTTTCACTTCTTTCCTCGCTCGCTACGCTCGCTTGTACAATATTCAGATACAAGATGGATTTGGGAAGCAAACGAATTCGGCAAGCGAGGCCCATCATGTACTTTGATGAACAGTTATCACCTACCATAAAAAGAGTATATATATTTTTCCTCACTCGCTGCGCTCGCTCGTATGATATTTAGATACTGGATGGTCTTTGAAAGCAAATAAATTAGGTAAGAGAGGTGACCAAAATATCAAAATAGATATCTTAAAGTCCCATCATGTATTTTGATGAAGAACTCTCACTTCTACCATGAAAAGGATTATATGATAAGGAGTATATATATATTTTTCCTCGCTCGCTGTGCTCGCTCGTATAATATTACGATTTAGGATGGTCTTTGAAAGCGAATGAATCATGTGAGAGAGGTGACCAAATATATGATTTAGATATCTTGAAGCCCATCATGTAGTTTGATGAAGAACTACCACTTCTACGAAAGAGAGTGTATATTTTTCCTCGCTCGCTGCGCTCGCTCGTATTATATTTAGATAGAGAATGTTTTCGGAAAGCTAACACATTCAGCAAGTGAGGTGAACAAATATAGTTTAGAAGGAAAATATAATAGAGGCACACAATTGAACAAGCCTCGTGGGCTTTATACAGTTGAATTTGTCGACGTTGGTCGTCGGCAATCGGAGGCATAATTTGTCGGCAATCTGGCCTCTACACCCCCCATTAAAAAAAGTCTAGCGACGCCCCTGATCATAGAGCAAAGAAAAGCTCACTATGGATCAAAATGAATTCTTATTGTCTTGTGAAAGAGCCCCTCTTAGGGGGATAGATATTTGCAACTTTGCAAGCAAGAAAATTCAGATTATTTCGTGCTGAAAACGTGCATTTCTCAACAGTAGAAAGCTATTCATATTATACTCCAAATTAAGCGAAACTTATCCTCCGGTCATAATAATTAATTAGGGCCTTAGATGTGAGTTTTAGAGGCTTTTCTTGTATTCGGGGAAAGGAATAGAATAGGAGCAAGGGTTATCTGTCATTTTTATGTATGTGTGTCAATACACTAGTCTTACCACTGAACAATGGTTTCCTGAAAGCAGCTTCTTTCAATATTGATACAGACTTTGGGACAACAGCGAGAGAGGGGGGGGGGGGTGGGTACTCACATTTGATTTGGACGGGGGGGGGGGGGGGGGGGGTGCTGCTAAAGCCTCAATTACCGTGCCCATTTTAAGCGCTATTTTGGTAGAAAAGGGTACCAATTATTAGGGGTTTTACATCTGGGGTGTGAATAGTATGGACGAGAATATCATTCTGAATAAAAAATACCCATATTTCAAAAAGTGAGAGCATGTTTAGGGATTTTCCGGCACAAAACCTTACCCCATGTTTAGGGATTTCTTGCAAAAAAGTGACCCATTATAGCTCCACACCCCCGTATATGATATAGGCGAGTAGCCCCACCCCCCCCCCCCCCCCCCCCCCGGGAAGACATACATGAGGCAACACACACACGAGCCAAGACAGCAATTTTTGTGATATGCAACACGAAATTTGGTAGATGCTTGAGAGCTATTTAATGACAGTCAAATATCCTGGCCCTACATGATACACTTATAATCATGGTGGTAGTGACACACAAAATCAATTCATGGGACCCAAAACAGTCCCTTTCACATAAAATCCCTTCCATAACGAAGTTTGGCCAACTCGGTTTTAGTGGGCTGCAACATGGCGGAATTTCTTTTGTATTGTGCCTGCCGAAGAAAGCAATAAGCGCCATGGTGTGCCCTACTCGAGCCGAGATGGCCGAACTCTCCAATAAAGGCCTTTGATGAAAAGGAACTCATTCGGCCTTCTGTTGACGAATAAACGAGAGCGTGCGCGTGTTTAAAACAATAATGTCTTCTGCTCACAGCATATGCCCACATCTGGACACATGATATTTTAAAAACAAAACAAAACAAAACAAAAGAACAAAATAACCAGCAGTTCTTTTACTATCAAATGAAACTGAATACTAATCATTAATCAATTCATGGATGTGCTTCATACATGATTACAATGACTGCAAATCTGGTGTATCCTGATTGAAAATTTCTCCTATGACTGACACTTAAAGTTTGTTTGTTTGTTTGTCTGTTTGAAATTTATTCCTGCGTTCAACATGTTCAAAACAATAGAACATAATCAATTATTACATAGATTTTATACATACACATTTTAGACACATGAATCATTTACAATTTCTTTCTGAATATAAAAAGAAATATATGAAAAATATTACTTAACTGAATTTCAGAAATACAAGAATTCAAGTAAGAAAATTACACGAAACAATCGATGGAATTTTTTTTTAAAAGGTACATACTTTAAATGTTTTATTATATCAATTGCTCTTGGCGCCATTTTATTACATGAAATATGAAGAAAAACACATATATTTCAAAACCTAATTTGCAATCATTATTACTTCATATTTAGGCCCTTCGGAAAATTTACAAGAAATAAAAACCCAAATCTTCCAATACATTTCTTGTTAAAAGAAATGGTATCAGAACAACACAAAGTAGTTGACTGACATCGTTAACAACCTGTGATTGCAATGGAAACAGGAAACCTTAAATGTAAACATCAAAATATTTGCAATTAAATTTCAGAAAAAAGTCACTAAACTTGATAGAAATTGCATTGAAGAGTTTAGGAGGGGAGAACAAAATGTGTTAGGGGCACAATGTTTAGTCGACATCTGTAACCCTTTCCTTGTGCTAGGGCTCATCGATCATTATAAAAATCTAATGACACCCCCCCCCCCCCTCAAATGTTTTTTCTGTCCAATCGACTTGTAAACATTTTGAAATAAATCATGTTAAAATGATGTCAAAATTGATGTGGACAAGAGAGTGAAATACATGTACTGACCTATCTATCAACACAATAATTGGTCAGTCACTGAAATCCTCTTTGCTTTCATTTCGTTCCTGCCAAATCTACCTTCTACCTATAAATGCAATGATTTTCATTATTTGAATGTTCAATAACGAAAGAACTGAGCACCATGAAAGATGTCGTTATTATATTTACGTCTTTAGTTCAGTTTTACATTATATTTAAAGCAATTTGTTCAATTTTCCATTACTTCTGGAAAAAGTACTTTTCTACCTTAAATGGTTTCATGCAACTGACTACAAATATAAGATGTGACATAGCATGCGTTAAAATGATATGAATCAATTAAGAAATTTAAATTGAGCATATGTACAAACGCTGTCTTTAAAGAGGTTTGTTCTGGGAAATGTGAATTTTAATTCTTTTTCTTTTGATGTAGTAGTTTGTAAGAACATCTTAGAAGCATACTCTCCCTCCGAAGCAGTTGCTCGTCCGAAGTCCCGCTATTCAAAGTGTGACGTGAAATTGCTTTGAAAATTGGATCAACTTGAGCTTGCGGTATTCCAATAAACTCATTTCTAGCAGTGCAGGCGATTTCAGCATGATGCAGGCACTATACGTTGTTTAAAGTTTGAAGTTTGAAGTTTCTTTATTTCCACAACATAATGCAAGTAACACAGTTAAATAAACATACATATACTTATTCTTGGAATAACAAAATGTAAAACCAATTTGCATATGAGAAACAATACATTTTACATATATCTGTAAGTATTAACTCAAGTTAAATTAAGAAGAATAAATTAGTGGATGAGTCTATTTAAAGAAGCAGAGCTTGTAATGTATAGGTCCCTATCTGGCTTACAAGAGTAATGATACAATAATAATGTAATACAAATGTATGTGCTTTTGTGTTATTCCACCCCCCCCCCCCGATCATTTTGATCATTCCAAAACATTCCAAATTGCTTGTAGGCAGATTTTTTTTGTGTGTGAAATGCAACCACCTTTCTTGAACTTAACTGAATCTTTGAAGTCGACTAAAATTGTTAGTGATGGCATTATACACACAGTCAGAAATTAACAAATACATTTTGAATAATAACCATACTACGAATTGCCTTATCATATCGATACGTGATACAGGATACTTTAATGAAAAATAGCCTATATCAATGTCATACTACAAACTAGCTTTTTCTTTTCTGGCATCAAATACCAGTAATTTGCAGTTAGTAGTCAACAGATTAATGAAAACATTTCAAAAAGAAATAAGTAGAAAAAAAATCTGTGCGAATGCATATCGAGTAAGTTATTACTGAGTCGAGTTGGTCTGGATTCTAGCTCATCAGGCAGGAGATACCTCTGCATGAAAACAAAAGTGAGACAGAGGAATGTTAAGGTTATGACTGATATGAATGATATTTTGGGGGAAATGAACTGAAAATTCATTAAAGTTGAGAGCGCTGAGAAGTCGGTAAAGCTGAGTGCTTTGAAAATGCAACTTTGAAAGCTGAGTGCTCTAAAAATTAGGGAGGTTAGACATATTCATGGACGGGTCAACTGCATGAGCCTTTTCAATTTGGATTCTGTTCTTAACTTAAAGTAAATCTACATATTTATAAGTTTGGCTTTCATCAAGATTCCCTCATATTCTACTGTAAAAGTATTCGTCTGTTCGTTTAAAAACCAATGAAATTTCACCTCCATTACTACTTCGTTTGACTGATATCGGGTTTTTTTTTTTGGCATGTTGCCTACCAGAACAAGGTCACACTCTAAAAATTAAAATGTTAAAGCACCATTAAAATGGCCGAGGACTGAGTGACTACATTTTTAAATGGTAGATTAACATTTGATCATGCTAGATTCAACAACTTAAAGGTTGAATTCAACACTATAAAGGTGTTGAATCCAGCATGTTCAAAGTGTTTATCTACCATTTTGGAAATGTTGTCATTCTTCGGCCCTTTAAAATGGTGATTCAACAATAGTTTTTAGACTGGATCTTTATACAAAATCTACGGGAATGTGTGAATTCAAATTTAAAGAATTCTTTTCACATTTATTGTTTAATCACTTTATTTTTCATTTTACTTTATTTATTGAACATTCTTCTTCTTCTTCTTCCTCCTCCTCCTTCTTCTTCTTCTTCTTCTTCTCCTCCTCCTCCTCCTCCTCCTCCGTCTTCTTCTTCTTCTTCTTCTTCTTCGTCTCCTATTCTTCTTCTTCTTGGGGGGGGGGGGGAGGGACACTCGGATTATCATTCTTTTCGTAATTTGGGGTAGACATGTCCCCCTTGTTCCCCCTACCCCCCCCCCCCCCCCCCCCCCCCCCCGCATGTGAATATGGAATATGAAATTACTAAACTGAAACTGAAACTGATTCATTGATATACTCCATACAAAACAAATTATAATCAAGAGGATAATTACAGAGATCCACAGAGAACTTACGTATTTGAAAGTCAGCCCGTATGACTTGCTCCCCTTCACCATCATCGACCCTGGCTACGCAGGAGTACGCTCCGGCAAATTCTTCCACTATGGCGTCGAAGTGGAAGACTAGTCCACTAGGCAGAATGCGAACACCATCAACTAGCAGGCCCACTAAGATTATATGATAAGAGAAAATACGTTATTTCTCACTGATCTTTATTTTGGTTTCACTCAATAATGATAAATGAATCATTAATCAACATTTCAATGAATGTATATAACAATTGGAGCATTATCATGTAACAGATTCTATAAATGAACAAACAAAATTTAAAACTACATATAACACATGTGAATGAAGTCTTTTCATAAGAATATCCCCACGCACACGCACACTAACACACACCCACACATACCCACAAACAAGACATACAAACAATGCACATGTACCGAATACTGTATGCGTGCATTCTTTTATTTGTTTGTTTTTGTTTTTGTTTTTGTTTTTAAATTTTGGAAGCATTTTCAATTAAGCACGGAAGACGTGATACCAAAAGTGTGTCTAGAAATTACGGAGGTCAACCCCAAGCAATGAAATTGCACCTGGCCCTCTGCTCAAACTTATCAGTCTTCATAATGGAATTAGTTGTAAGGTTGAATCAATAACAATTGTCACAAAATAATCTAAATGTTGAATCAACATTAAACAACAGAATGAATAAGACCGTGTCAGAAAGTGAATAAGGTAGTCCTATTGTCATGCAACGTGGATACTGCCAAAGAACACGTTACCTGGTTCTGGGCTATTCCCAATGAACCACTCGACCGATGCGCCGTCTCTGTTAGGAACACACTCTAGATCGACCGTACTACCAGCCGTTACAGTCAAATGACCAGGTGATCTGATTGCAAAGGCTAGCACCTCACTACCATGACCGTTATTGTACCGTGCTCCTACATCCGGGGAATAAGCCACCGTTACGTTCTTTGAACGTAACCACTGAAGAAATCGAGAGACATGGGTGTAGAAACCATACTCTCCTTCCTCTGCACATCCGATTCCCCAGCTTACGATACCTATCTGATACCATCGTCCATCCTCATAACGAACAGCCAATGGACCCCCACTGTCCCCACTACAAGCATCCCGCTGTGCAGAGTGGTATCCGGCACAAAACATGTTGTTGGTGAATTCACCTTCATCATCGTCAACGCTGTCTTGACAAGTTTGCCGATCAACAAACGGTACTGCCACCTCTTTAAGAAATCGACTGAGTGGTCCTAGGAACACCTGTCTTCCCCATCCAGTTACGCGTCCCAGAACACTAGTCGTCATGAGTCGACTAGATAAACTATAAGGGGCCAGGCAAATGGGACGAATGGAAGTGGTGAACTGCCTTATAGGTGGCTCAATACGGATCAACGCAATATCATTGTCAAATGTTCTCCCGTTATGGCTATATTCTTCGTGCACAATAATCGCTGCTGGTCTTCGTAACAACTCTGAATCTTCTTGTACTAATGTATCATATTCGCCGAATAACAGACGCATATTTTCCTTTTGAATGGGTATATGCGTTTCTTCTTCGAACATACAGTGAGCAGCGGTCAAAACCCACTGCTGGTCCAAGAGTGTGCCACCGCAGATGTTGGTCCACTCACGATCTCTGAATTCTGAGATTTGAACCATGTAAGGTGCTGACCCAATTTCTGCTATCGATCCTCTACTATACGACTCGACCTTGCTGCTGCCTCGTTCCTATCACCGTCGCTTGGTTGGCCCATACCACCGAAACTGCTCCATTCTTCTGGACTAGAGACATCTGGTGACGGAGTGGGATCGGTACTGTCCAGCACAGAAGTAATCGTACCGCAAAACTAGAAATGGCAAAGAAAATAAATATTCCCGAGATTTTCTCTTGAGGAAATGATTATTTTAATTTCAAGGTTCATCTTTGTAAGTCACCTTCTCATATGCCTAAATGTCTCCAGAAATGTTCGTGTAAATTGTGTATGCATTGTGGATTCACAAACTGACAATGGTTATTTCAGGGGAGCTGAGTTCGCTTAGCTGCATAATTTTTATTTCTCCAGTTCATTAAAATTACAATCAAGAAATTCAACTATTCTTAAAAATTACAACATACTAGATAAGATGATGAATACTAGATAGGATAAGTTGCATGAGTATTTGTTTTTAATCATTCATTTCTATCCACTATATAACTCGCTCTAGATGCATGAGCATTGCTTTAATAAGTGCTTCCTCTGCATCTGCATCGATATATTCACATCCAAGAGAAACGAAAAACCCCCCCAAAAAACTTACTCATTCATTTTCCTTTCCGTCACCGTCATTTGCTTTCAAGTTTTTTCTTGGAAATGGAAATTTTTTAAACCGACAAGGCAAGTATATTTGTCGAAGAAGAAAAACCGAAGAAGCAATTTTATATGAAACAAAATAAGTTCATTTTATTTCTTGATAGATAGAGCATGTTCTGTTCACTTAATTT
Organism: Echinometra lucunter; assembly: GCA_029962745.1. Taxonomy (NCBI): domain Eukaryota; kingdom Metazoa; phylum Echinodermata; class Echinoidea; order Camarodonta; family Echinometridae; genus Echinometra; species Echinometra lucunter. Next base: position 27,095,465 of record CM057162.1, on the reverse strand, counting down.
CCAAAATATTGTTGATCTTTTTTTCTGTACCTTGTTTGTCGAACGTATCATGTACCGCTCAGTTTGTAATTTTGTCAATTCTTGCATCATTTGAGAAAAAACTTGAACAAAGACTTTATTTGAACCCATTTTCCTATTCATGATGGCTTCTGGCCCTTAGCCTACCTGCAGAAATGTCAATCTGGGGAGGATCACTAAGAAAAAGCCAGGCATCTGCTCGACCTATAGATCGGCTCCAAGGATCGCGGACAACACACGTGTACTTTCCCTCATCTTCCTCTTGTATATCACGAAGCACAAGGTTGCCATTTATCTGTACGAATTAGACAAGAGAAATAAACCAAGAATGAAAATCACGAGGACGACATAACTTAGTGACACGCTTTCAGTTTTCCTCTTCTTGCTGAATATAACCATGGTCACATAAGAACATCTTGGGAGTGTTTGACTTAAACACGCGTAAGAGCCCAACTTAATACGCGAAGTATCCAATCATACGTAACTTAAAGACAAAACAAAACAACAAACAGCGACCTCCGGAAAATGACTTAGCCAGCCAACGTGAATTAGACTCTAAATATGTATTAGACTTAGCGTGAAGTTAGATAGAAATTTAGTACGTTCTTCGGGTGTTGACAAAGATCGCCCTTAATGACATGTCCCTCTCATCCATCATTTTCCTCTATCCCAATTCGCTTGATCAAAAGCGTCAGAGAATGAGCTGGACATGTTTTGAACTTCAAGACAACACACAATCTTCGAAAATGTTAGGCTAAAGGGATTCTCACTGTGAAAGGATCTTCCAGCGGCGCGCCATCTTTCTCCCTATGACAATATCCCATGTCTCATCCGCAGGGCTACACAGGAACGTGTGAATGCGATCAATTTCCATGTCAATATGGGCATCCACCGGTAGGTGACTGGAAGAAGCTCAGTAGTGTTCAAAGCTGATCGCAAGAAGAAAAAATATAAGCCCAAATGAAAGTATCAAGAACTCAAATGACCTTGGTAAGTGAAATAATATACTTTACTACACCTATCTGAATTCTACTGGTTTTATAGCCACTTTGCACAGGAGCTGTGAACTTACTTAAGTTTGCCTCTGCTCTTAAACATTCCGTGTCGTCTCCAAGCGATAACAACGCATGCGGTAGTGCCCTTCGTGTCTCGAATCGAAGCGAGGAATGTACAGGTCATGAACTGATCGACGATGATATCACTTGTCCCCACCTTCAGGAAAATGGAATGGAAATTTAGGTTTCATGGGGATTGCACTTAGTCAATGGACTTGTAATTTCAATGACACACACCCAACACACCCAACACACAACACACACTCCACACGCACCCATATATACGTATTATTTACATATACATATGTATATAAATAATTTATATACATATTCACGTTTTTTATTTTAAAAATTATCATAAATCATGATAAATTCACATCGTAAAGGCTTATTGTGCCACAAGAAACATTTCATCGCTCTGTTTAAATTAGCAGATTAATTTCCTTTGCATGACAAATTCATATAATGATTACTATAGAAACATTTTTTTTTTTGTTCATGCACGTTGCTGAGGAAATAAGGAAATATTTTCTAGCTTTATGACAGGAAATGACCATGAGAGGACAAAAAAGCTACCATAAATATTTCCTTAACTTGGACATTAAAAAGGCTTCAAATACTGTTTCTTGTGTAGTTTACCATGGCCTGGTGCCTATCAATATTTCTCTTTCTTTCTTCCGCCAATCTTTTTTCTCTCTTACCCCTCCCCCCCCCCCCCCCCCCCCCCCCCCCCCATCTCCAAATCTAGTACCGTTCACAGTTTCTACTCTGTCCCCCATACTGGCTGGGCGTCTGTACAGAGGTTAAATAATACGATATTGGAAGCGTCAGGAATCAAGTGCTAGAGGACATTAAAGACCATTCTCTTACCTAAATATAATTTTTGTCCGTCTTTGTGCCAAGTCACAATCATCTCTTCGTTGTTGACTCGACATTTAGGATTGACAAAATCTCCTTCAGTAAGTTTCTAAATTTTGAGGTGTTTCGATTGAACTGTAATGTCCGGATTACAAGTGTTTGCGATGCCTTACCTCTGAAACGGAAAGACATGATATTCAAACAACAACAGCATAAAGGACACGTAAACAAAACAAAAACTAAACAAAACTAAACGGGGTTGGATTGTAGTGTTAATCACTGTTTTCGTTATCACAACTTCTCTTGAAATGTGCACCTTTCAATCCACGACATTGCGAAACGCATGAACTTAATCTTACGCAATTATGCAGAAGCTAACCCCGACTTGTGGTAATTTACACATCTCGTAGAAATTCCCCGATCAAGGACTGGTGTATGCCTTCCCTTCTCAAACATGTCAAACATGCTTACTTTTATTAGATGCAAACTCTCTCTTTTTTTTAGGCTACTATGTCAAAATGAGAAGTTTTTAAGGGTTTATTTCCAAAGCATGCAACTACCGTACAGAGCAGCTCTATATGTTCACCTTAAAAACGTAAATAAACTCACCTGCGTGTCATCCTTGCCCCCCCCCTATCAAAATACCCTGGCGCCGCCCCTGTTAAAGTGTACTATGCTTCTATTCACTTAATGCTGAAATTTCTACGCTTTATAGTTCTGCTGTTTCCAGCTGAGTAGAATAGGTCTTTTTCTGCATGGATATTAATTCAATTCATTAACATAATACCTATTTTCTTCTAGTCATTTGGGAAAGGTATGAACAAATAAGGAAATAGCTGCTTCCCGAATAATTTTTAGCATTCTGATCAATTTCTTTAATAGATGTGAATGTTGCATGTTGCTTCAAAGGAACGATTTCAGGGAATAAAATCATTCATTCAAAGTATGTTAATTTCCTATTACAAGTTAAAATGAAATTAAGACAGTCCCCTGCCCCCCCCCCCCCCCCCCTTTACCACCGCCCCTTCCATTTTAACTGTTATGGCATTTTCATAGAAGCTGTTTCTGTGAAACTAACCAGGCTCACAGCTTAAAGGAAGTTCCGGTCCATTCACTCTGTATGTTACAGAGTCTCATATTGTTCCCTCCAGTCCTGGTGTATCCTTCTCTGCACAGATGTGTGCACATCTTACCGGTTGCATACGGAGGTGAACAAGGGTCCTGGGACAGGTTAGATGGTTGTTTGAAGGGGAGGGCACTGTCGAGCTGCGGAAAAAAAAAAGGATGATATGATAACTTAGAGAACGCGGGAAAAAGAGCATAACAACATTATTAAAAGACAACCAATCTCTAGATTTACAACTTTCGACCGTACAAGGGTTAAGGTCGAAGACTTTTCATCTCCAAGGAAATTTGAATCAATGATATTTGCAACGCCACCTCAACATCCAGACGCTTAAGAGCCACGAATAAATAAGGATCCGTCAGGATACGTACGCCCCTCCAAATAAGAAGGCAAATCGCAATACTTTCGCAGCAAGAAAACTCTTAATTTTAGACTTAAACTCCCTTGTTAACATGGTTAAGCTGATATGAGAAGTATAATGAGGTTAATTGAAGCTTTCCATCTGTTCCGCAAATAAAAAAAAAAATCTTATTGGACGTGAAACCAATCCCCTGGGATTAGTAGTCCCGCATTATAGCTCCAGAAACCTCCTTCATGAGTTATCGCTGGGCAAGATTTTTGTGGGCGTTTTTCACACCGGATAATCTTTATGTTTATGTTTAACATAAACATGTTAAATTATCCATTCTGCTAATTTTAACATGTTTATTGTTTAATAATATTTATTTGGGGTTGCCATATTTTCAAGGCATATGCTTATAATGGCAATCCTTCTTCCGCAAATTCTTTCATGTTTAATGAATTACAATAATTTGACAATTTATTTTTATATTATCTGTTTTTAAATGACTGGTACGTATCATTATGTATTTATGATTTATTTGTCAAAAGGTGCTAGTTTTTTTTTGTATATTATGTTTACCAAATGTGTATATGAATGCAGAAGAAAAATTAATCAACTCAAATGAAATCAAATAATATCCCGAGGGCACATGGGAAGTGTTAATCTGTTAAGACTGAATTCTCTCATTCCCATAGGCTTGATACAGGGGTCACCTGATTCCAGTAGCCTACGGTTGTTAAATGAATTTCGGAGACAGTCGAAATTAGAAGGAGAACCTTTCACAAATGTCACAGGTGCTATCTGGTCAAGTGTAATTGGATTCGGAAGCAAATTTTCTGGATAATAAACCGGTTGCTGGCTTAGTTACGACATAGATTTCCCTAGCTGATGGTATATTCTCGGTACATCTACGTGACGCCTACTGATGTTCCGGCTTTGTGATGGGATGACATCTGCGCAAGTCCAGCTGCAGATGATATCAAAGCTATTCAATTAAAATAACTAAACGTGTCCTCCCTTTCATAGGGGGAAAGTAGTACAACTTACCTTTGCAAATCGTATTGACGTCAAGGTCCATGTTCCAGACGCCTGGCCAAATGACAGCATCAATTATATTCTCAAAGCCGGAACACACTGGACACCTACAGATTTGTCCTTGGTCTCGGGTCGCATGATACGTCAACGAAACCATTGCGGAAGGCCCTTGGACATTCTGTTCTTTCATCTGAGAAAATACAGGGTAGAATGAGAAGATACAGGAATACAGGAGTTTTAGTCACCAGAGGACACACAGGAGACTCTATGGAGTCTACACCAACTGGCAGTAGTAGCTCAGACATCCTCAAAACCGAGGCGTAACCATCATAGGAATTACAGACCTGACCATGTCGTGAGCACTTTAAAGTCAAGAAAGCATTTCTTTTTCTTCTGGTCTTTATTAAGTCAAGTCAGCCTGGATGGCATTACTCTTTGATTCAACAGTTTCAAAATTCCTTGGACATTCTAATATCCTGATATTTGATAGCTTTGATCGACAATCATGAAAATACTAAGCTTATCAGAGTTGTCATCTCAATATGAACTTGCCAAAAATCTATTCATTTCTCCTATATGATATTGCTAAGATATAAGCGAATCAAATATTGAAGCGATCTCTCAATTGTACCTGAAACTAGGTTCAGATAATGACGTGGAAGGTCGGTTCCCACAAGTACATATTCATGTATCATTAAAAAAATCTGAATACTTACACACAAACATACGCACACGCACAAACGCACACTTGCGCACATTGTAGGTCACTAAGGGCCAGAGGGACATGCTTTAAAAAAAGGTGGCCGATGAGCAGGGGAAAAGAAGAATGATCGAGTATTCTGAATTCATTTCGTTTGATATCCAGGTCTAAGAAGGGCAACATTTGAAGTAGGACTTCTTAATTTCTTCATTTCAGGAAGTAATTGAAATATCTAGATTCAGGAAAAGGAACCGACTATGAGAATGAAATACTTTCCTGGAACACACGCTGTTCCGTCGCCATCAAATCTGAACCCCTGGGCATGCACAACTTCTCCCAAATCCGGCAGGAAGGCAAAGGCCGGTGCAACCTCCGTTATTAGTAGAGCAAAGGTGGTCTCCTGAAAAGAGAAAAAAGCATTATGATTTTGAAATATCCATCTATCTATATCTCGAAAAAAAAAAATAACTAGAGCATGCTTAGAGCATGCAAGGGTTTTTCGATGGTTGTATTTTGAGCCAGCTCTTCCCCACGTTTAATAACACAGGAAACAGGGAAAGTGTTGCGCATGAGCAATTCATCTCGACCTAACTCTGTCCATCAGCGCGCAGAACTTGGTAGGAGCAACAAACCTGACCAGAAACGGCAAGAATGGTTCAGGTATGCTTTTGCCCCAATGTTTCTTTAGAATTCTGCCCTAGGCTAGTGATGGAACATTAAACAAAACTATAAGGATATGTTGAAAATTGAACAACAACAACAACAACAACAACAGCAAATCCTTAAAACTTTTAAAAGGATAAAGATGCAAATTCGTCTTAAGCCCGATTCAGGTTCCCCTTTCACGAATATTATTGTGATTTAAAATTCACCACCATCATTGGGCATTCTATGATTAGTAACGTTACATTTAAGCAAATGTTCATACCTTTTGAAACAGCAAAAAAAAAAAAAAAAAAAATCATTTCATTTCATGTCCTAATCTTGAAACAACATATTCTCAATAAAGGAGCTGTAATGAGAACTTGTGACCATGGTTAGTTACGTTACAAAAAAGGGCACCAAAAATAAGCAATGTTTTTGAAAAAATCCTTCCGTACTGTGTTGTACCTCAAACTTAGAGCCATATCAGCTTACTTCTGTTATGATGACAAATATTTATCCACAGAAATTTCCTTTCTGTTTCTTTAAGTAGACCCCACAATCTTGTTTAATTACGTCACGGTTAGTCATGTGACAATTTGTCCAGCATTGCATATTTTAGATTTCAATACATTTTCAGCAACTTATTTTGGAATACATCCTTTTAATTGGTTGTGACATAATGTCCTTCAGATTATCCAATTGAAAAATTTACAAAAGAACCGATAGTTTCCTGTCTAAGTCTAAAAAACTGTGTGTAGTCCCATATATATAAGATTTGTATGATTCGAATTCTGCTGTAAGGAGACATTATTTTCGAACAATTTTTTTTGGTGAGTATGAAAACCCTTTGCATTTAAAATATCTGTATGTATTTTGACCCCTACAACTGACCTGAATTTGAGAAAGAGCAAAATAAACTTTAGGGCGATTTCCACTTAATCATGGAACTGTCCATTTACAGAGATATTTCCAAGCCTTTATGGTTGATAGATTATCTAAGGACGTTTTTAAAATAGACACAGAAATGCTTTGGATGCGACGCAGTCCATCAAGGTGGAAGACAGAAGTACAGGACAACATGAATGAAAAGCCAGACTGACTTTGTTTCACAATGCCAATTTAATGCTGATCTTGATGAACACTCAAAGTGAAATTAAGTCGGCTTTGCATCGATTCGCTGGCTGTACCTGACAGGAAAAATCTAGATAGACCTACCTGATGGAAGGGTACCACTGGCAACCATGTATATGCCATTTGGTCTGAGGTAATCGTCGGGTCCAACTGTCACGTTGCCCCTCCCAGTATCTTTATCCACCTTGAGGACACTCTGCAGTTCCAGTCTGACCAATAGAGAAACTGCCCAAGAACAGCCACATCGAAGGCATGGATGTCATGCTCGAAAGCAAAGACAACACGCCGGCCATTTCCGTTAAAGTCAGCAGTCTCCAGTCGCTCAAGACCACCATCACACCAGTACAGTCTGTTACCTGATACAGAGGCAGTCAGTCCATATGTTAGACAGGCTTAATGAACTATAATTCTTTATAGCATGATTGTTTATATATACAAATATGACTGGTAGGGTTTGTAATATAACGTCCCGAGGGATACGTTGAGGGGAAATGATCACGAGGGAAAATATACCTCCCTTCGGCGGTCCAAAGTATGTATATAATACCCCTTCCAGTATCTATTATATTAGATAGCCTTGATTAGGTTTAAAGACATGTTCAAATGTGAAGATTAAAACCACTAGGGGTTTTCTGCGGGTGTTTTAAAGTGGATTTTATAACACACAAGTAAATGAGGGCGCGACATTTTAAGCGCAGTCCTTTGCTGCGTCATTGCGTACTGACTGATATATTGACGCTTGGACAATATACCCATCGGAAAATATGACCGGCAGTGAAAATATAACGATTTGGACCCTCGCAATCGATATTACGTGATGCAACCACACCCTGCTATCTGTATGAGCTATCTAATATATATTTCTGTGCAGGCTCTGCATAAGGTCGTCAAGCACTTCCATTTTCACTAATTCCCGCTGCTTTACAAGAGGGGCCTTTAAAAATAACAAACCGTAGGTGTATTTTTTAGAATAGTCTCACAAGTAAAGCATGCAATTGTTCATCAGAATGTTTCTGTTTATATGGGCCTAGTTGAATATCATATAACGTTCCTCTCCTACCGATGACTGTTACAAGTACATCACATCAAACAAGTTTCTATTGAAAGTAAAAGAAGGAAGTTCTGTGATTCCAAAAAATTTCCACTACAAACGAAGCTTTACCATCATAATCAATTGTGAGTCCATTTGGCCATCGGAGGGAGCCAGATACAATGACTGATCGCTGGGGGTTCCATCATATAGGCTCGTTCAATGACGGGATTGTCACCAACGTCTGTCCAAAACATCTTCCTAGTAATTAAACACGAGAAAATATTTCACCAGTCAATTTCAAAACACATTTTACCGTAAAATGGACAAAATTAGCACTTTTGAATACCAACAGAAATTGCGGTGGATCGTTCGCAATCACCTTTTAATCCATTATAACATTCCTAGCTACGACTGCATTGACCAGCTGATCATCAGTTGCCTCTTACACCGAGAAGATACTGTCTGAAATTTTGGATATATTTCACTTGCGATTATATTTACCACCTCGATTTCCAGAGCACTTTTTTGTAATGGGGCAAAGGAGAGAGTTGGCGTATGCCGGAAATTTTAAAGAACAATGGGGAGTCAAAGTCGTGAAAGCAGTCTATCTGGGGCTGATCAGATATGAAAATTACCAAATGTTTGGCGTT